>JAJOZX010004101.1:95000-365000 GCA_023014485.1 Bathynomus jamesi | reverse complement strand
CTAAGATGTTCATCATTTAATGTTCAAACTTAATTATAGGAAGGTTATGCTTAAGGAACATTAATTTTTCTGCCTTTTCTGCTGCCAGTCTGTTTCTCTTTTCATCATATATTAATCCAGCACTGCTAAATAATCTCTCGCTTGGTACGTTTGTTGGAGGACAGGCTAAATGTTTCCTTGCAAGTTTACTCAAGTATGGATAGATATTCTGCGTATTTTTCCACCAACTAATAGGATTGTCACATGCAGCCAGGCGTTTTTCTTGGTGATAGCTCTCGATCATTTTTACTACATCTTTTGACATCGCGTAGGTCTCGTCATTGCTGCTTGACTCAAGAAACTGAGAGACAGATTCTGTGATAGATTTGCTTGTTGAAGGTGTTGGTTCTGTCACTGAAACTTTTATTCTTTTGGTGGGTGGCGAAGCGACAGATTCAAGAGATTGAAGCTCTTCAACTGCTTTGCCAAGTGATGATTTAACTCGTTCTAATGTACTAGGTGAAAATAACTTAGCTTTGTAACGTGGATCTAAGTAGGTTGCAAGAGAGTAACTTCATACAAGAACAGCCTCTCGTCTTGTCGCTTGCATCACTTTTGCGCACAATGAACTAGTTCTATTAATATAGTAGAATTTGATAATTTCCGCTTATTAATGACATTTTATCTCAACGGTCCACATCCGCACGACATCCGCAGTCCAAAGTGCGGATGCGGGTGCGGATGCGGATGCGAGAAAATGTGCGGATGTTCCGCGGATGCGGATGCGGATGCGGATGTGACCTACATCACCAATATATATATATATAACTAAAAAATCACTTACGAGAGCATCTCGTCACAATTGTTAGGATCCATCGTAACCAGTATTGATATGAATTGCCGGACTGCGCAAAACTGACTGCCGAATGATTTGCTGGTTAGAATTGAATCTTTTATGTACGAGGTAAGAGTAGGATTCACCCCGACCTGCCCACATTCAGAATACGCTGATCTCATTGGAGACCAATGAAAGGTGGTCGTGGTTTTGAAAAATGCACTCAACCATATATACACCAAGGAATAATGAAGTGCGGGTGGGAGTACGGCCTTTTAAGCGTACTGATTGGCTTCTTGACCCCGTTCGAGAGTTAATGGGGTTTCATTAATTATTCCACCCAAACCCACGTATGTTTATTTTATATACTTCATTAACTTCGTTTCGGTTCCGTGCGTCGGTCTCTCTTCACACGAAGGTCAAGCTGGTGGCCCCGCCTCTAGGCTTGGCTTGGTGGAGGAGCGAGTTGCTCTCTTGCGCACTCCACCGCACATAGCCAGGTACGCCAGGCTCATCTATCTGGTACCGTCCTGAGCTAGGCATCTAGTCTTCTTTTGAAGACTTCAACTTTGACCCCCTGTAACGTTTCTGAGGTCCTTAGGAAGCTCGTTAGAAAGTCTTGGCCCCCTGACAACCAAGCTATTTTCCTTCAGTGTTGGGGAGGTCCGTTGTCGAGATTTTAATTTGGGAACACTATACATTCTGTCTTTCTTATTTTTCAGAGTTTTTTGGATGGTAATTGGATTTAGTTTGAGGTTTGGTACCAGTTTTTCGATCATTTTCCATATGTAGATTATGGTATACCTCTCTCTTCTTTCCAAGGAGTACAGATTTAGTTTACGCAGTCTTTCCCAGTAGTTGAGTTCTTTGCAGCCATCAGTCTTGGCTGTGAAATGTCTCTGCGTTTCTTCTAGTTTATTAATTTCTTCCTTTTTATATGGGGACGTCAAAACTGAGCAGTACTCAAGTTTTGGTATGATCAGTGTTCTCAGCAGCGGAATCATTACTGTCTTGTCCCTCCTTTTGAACGTTCTAAGTACCTGTCTCGCGACTCTTTTTGCTTTGTTTATTGCTATCTGATTTTGTGTCTCGAATTTCGCATCCTCGGTCATTATTGCCTCCAAGTCGACCACTTTCGTGCTTCTCTGAATTTCCTGTCTATCTGGAGCATAATATGCAGTCTGTTTAAGTTCCTCATTTCTACCATATCTCAAGAGCTGAAATTTCTTGGTGTTAAATGTCATATTGTTGTCTTCTGGCCATTTGTATATTTTGTTTATGTTCCTCTGCAAGGCCTCCACTTCATTTACATCGCTGATTTTTCTGCTGATCTTTGTATCGTCCACAAATTATATTACTATACTGTTGGTGTTAACTCCACTATCTATGTCTGTTAGCATGATAATGAACAGGATTGTGGCCAGCACTGTACCTTGTGGTACTACCTGCCTACTTCTGATTATGATACACGTTGAATTTTAACGACCTGTAGTCGTTTACTGAAGAAGTTGTAGATCCATTTTCATACTTTGCCTGTTATTCCCATATGCTTCATTTTATATGCTATTATACCATGATCGCACTTGTCGAAAGCTTTGGCAAAATCCGTGTATATGACATCATAGTTTTCAGTGCCTTCAAGTGCATCTAGGACATTGTTATAATGCTCTATAAGTGTGATAGGCATGATCTTCCTGATCGGAATCCGTGCTGATTTTCGTTGAATTTTTCCAGTGTCCCAAAGAAGTCATACTCTTAGATTTCTCTCTGACTTTTCTTTCAAATATTTTGGTGAGGTGGGATGTCAATGACACTGGTCTATAGTTCTTTGTCTGCTCTTTTCAAGGTGCTCGGTATTTCCCAGGGAACTTCTCCATATCCAATATAAGGGTGCAGCAATTTCATTTTTAGTTTTTAATTAATAGTGCGTTCCATTTGTCCGGACCTGCAGCTGAATGTGAATTCATTTGTCCTATAGCTCTCGCTACATCATCTGGGGTAAAAACAAAGTCTGTTTTACATTCTCTTTGCAATTTCTCTCCGAGAAATGCATCTATGTCAGGTATTGCTTCGTCACTTTTTGGGGTACTAAAGACCGATTCACACTGGGCTCCCAATGTTTCAGATATTTCTTTTAGATCGTCTGTTAGTTCTTTATTTCCTTTCCTTAAATATATATATATATATATATATATATATATATATATATATATATATATATATATATACGCTAAAGCATTGAAACTAGCGTATTTTCATGATGTGAGAAGAATACGTTCCTGGAAATGGTGTCCTCAACTAATTTGAAGTATTTCTTTTCTGAGAAGGAGTTTTCTGAACGAATTTAAACACATGTTTTCCTCCATAAATGCATAGAGGCCTGATTTTAATATGAAACCACATAAGAACGTAAACTCGCAATATGAACTGCACTAACACAATCAGCTTTTTTGATGGTCTGTCCGTAGGAACGTAATGCTACAAAACTCGACTTGCCATAGTTAGCCATCGAGATAGGTTCAATGGACGGCATTCTCAAGATACAAAGTTTGCTGGAAGTTGGCCTTTAATGATTACTTTGAACAAATAATCTTGGTCGCTGCTTAAATCCTAGAAATCTTTATACCTTTCTAGAAGTTGCATGTCTTCGTTTTCCATTTCTATGCTTCTAAATTCCACAGCTGGTCTTACAACATTTGATAGTTCTCTTCCAATAGTTCCAGAAAAAGCTTTGGGACCAACAGCAACTCTTTCAAGATTAAACAGGAGGTGGCGAAGTGGAAGTTCATTGAAGTGAAGCAAACATATAAGTCATTGGTAGTGGGTGCGATAGCTTTTCCTCCATTAGTCTGTTTGTTTCGCCTTTTGATTCAGTGTTACCATCGCATCCTCTGGCATTAAGATCATATGTTGTAATTTTTTCTTTAGCTAGATATTGCATAATAGCTTTGCAAACCTTTTTCGACTTACTGTTAGGCGGTGAGACGTGGCCAAGGTATTTCGACTTGGGTTCCTCAACGAAAGAAATGTGTTCTTCTAGTTTAGCTACCAGATGCATATTACTAGCAGATCTCTTCTCCTATTCTTTGGTTTTATCTTTTCTGCCATCAAAGTATGATAAATAGCTTTTGGCCTTTGTTCTTGCATTGATGACTTTAATTGTATATTTTTACGACTTGAAACTCTGGCCCTGCGAAACTTAGATTTATCCACCACCTGTAACTTATTATCACTTGTTATGATACCTTGGTCTTCAAGAGTAGCATATGCGATGGCCGCGCCAGCTTGATCAGATACTCCCCATCGATCGCACTCTAAAGTAAATCGTTTGTATTTTACAGCGTTGTATTTCTTGAGGTGTATGTGTTGTTGGATTTCATCGTTCTTAGGTAAACTCGATTCTTCATCAGAAGGTAACGCTGCTTTTTCTGCTGCTTGCTGAGGGTTCTTCTTCGCTGTTCGCTCAAGGACTTTCTTGTAGTACTCTTCTCTTTTACGCTTTCTTTGTTCACTCGTGACCAGCTTCTGGGTTGCTTGCTTGTCAATTTTTGAAATGTACATCTTTCTGGTTGTTCTTTGATCTTTTAGAAAGGGCTTTCCAATATTTAGGACTTTCACTGCCACATCGCATTTACACATGTCCCCTGATACATACTTGCAAGCACTGATGTCGAACAAAGCTTCCAATTTTTGTTTATGATTCATCTTTACTGACATAAGATCCTGTTCCCACCTTCTTAAACGATTTCATCAGATTTCTCTGTTCTTTGTGTAGGCTTACAATTAGATCCTTAATTCACTGTTTGGAAAGATGTGGTAATGATGACTTGATCTAAATGGTAGCACGTCTGTCAGATGTTCAGCACAGTCTTTGACTGATTTTGTAGTCTTCTTTAAAAAGAGCAAATGTCTTAAGACATCAAGCATAGTTGGCAACTGATTTCCATGAATCCTGCGAAGTACTCCAACGATAGGATGAATATATATATATTCATCTATTGTTTTGAGAAGCCAAAATTTTCAACTGCAATCGCTTAGAAAATTATACAACCAGTACCTTCTAATGGCTTTACTTTCGTATTTAACAAACATCTGGGAACAAAGGAAAGGCAAAGATGCAGAAACAAGTTAACAGAATGAGCAAATAAGAAACTAAAAACTATACTTCGATGCTACAAAATTAAATAAATACAATAGAGAATACAATACTACAATAAAAAAAAACGGAATGATGGATTTCAATGAAATTTGGTACAAATTGGTCAAGATGAGGAAAGAAGCAGTAAAAGTATGGTTGAGATGGACTGGTATTGGTGTCAGTATGGATCCTTCTTAGTGCTTTTTGTTTTAATATCATATTTGTGAATTTCGATAAAATTTAAGTTTGAAGACGCCAGCCCTTACTTATATCCAATGTTAAAAATGAAAATATGCCTTAATTTCCTACTAGTAGGAGCAGCTTCTGCACCCTCAGGCATTTAAAATTTCAAAAATACTTAAAATTGACCTGACCTAATATATATATATACACGGTATATATATATATATATATATATATATATATATATATATATATATTAGTGGTGGACCGGATGTCAGTTCTTCAACATCTGCGGATGCGGATCTTTAATTTCAATATCCGCAGATGCTGATGCGGATATTTAGTTAATCTATCAATATAATATAGAATTATGAATATATGACATAATTTTTCAAATTTCGTGATATTACTATTATAGCAAGCAATGCATAAGAATTAAAATTAATATTAATGTCTTCATTATGATAAAAATAATAACTTTCTCAAGAGTTTCAGCCACAGAAAATTCAATGAAATAAGTTTCATTCAATTTTCTGTGTTACCACGTATTTATATTTTGAGGTTTATATATTTGTTTGTTCATTAATAACACTGTACAACAAATTTTCGGTTCATAAAAAAGGCGGGAATAACATTCGGTTATTCTTAATATTTCGAGTGTGCTGATTCCAAATCTGAAAATAGTTTTTTTCTATCACGTCACTTTTTTTGTAATGACTGCTTAAAATCTTCATACCAAAAAATAAGAATATATTGATAAACAGATAGGCTTTATCATGTGGAACAGTTTAATTATTGTTATACTTCAACATATATGCACAAAATTAACATAAAACTCGTATTATACTGTTTTCAACTCATTATTTGTATTTATGCTGGCGTTTGTGTGATGCTTCTGCTTGGTCACGCTTTAAATTCCAGCAGAAATCGGCCAGCATAGCAGGACTCCACTTCCCTTTGTATCGGCTCTCCATTGTGGCTATATCCTGGTGGAATCTCTCCCTGTGTTCGTCGCTAACAGCAGATCCGTTTCCAGAAAGAATGAGAGATGTGAATGCAAAAAATGAATTTTCAATGACATCTTACATCCGAGACGTTGGTATGAGTTGATAAGTTGATCCACAAGTGCAGCATAGTTGTCGTATTTAGTCTTTCCTAGTAGACCGCTGCACACGTTTTTGAATGCACGCCAGGCTGCCAACTCAACCTCGTCCATCACCGCTTCAAAGTGTTCGTCTAGCATGAGTTGGCGAATTTGAGGGCCGACGAATATGCCTTCTTTAATCTTGGCACCACTTATTTTTGGGAATTTTTCCTTTAGATATTTGAAGGCAGGCTTATCCTGTTTCAACGCCTTTGCAAATTGTTTCATCAGCCCTAGTTTTATGTGAAGTGGCGGAAAGATAACCTTTTCCTTTCGTACTAGTGGTTCGTGAATAACATTGTGAGATCCAGGTGAGGAATTGTCTCGCGGCGGCCATACTGAGCGTGTGTAGTGTTCAGACCATGCTCGGCTATCCGACTTGCATAGGAAACACATGTATTTCGTATAGCCAGTTTGCAATCCATTGAGAATAGCCACAACCTTCAAATCTGTGCAGATAAGCCATTCATGTTCATTGTATTTTATACAGTCCAGAATAAAAGCAACATTGTCATACGTTTCTCTCAAGACGACTGAATGAGCGATCGGAACAGAAGGCATTGTGTTCCCATTGTGTAGCAGTACACCCTTAACACTGTACAGAGATGCATCAGTGAACAATCTCCACTGATTCGGTTCATAGCACAAACCCAGAGCATCGAACAGACCATGTATATCAATGCAATAACAAAGATTGTTCTTCATTGTGAAATATTCTTGCAAATCCAAGGAGCTCTTTCGGAATGCTGTAATTTGTACGTCTCCCGCCAGCAGATTCCATTCTTGTAGACGTGAGGCCAGTAGTTCACTTTGTTGCTTGGTTAAGTATTAAATCACGGACAAAATCATTGAGTTCAGGCTGCGTGATGAGATGTTGTTCTTTCTTGGACTCGACTTGAGCTTCATAGCATTCGCCGTCTGATTCCGATTTGTCAGAGTCTGTGTTATCGGTCGGCATTTCAGTTGGAGGACGAGGGATGGATATATCTGTAGAATGTTCCACAGGGCGCAGAGCAGAACGAAGATTTGGGTAAACTATAGCCTTTTTCCCTTTTCTGTTGCAACCTGCAATGTGAGACAATAGATATTGTTGACTACTTAAGATAGCATAATTGTGTAATACATTATGCAGAGCAGGATATGCTAAAATGTGCTAAAAACACCAAATTTGACGTATATTTAGAAAAATAAAAGATTCAAACCTGTGATGTTCGTTAAGCAGAAATAGCAATCAGTTGAATGGTCCAGCGGCTCTCTCCATACCATTGGGACACCGAATCCCAGACCAGGACCGGTGCCTTTGAACCATGCAGATAACGAGCTTGTACATCTCACACAGCAGATATGAGACGCCCAGTGCTCGTCCTGATCACCAACTTTGCATGCGGAGTATAATTCATAAAGCTTTTTCACATGAGAAGTCAACTTCCTTTTATACTGTTTTAACGTTAATGTCCTTCAAATATAACAAAAACTGTCTGGCGAATTTTTGCATTCTCTAGGCATTGTAGCATAACATCAATAAAAATCTGTAAAATAAGAAAATGATAGATCAATTTGCAATTTCATACAATATAGACGTTGTCGGTGAAATATACATAATTTCATAGCTGTTATTCAATAATACTCACTTATAGCACCGATTTATGATAAAATATGGCTGACAATTTTGTTTTAAATGATTAATGAAAGAAATTTTTCATAAAATCAAAGTGGAAACACAGAGCCGAACACCACCACCACAGCTTATGCATGACTGAACAAAATGTAAAAGATGCGTTCAGAGAACCAGTGGTTCTCAAAATGATACAATGAAATAGGGTCATTTTCATAAAATCGGCTGGTGATACAAATAAATGAGTGTTATTTTCGCAATCTATGCATATAATTAGCCATAAAAATGACGATCTCATTTCCGTTTTTTTTTCACTGTTGTACAGTGTAATTAATACTTTACATGAAATGTGCATGACTGGGCCTCATAAGCTACTTTATAAGCTAATTTAATTGTAAATTGCATAATTTATTAGAGGTAATATCCGCATAACATCCGCAGTCAGAAGTGCGGATGCGGATGTTAAAAATAATGCGGGTGCGGGTATCCGGTCCACCACTAATATATATATATATATATATATATATATATATATATATATATATATATATATATATATATATATATATATATATATATAAATTTTATATATATATATATATATATATATATATATATATATATATATATATATATATATGCAGTATATATATACAGGGTGTTTCAGTTCGACCCTAGAAATATGGAAATTGGCATAATTTGTAGTTTGTATTCGGTATTTGGTATTTGAAGTTTCTCATAGTAATTCTGTAACTAATATGAAGTGTTATTTTTATTGCAGGTGAATGAAAATGGCCGAAAGAGGAAGTGGATTATTTCGATTGTCTAACGAGCAACAATAAAACTGAAGTTGGTGTATCTTTGTGGTGAGAATGCGAGTAAAGCACGTCGAAGAGTTTATGCAGAATATAGTTTTACGCCGCAACATGCAACTGTCAGTGATTTGACAAGAAAATTTGAAGAAACAGGAAACGTTGACACAAAGTCCTCGGGATCAAGAGAAACAGTAACTGGTGTGGTCAATCAACAGCTAGTAGCAGAAACCTTAGTCAAAAGTCAAAAGAAATCATTGCATAAACTTTCTTCTGAGTTAACTGTTGATATCAGTACAACATCTGTTTGGAGGATTACATGAAAGCTACATGTAAAGCCCTACCCCCACATGCAGTTCATGCTTTGTCGAAAGATGACCCTGACAGACGAAACCAGTTTTGTACCATTGTGTTTGATCAGTTAAAACAGGACCCACAGTTATTAAACATAATTGTGAGGAGTGATGAGGCAAAATTTCTTCTGGATGGCAGTGTCAACCGTTACAACTGTTACATCTAGTGATACGAATCCACACTGTGTCCTGACTCGCCAAGTTAATGCACCGGGAGTAACAGTTTGGGCAGGAATTTTTTCCATGGTATTGTGGGACCATTTTTTTTTAAAGAAACAGTGAATGGAGAACGTTATCTGGAAATACTACAAAACAAAGTCTTGCCCATTCTTCCTGAATGTGTGATGGATGTTAATGAAATGTTTTGCGAACAGGATGGTGCACCGCCACATTATCATCTGGATGTTCGTGCATTTCTTGACCAGACATTTCCACAGCGGTGGACTGGAAGACGTGGTCCAATTGAGATGCCAGCGAGATCACCTGATCTCACCCCAATGGATTTCTTTCTTTAGCGCTACATTAGAGAACAAGTGTACATGACGAAATCCAAAAATCTACTCGATCTTCAGGAGAAAATCGAGGTTGAGATTCATTCTCTCCCACGCGATTTGTGTACAAAAGTATGCCGCAGTGTTGAACACCGGATGCAGGCATGCATCAGTGCAGATGGAGCTCAGTTTGAACATTTACCCACGTAAACCACTTGTAATGACATGAACATGTAGAATAGGGTGGCCCACTTTTCAATTTTTTTTTTTAAAAGTATGGGTGATCGTGGTTTTTCCCATTATTTGGCACTATACTAGCACATTGGTACCATTTTTACAAAAATTGATCAATATTTAGGGGTCTCGCATCGATCTTGAAATTACTAGTTTTTTTTAAAAATGCGTACTTTTTAACTTTTTACTGAATCAAGATAAATCATTAAGTAGGGATGTTTTCTGAATCCTCTTAATGAGAGAAGTCGTTTGGTGTGCCTGCCAATGTCATACGACTAACGGTTTAAAGGTTGTGCCTGTATACATGTAATACCAATGTGCTAGTATAGTGCCAAATAATGGGAAAAACCACGATCACCTATACTTTTCAAAAAATGAGTCACCATACCCGGGCGGAATGTATAATGTATATAGGTAATTAGAAAATGCACTATGCCTGTGCCAGGTACCTAACCTATTTCTTTTTTTTGCAGATCATAAATTTGAATTCTGTCTGAGTTCCTCATCCTTTGTCATGGACAAATCGATGGCACCATAACTGGAAGAACTCTTGAAGCTACAAATAAGAGTCATCAAAAGGAAAGGCGAAAATAACATCGCTACCTTCTCTAAGATCGGCCTCGGAAATTTTTTTAGTTGGGCCAACCGTCGTCCTCCATCAGTGGTAGCAAATTGCCAACAACACGGCAGGTTTTGCAATACTTCTTCAGTGTTATCCAGTACACTGCTAACAGGAAAGACGCATTCAAAGAAACCGTAAACAACGTCTTAAAGTTTTGGAACATGGCCCGCATTAAAACAATCACAAAGCTCAACTGCGAACGGAAGCTAGAGGCATTGTGGAAAGAGTGGCACTTACTCCAAAAGAGCAGAAAACGAGAAACTGATGCCGGAGGAAAACGGCAGAAGTTTTCGGACAGTGTGGACAAGCTGTGGGATATCGGAGCATCAGACGCTGTCGAAGATATAAAGAAGAATCGACTGCTGTCCGACAAGGACAAGAAAGAAGACATGACTTCTACCTCGATGAACGTGTCCTCGGGTGGCAAC
Organism: Bathynomus jamesi; assembly: GCA_023014485.1. Classification (NCBI taxonomy): domain Eukaryota; kingdom Metazoa; phylum Arthropoda; class Malacostraca; order Isopoda; family Cirolanidae; genus Bathynomus; species Bathynomus jamesi. The sequence goes on along the minus strand of JAJOZX010004101.1, from coordinate 354,166 downwards.
GATGAGCGGGAACGATAAAGTTTTCGCTGTAAAAAGAAAGCTACAGGAAGGAAGAAAACGTCCTCGCCAGGAGCCGCAAACCTCAAAATGTGCATACGAAACCGAGATGAGGCCATGGAGAATGAGACTGGCATGTCAGGAGAGTCGGAGACAGAACTAGCGTTCCCTCTGCCGAAAGAGCCAAGTGTGTCTGTCAATCTTCCTCGCCGCATCCTTAATGCACCTGCTGTCATGGAAGTGGCTGATCGTTTCCGCATGTCCAATAATCAGGTGCGTATTGTGTATAGTATTCATCGATAGCGTCAGTTTTAAAGTGTCCCGTAACCCACATGTATTCTTGACAGTTTCCTTTCCACTTTCCATTCTCTACATAGGTAGTAAGCATTGTGGCTGCTATCACACGTTCGGCGGATCCACCAGCAGACCTCAATCGGTTCAGCATCTCGAAAGAAACGGCTCGCCGGGGAAGAGTGTCACATCGCCGTGAAGTGGCGACGGCTGTGAAGGACTCCTTCACGCCACCGAGGCACACTGTTGTCCACGCGTCTAGGAGAATTTGTCTAAAACAATTCGTCTAAAATACAATTTGTCTAAATCAATTTGTCTAAAACAATTTGTCTAAAATAGTTTGTCTAAAATCAATTTGTCTAATAACAATTTGTCTAAAATACAATTTGTCTAAAAATAATTTGTCTAAAATACAATTTGTCTAAACAAACAATTTAATATAATATGGCATACAAATTGTTGCCTGATGTACAATGCTATTTATTACTTGCCACGCCCCATCTTAAAAGGTTACCTCTTGTGCGGAATAGTACATCGAAATAGTTTGTCTAAAATAGTTTGTCTAAAAATAATTTGTCTAAAATACAATTTGACTAATAACTGAAGATAACTAGAAATGCATTTGTCTGCTTGATAAATTTGGAGTGAGGATGAAAAGATTGAAAATGGGTTGATTTTATTTCATAATATACCTAACCTAACCTAACCTAACCTAACCTAACCGGGTTATGGGTTCCGGGATAACTGATTTCAATGTACTATTCCGCACAAGAGGTAACCTTTTAAGATGGGGCGTGGCAAGTAATAAATAGCATTGTACATCAGGCAACAATTTGTATGCCATATTATATTAAATTGTTTGTTTAGAGTTTAGACAAACTGTATTTTAGACAAATTATTTTTAGACAAATTGTATTTTAGACAAATTGTTATTAGACAAATTGATTTTAGACAAACTATTTTAGACAAATTGTTTTAGACAAATTGATTTAGACAAATTGTATTTTAGACGAATTGTTTTAGACAAACTCGCCTGATTCGGTTGTCCACTGGGATGGCAAAATGGTCAAGGTCAGTTGATTAAGTTTTCATAGCTACCAATTTAGTAATGAGATTCATGAAGCATAATGTCAATTAAAAAGAGAACTGAATGTGAACAAAAATAGGTTACTTTATAACCATGAAATTGAAATATATGGCATGTGTTTCAGAACTTCCTTGGAACGGCGGAGCACCGCCAAGCAATTCTCATCTCCGGGGCTCCTCATTGCACAGAAGGAAAGTTGCTGTCAGTCCCAGCTGTTGCTGACGGCACCGGACTGTCGCAGGCGCGGGCAACCATACATGCTCTCGAAGATTGGGGATGTGAGGGGACCGTCATCGGACTCTGCTTCGACACCACTTCCACCAACACTGGGAGGGTGCAGGGTGAAGTTGTCCGGCTGGAAAACATGCTCGGGCGACCGCTACTCCAGCTGGGATGCCGTCATCACGTCCTAGAGCTTATCGTGGGGGCAGTAGCCGTCACCCTGCTCGGAAGGACTATGGCAGCAACTGATCCTTTGTTTCAGCAGTTGAAGAGAAGGTTAGTTCATTTTTTGTGCAAGGTAAAGTTAGGACACACATGATATTCCACTAGTTTATAAAACAGCAAGCCAAACCGGAACTTCAGAGTTTTCTCACACAATTTTCTTGTTTATTATTTTTGAAGATGGGACGAGCTCGATCTCTCGACCTACTGCAAGCTGAAGGTCGAGAATCTGGCGGAGAGTACGTGGCTAATAGAACTCCTGGACGCGGCGGTCAGCTTCCTGAGCACAGCTTCTGGTTTCGTCAGAGACGATTACCGGGAAGTGGCAGAGATCACGCTCCTGGTACTCGGGACACAACCACGCCGTGGCATTCACCTCATGCGCCCAGGAGCCTACCACCACGCAAGATGGATGGCTAAAGTTAGTATTTTCAAACAAAAATAATCTAGAGATAAGTTTAAATGTTATTCAAAGATAAACATTTCATTATAACGCAAACAAAGTAATTGGTAACAATAAACCTGTCTTACTTACAATGGTGCCTATTCTGTTTCAGGTCATCTACTACACAAAACTGCTGATGTTCAGTAGGCAGCTGGAGCTCGACGCCGAGCTGGTCGACAAACTGCACAGGATCGTGGTGTTCATCGCCCTTCTGTACGTACCAGCTTGGTTGGCGGCCCCTGTAGCAGCTGATGCCCCGTTGAATGACCTGGTACTATACCAGCGTTTTCTGAGGTATAGAGCAGTCGACCGCGAGGTGGCAGAAGCGTCACTGGCAGTGATGAGGCGGCACTTCTGGTATCTGAGGCCTCAGACCGTCATCTTCGCTCTATGCAGCAACAAGGTGGATGGCACTGTGAAGCAACAGATGGCAGAGAAGCTGTCCCACTCCCTGTACCCAAAGACTTCACATACGAGAACGTCTCAGTCGACGAGATGACGCTACTCCCCGACCTGATCGACGAGTCCTCCTGGTTCTTATTTGCAGGTCTGAAGATGTATGGGTCTTCGTGGCTCACCCTGCCAACTGATAAGTGGGACGAGAACGAGGACTTTTGTCGTCTGAAGGATGTGATCTCTAATCTCCAGGTCACCAATGACGTCGCTGAAAGAGGAGTCCAACTGATACAAGACTATGCGAACACGGTCACAAAGGACGAGGCACAGCTGCAGGATCTTCTGCAAGTGGTGGAAAAGAACCGGAAAGAGCTCGGCGACTTCAAGAAGTCATCACTCGCCACGATGACATAGCACAGAGGGACAACGTTGCAGCCAGTGACGTGTGATAGTGGTCAATACAATGCAAAAGTGATTGTTTAAGTTATTGTTTCTTTCTTCCTTATTTGTCTGCTATTTGCTGATTTTTTGGAAAGTATAGGTGATCGTGGTTTTTCCCATTATTTGGCACTATACTAGCACATTGGTATTACCTGTATACAGGCACAACCTTTAAACCGTTAGTCGTATGACATTGGAAAGCACACCAAACGACTTCTCTCATCAAGAGGATTCAGAAAACATCCCTACTTAATGATTTATCTTGATTCAGAAAAAAGTTAAAAAGTAGCATTTAAAAAAAAAAACTCGTAATTTCAAGGTCGATGCGAGACCCTAAATATTGATCAATTTTTGTAAAAATGGTACCAATGTGCTAGTATAGTGCCAAATAATGGGAAAAACTACGATAACCTATACTTTTAAAAAAAAATTGAAAAGTGGGCCACCCTAATTTAGAACCTCTCTTCTACAGTATTGTACGTAAACAATAATAACAATAAAACAACATATTATAAGGGGTTCCAAAAAACCTTACCCCCCCCCCATTTGCAGCTTACATGTTTACTTATATCGAAATAGTTTTTAGTGATTATAAAAATATGTAAAATTCTTTATTTATTGCAGGTATTAAAATTACTCTAGCTGATAAAGTGATAATATAATGGCTTCTCAATTAATTGGTGATTCGGAGAGGCAACGTATGATAGATCGCATACGAGCAATAACATTTCGGGAAGCTCGTGATGCTGGAGCAACCTTTATAACACGTTCATGGGTTGCCAAAAAGTTGCGAAGAAGTGAGGACTTCGTCAAAAGAAATTGGAATAAAACTTTGGATGAATGTGAAATGGATACAACCAAATCTGGGCGCCCAAATTTGCCACTCTCTCAGGAAACAAAGGACATCATTGAAAGCGGTACGCGTAAGCGGAAAAACAACTGTGCTAAACTTTCTAGAGAGATCGAAGTGTTGAGAGGAAAGATCGTTACTGGTGAGATCATTCGACTGTACCGTCATAGGCAAGGTTTAAAGCCTTGGCATGAACTTCCAAAGCCAAGAAAAACTCAACTTAACATCGATGACAGAATGTGGCTTGCCCATTATCTTGAAGATTGGGATGTGGATGATTTCATGCATTTAGCTGTCTCCGATGAATTTTTTGTTTACGTAACACGTCGGCCTAACTACCAGAATGATCGAGTGTGGACCACAACACCAGAGGAAATCGATGACAATGAACATTATCGCGAATTATTAAAAAGTCCAGACTGTGTTGGCGTGTTTGTTTTGTTCACTGCAAAGAAGCTCATGTGGGTGCTGAAGCCAAATGGTCAGAGTTGGGATGGACAGTATTTTCGTGATATTATTCTATCCCACCATGTCATTCCTTTTCTAAGAAACCCAAACAATGTTATGGATGTCGATCAGGTCACAGTTCTGCACGATAAGGCCCTCTGCTTTAAGGCATTAGCCACTCAACAGTTGTTGCGGAACCATGAGATCGATTTCTTTGGAAATGAAGAATGGCCAGGAAATTCTCCTGACCTGAACGTCTGTGAACACATTGGATCAGTTATAAAGGACAAGGTTGAATGTCTCTTGTTTCAAGAACCTGCAGCAAATCGATTTTCGAAGGATACAATGACGCAACACATTGAAACTGTTTTAGCAAATTTGCGTAACGATCAAGATCTATTCACGTCACTTTTAGCAAGCTACCCAAAGCGAATTCAGGCTGTCTTGGAAGCCAATGGCGGGAACACCAAGTTTTAATTGTTTCTCATTAAATGTAGATTTAAATTCTCTTTTGTAAGGTATGTTTAGTTTTACTGTACCTCTAATGGTTTAGGCCATGGGCGGGGGGGCTAAGGTTTATTGGAGCCCCGTACTTCGTCGCTTCTTATAGGGTCGACCTGAAACATTGAATTACTCCAAACTTGCTACAAATTTCGACAATTTCGATATTTCTAGGGTCGACCTGAAACAACGTGTGTGTGTGTGTATATATGTATATATATATATATTGTGTATATATATATATATATATATATATATATATATATATATTATATATATGCGCCTCCGTGGTGTAGATGCGCCTCGGTGGTGTAGTGGTTAGCGTCGCTGACTACGAATCTATCGGCCCCAGGTTTGAGACCCGACGTCAGCCGGCGCGCAGCAAAACCCAGCTGTTCATCCTTCCACACAATAAAGAAATTGGTTGGTAGGTAAATGGGTACCCTGGGTGGCCTAGTGGTTAAGACGCTGGGCTGCTGGTGGGGCGTGGTTCGGATTCCACGTTAAACTGTAGGTCTAAGGTGGAGTGAAAAGCTTGACCTTCGTCAGAATGAACAATTCGGGCAGAAGCTAACCAAAGGTTAACCAAAGCCAAAGATTAAGGTATATATATGATATCCTTGTATAGTATTTCATTATTTTTAGAATAAATTTCTTTATTCTACATGTACAGTGCCCGCGAAAAGTATCCGATCACCCTGGAAATTTGTATTTTTTACATAAAAAACAATGTTTAAATGTATACTAACCTTATATTAGTATTTTGTCATCTGTCCTTTGGTTTGGATGACTTGTTCTAGACGTTTTGGCATGGATTTAATCAAGTTTTGACAAACTTCCACTGATATTTCCTTGCACCATACCTTTTTGATGGCTTCTTGTAATTTTTCGACTGAGCCAGTGTCGTGGCATTCAACCTTATTTTTTATTATTAGCCACATATTTTCTATCGGATTGAGATCTGGACTATTACCAGGCCAATCCAAAATATCAAATTTATTGTCAGTAATCCATTTTGTCACTATTTTGGCCCTGTGACATGGTGCACCATCATGCATGTATGTTTTTGTCCTTTGGATTGCCATTGCCATTGGAAGTTTATCCTGTAGCATTGCTAAATACCGTGCACCATTCATAGTTGTGTTCTTCGGAAGAAAATATAGGTTTCCACGCCCATAGTAACCGAAACAACCCCAAACCATCACACTTGGAGGGTGTTTCATTGTCTTTAGGGTCCATCCTATTTGAGCCAATGGGCCGGCGAACCTTTTTTGGACAACTTCTGAATGTCAAAAATGTCGACTCATCACTAAATAAAACCTTCTTCCAGTCATCAACAGTCCAATGAATATATTTTTTACAAAATGCGACACGTTTTTTACGCATTTTTTCATTAATGAACGGTTTCTTAGCAGCATGGCGAGATGGTAATCCGAGTTCTTTTTGGAGCCGCTCCTGGATAGTTCGTTCAGAAACACCAGATAACAAATTATTCATATTAAATTTTATTTCTTTCGCAGTTATTGTTGGGTTTTTCAATACTAAACGTTTCATAAGTTTGTCTGTTCGTGAATTGTTTTTCTCGGTCTGCCAGATCGTTTTTTAGGGACTGGCGTGGTTAGGCCGGCATTGTTCTTAGCCCGTGAAACCCATAAATTAACGGTACTTTGGGATATGTTTAATTCCTTAGCTATCTGTCTCTGTGATTTCCCACATGTATGCAAAGCAACAATAGCACCTCGACAATCACTCTTAAGTTGTTTTTTAGCACACATTATATATAAATTTTATTTACACCACTTTCTGTAAAAAATAAAAAAATATCAATAAATTTACACAAACAGTGAAATCTGACAACTTTGAGACACAGCCACCCGCAACGAAGGCTACCAGAACACTAATTTGAGAATGCGTTGGATAGCTCACATATCAGCGAGCAACCTCAAAGTTACCAGATGTCGCTAGAACAAATAGAAAGTGAATTATGTGTCTCTGAATATCAAGGGAAAATATTGTATTTTCTTGAGTGATCGGATACTTTTCGCGGGCACTGTATATTTTATAGAGTTCAAACTACTAAAGCTTAATGATTCTTGCCGGGAACGAGTAGGGAGATTTTTAATTTTTAATTTATCCAATGATCTGGACGGGAAACATAGCGACATAGTGGAGCCGAAAACTTGTGCACATTAGATTGTAACAGTGACCCCTGACTATCGCCTGTGGCACCTAAACACATTCTACAAATGCTCCAGACAATCCCATTTTAGTGGACCGGCCAAAATTAAAAAATCGACTTTGAACAGCGTTTTTTGTTAATAGCTGGCACCCATGCTAAATCAATGTACCTGTGGGTGAGGAATAAAATGTAGGTGGATGCCACTCTCGCTTTTGGCTTTGAAGGTCATTTTCGAGGTCAAACTATGCAAAAAATGATATTTTCTAATTTTAATTTTAAAAAAAATATTCTGAGCCAATTGGTTTGACCAAATGTTTCAGTTTGCCACACTTACTGATAAAGAAGTATGATGACACGCTTATTCCATCCGAATTACCAACTCAAGGTCAAATTCAAGTTAATCACGACCGAAATTGTGCTAAAAATTTGTGACTTTTTATTTTAATTGGCGAAAAAAAACATTGAGCAAGTCTGTTTGTCAAAACAATTTATTTTAACATTAGTGCCTAATAAGTTTGATGGCATGAATTAAGTACTCACAGTAACAGAATTATCACAACTAAATCATAAAGCAGTAAATATAGCCCCATAACTATACAGTTTACACACTAGTAACATCTACAAGTACACGTTTCCTGATGAACAGCACCGAAATGTGCACTGACAGTCACAATTGTGTGGATTGCAATTACTTAAGAACAGAGTTATTAGTTCCTTACAGCACATTCCAGCTTCTCTCGATTTCATTCGGAAGAGAGACATAGATCTACTGTCCAGCTGGGTTACAGCAACCGCTGTCGTCACAACCACAAGCTGTCGTACACTTCATCCTTTTCCTGAAGCAGTTGCATCTAGCTGTCTTGCACTTTTTCTTGCAACCACAAGCAACAAGCTCCAGGCATGCTTCAGGGATTGGAGGAAGTCTTCTTCACACTGGTAGGAGGCTCCCATCTTCCAACTTCCAGACTGAAGTGTCCACCGGATCTTCAACATCTTCGTGCTCTTTGTCAGCGTGGAGCCATATTTTGGCCTGATAGTTTGCCCGCTTGGCGTGGAGCTCCAGGGCATCTTTTGTCGGTGGGAGCATTTCCAGAGTCTTCTTGGCCTTCCCAAAAACGTGAACTCTGGCGTCATCAACTGTGTTGTTCCGGGCTGCCATACAAATGACACGCAAACTTCTCAACATCTGCGATATCCCCATCTCGACCAATGGCGTGCAGCAGGAGTGGGTGGTCACTGAACACCTTCCAACACTTCTTTTTTCCATGAACACTGAAGGACGAGACTGTCACACCCGGTCAAAGTGTGGAAGCTGACTAGGTTGTCCCTGATTGGGGGCGACAAACTCTTCAATACATCGTGCACGGGGTAGCATTTTCGGTTCTTGGCCGTTCCGCACAGCATCCACACTTCAGCGACCTTGGTGCAAACGAAGTGAATCAGCAGCACCATTACATCAGTATCTCTGCATACTACCAGTATTCGTTCATAGCCCTGGGACGCTGCATCACATGAGTGAAGGATGAGCCTGGTGTCCGCCTCTTCATGGTTGCTATGCAGTGGAACGTCATGTCGCCTGGTTGACCGTACTTCAGTGGCTTCAGAGAAGCCACCCCCTGTCACCAGCTGACATATTTCTGAAGATATCTGCCCTTCTCAGTGATGACGTTAGACAGAAACAAGGCTAGGTCAGCCTTGTTTGTATCCAGGGCCATGAAGTTTTTCCACACTTCAGGCAGTGGAACTTGTGGGCCATCAATGACTTTCCGAATCGGTTTCTTCTTGCTTGCACGCTTTGTCCTGGTAACTGCTTTGATCGATCCTTCCCCTGCGTACCGATCAAAGATGACATCAACTCTTGTTGTGTGTTCATTGAAATAACTCGTCACAGCCTTGAAGAACACTTCAGCATAGTCACCGAATATCCGACAGCAGCCAGGCTTGCCAAGATGAGTGCATGGCCATCTAACATCACACAGGTCTTCAGATCAGAGGTTGGAACTTCTGAGCTTATGGTCTGCTGAGCCATCAGGATGTTCATCAGCTCAGACTTCGATGTCGAATTCATCTCTCCTCCTGCCTTCGCCAGACTAAATGGGACTGGGTACAGTTCATGCTTCAAGACGTTGACCATCTCCACCATGCGACCTGCGGTCGCGGCATTCAGGAGCCGCTGTAGTAGCTTTCTGTCAGCTTTGATGGTCTGCATGTTCTGCTTGGTGGAAACTGTAGCTTTGTACACAGCAGCGAAGGTTTTCGACCTTTCGATGCTCATGATAGGGTCGTGTTTGGCACGCTGGATCAAGTCATCTGACTTCTCCATTGTTTCCACCCTGTGCAGTTTCTTTGTGGTCTTCTTTTGGCAAAACATGCAGAGGGTCCAGTCAATCACTAGTGTTGAACGTCTACACTTTGGGGGAAAAGCCTGAGAGCCTGCACTTTTTGTGGTCGCCGATGCACTCATGGTCTGCTGCTGACTTCGCAGCCTTTTGAATTTGCCTTCAGAGGCGACTAAAGAGTAGCATGATTTATGCCACTTTAGTTCCAATGCATTGAAATCATCCTTGGAATGACTTTCCAGTCTTTGTAAAACATCAAGATAGTAGGTATCTCCCAGGTCCTTTCTCTCATCGCCCACAGTCATAGTTCTTGCTTTTCCTTCTGCTGATGCTGTGCGAAGGTCACCAGCGCTGCTTTGGCAGAAGAAGAAACATTCCTCACTGACATCCTGACGTTTTCTCTTGCGCTTGATGACAGCTACAGGGTCCATTGCTGATGAGCTCCCTATCTGCAAATACAAGTGGGAATGGCAGCATGTAGTAGCCATAGATATATTGAAACAATTCGAAACATACCTATCCTTTAGCAGTATTATTATTATTATTTTACCAGCTGGCACTGTCTGCACTCTTTTAATTGCATATACGAAACCATTGTCTGATCAGCCAGTGCACTGAAAATATTCAACATGTGAAAGTATGCTATTACTTGTGCTATGGTAGTAGTACGCACATGCGCACCTCACCCAGCATGCTAAATGTGGTTTTAATGGAAATAAAGACATCCAGATTCATAGTTACATTCAATTATTATCCATAAAATCACAAAAACATGCTTTATGTGCTAATAATACACCTTTAAACACGTTGCTACATAGAGCCACCACTGAAATGCAAAAATTCTGAATTTTTCAGAATTTGACTTTTGTAACCTTGTATGGGACCTTCAAACCCAAAATTGAGAGTGGCATCCACCCACATCTTGTTTGGCATCCTCAATACTACTTATCTAAGGTGAGTGCCTGCTATTAACAAAAACCGCCGTTAAGTTTTTTTCTAAAGGACTTTTCAATTTTTGGGCGGCCCACTATTATCAATTCGCGAGAACTTGATGCGTCTTAAAAAAACAGAAATATATATATATATATCCGAGGTTAATGTTCAACCCCTATTACCACCCAAGCGAGGCCGACCACTCCACACACAAACACAAACATCTACACAACCACAAACATCTACACGACCACCAACAGCTCCGTATAATTTAAGACGTAGATACAAATAAAATTGTTCCCCTTATAATGTTGAGATTACAATTAACAATTCGTACCCATTTCTGTCTAAAACTAAATTCAAACCTACTATACAAATCTTGAATTCTGCCATGAAACCGGTGACCATCCAACCCGGACTTCATACCCCCAAATGGAATGAACAATTGAATCGTTTTTAAAAAAAAATTTTAGATGATAACCAGAATAACTTTCTACAAAAACTATAACCATTTACCAACATCTGCCGTCAGTATTATCATTGTATGTGCTATTATCCTTGGTATATTTGTAGTGAAAAGACTATTCTCGCAATGGCAAAGAAAACATTGTACTATGTCAAACTATTTATGCACGGCCAAGAGTGTGCCCTCATACCGCCTGAACTAGACTTAACCACCCCGACTTATGTTGTGTATATACTGTATATATCTGTATTATAAAAAAACATTCGTTATCATCAAGTTAGAATTAGTTAGGGTGTCATATTATTGTATTAATGTCACTCTAGAGGGAAGAGCCCTGAAAAAATGAACAATGGATAATTCCTACATTCATATAATTCTTATATTCATTCGTATAATTCTTATGTAATCCTTATATTCTTATATTCATTTTTACATATAGAGACCAAAGTCGCATAACACGAGTTTGGATAAATTTTTAATTTGTTTTCTATTTTATTTCCACTGAATAATTGGTGAATTATTTCTTTTTAAAGTACTTAATCATTTTTTAGATTTAGCTTAATAATGTAATCGTGTTAAATTCTGCAATGTTCATTTCCTGTATACATTCTCTCTTCGTTATAAAAGATGAAGTCATGTCCTGCTTAACATTTAATTTTGAATCTTAAGCATTTAATTTTTGCTCAAGTGCGTGTTTGACTGTAATTCGTGATGGAAGACATATTTCAATTTCCGTTTTTAATTAACCCGGCAGATCATGATAACATCCGATCTGTCAATATGCGGTTTAAAATAAAAATATGGCTTCCTCTTGCTTAGCAGTCTAGACATTGCTACAGCTAAAATATTTTTTTTTGTCTTTAAATATTTTGCCAAATAAACCAGCCTATTGAGAATAAAAAAAAAAAAAACAGATCAGCATTAAAAAATAATGTCATGAAAACTTTCAGTATATAAGCCCGTAAAATTTCTCTAATGTTCATTTTGATTTGGCTGATCTAACTTGAAGCTAAGCATTACTTGTAACATTTTAGCAGTAAACTACAGTAGGAGAAAATTTTTGTCTTCTCCTTCGAGCCTTGCTCTTTTCAGAGAACTTAGTCTTAAATAGAGAAAAATAACTTCCCGATACGTTACAAGAAGAATCGGTCGGGAAACCTTCAGAGAATTTAGTAAGCCTCACAGAATCCTCCGATCCACTACGAGAAGAAATCGAAGAGTAGTATAAGAGCAACGTCTGCGAATCCCTATACGGTACCAAATACTCCAGAGTAACAAATCCGTTGCTGCCATCTAACAAGAATCCCCGTCAACGTATATATATTACAACACAGCTTATTCATCTTCTACACGATGTCGTAAATTTGATAAAACAATCCTGATAATGAAATATCTCGCAGGATATGATGCACACTTACAACTTTCTTTTTCTGCAGTCATGTTTTTCTATTTAAATTAGCCTCGAGATTTTCTGACATAATAATTACTGATTTGTTTAAAATAATTTATTTTTTCTACATTTTTAAGAGTTGAAAATGCTAAAGTTTAATGATGATAATAATAGCGATAATATATATATATATATAGTTTGTGTGTGCGTCGTGCGTGCGTCTGTTTTCTTGCGGGTAGGTCGAGTGTAATTAAATGAATGAAATAAGGTTTTCTATTTTTTAAAGGGTTCAAAATACTAAAGCTCGAAGATATTATATATACCGTATTATTATTATATTTATATATATACGATCCTTGGATGGTATTTCATTATTTTTAGAATAAATTCCTCTTTTCTATATTTTAAAGAGTACAAACTACTAAAGCTTAAATATATATACTGTATTAAATTAGTCATATATATATATATATATATATATATATATATATATATATATATAATATATATATGTGTGTGTGTGTGTGTGTGTGTGTTATTGTGTGTGTTATTGTGTGTGTGTGTTATTGTGTGTGTGTTATTGTGTGTGTGTGTGTGTGTGTGTGTGTGTGTGTGTGTGCTCAGACAACTCCATTCAAGCAAAAAAATAAATACATTCAAAGGAAATGAGTGTGTGTGTGTGTGTGTGTGTGTGTGTATGCTCATATATATATATATATATGTGTGTATATAACATGGCTTTCGAATACAACTTATCATGCTGGTTGGGTGACTGGATGTCTAAGCCATTCAGAGGGTCAGGGAATCCCGCAAAAAGGTAACAAGTTACGGTGGATGGAAGTGCCTCTCCAGCTATGCCTCAATAAAGGAGCTTTATTTTATTTTTCCTATACACAAATACAAACATAAATACACATAAAAATATACATGCAAGCACATACATACAAAGAAATACGTATAATTTAGGTTAGGTTACCCCACTCCCCACTTGGAGGGCCTACCTCCGACCTCCATTTATGTATAACCCCCTCCCCAACCCTCTTGCAGTGTTCCAATGCTCTGCTTCTGCAACACTGCAACACAATCAATATTGATCATTTTGCATTGCAATTGCATTGCACTCAACATTTTTTGTAACATATACTTTCAATTCAGTCTCTGTCCTGTAGTAAATATAGGAAACAGAACTGAACACCTTTCTTCTCACAACCTTCTTTCAGATCGTCAGTATGGATTCCGGAAGGGACGCTCTACTAGTGATCTTCTTGCATATCTCTCTGACTCTTGGTTATCCTCCTTTCGGGATTTCGGTGAAACCTTTGCTATTGTGCTAGACATACCGAAAGTTTTTGATAAAGTCTAGCACAAATTTTTAATTTCCAAACTGCCCTCCTTCGGTTTCCCTCCTTCTATCTGTGCCTTCATCTCTAATTTTCTTTCTGGCCGATCTATAGCTGCAGTCGTAGATGGCCACTGTTCTCCTGAAGCTATTAACAGTGGTGTTCCTCAGGGTTCTCTCCTGTCACCCACTCTTTTCCTTTTATTTATTAATGATCTTTGAGTTCGCACTTCGTGTCCAATTGACTCCAATGCCGATGATTCCACTCTTCACTTCTCCACCCGCTTCCCAAAGCATCCCTCACAGCAGTCGCTTCATGATTCGCGTAGAATTGCTATAGGACACCTGACCTCCGATATTTCTGCTATATCTACTCGTTACAGTCTTCCACACGACTATCCACTTACCTTCAACAACACAACTCAATTCTTCCTCTTCTCTTAACATTCTTGGCGTTTCCTTTTCTCGTGATCTTTCCAGAAAAGATCACATACCTTTGGTTATCTTCCACCCGAATTGTTCATTCTGACGAAGGTCAAGCTTTTCACTCCACCTTAGACCTACAGATTAACGTGGAATCCGAACCATGCCCCACCATCAGCCCAGCGTCTTAACCACTAGGCCACTCAGGGTACCCATTTATCTACCAACCACTTTCTTTATTGTGTGGAAAGATGAACAGCTGGGTTTTGCTGCGCGACGGCTGCCGTCACCGGGTCTCGATCCCTGGGCCGATGGATTCGTAGTCAATGACGCTAACCACTACACCACCGAGGCGCACTCCATACTCTCTTTCTAAAACAGCTTGTAAGAGGTTAGGCGGGTTGTACCGTCTCCGCGATTTCTTCACCCACACTCAGTTGCTGTCTCTGTACAGGGGTCTTGTTCGCCCCTGTATGAAGTATGCTTCTTATGTGTTGGGTGGTTCAACCTACAGAGCCGTACTTGATCGGGTGGAATCAAAGGCTTTTCGTCTCATCAATTCCCCGCCTCTTACTGATTGTCTTCAATCCCTCTCTCTTCGCCGCACTGTTGCCTCACTCTCTCTTTACTATCGCTATCATAACGGACATTGCTCTTCTGAACTCTCTAACTGCATGCCTCCTCTTTTAAGGAGAGCACGCAGTACCAGCAGAGGCGTACCAATACTTTTTGCCGCTCGGGGCGAAAATGCCAACGCCCCCCCCCCCCCGCAACAATTTTCAATTTTAAAAACAATTCCTTTACAAAAATACACTTCTAAACAAAACTTTTATTGGAAGAAAAACTTAAATAAAGCAACTTCAATTTTAACAATACTACATAATGTACCGTACATAATACACTACATAATTTTAACAATAACTATATAATGTATAATGCCTCGTTAAATTTTCGGACTTTCATAACAGAAAATTCATGAATGATTTTTTCTATGTCCATTGTCTCTGCAACTTCGCGTTCAATTGAAATAATCGCCAAATTGCTCAGTCTAGATTGATTTATAGTTCACCTGAGGTAAGTTTTTATAAGTTTCAGTTTCGAGAAACTTCGTTCGCAACTTGCCACGGACATGCATGTAGTTAGACAGATCCGGAGGGCAATTGTTATATGAGGCAAAGATTCCACTAGATCCCATTTAACGATCCACTGAAGTAGTTTTAACGTATCCCAGTGACCTTGGTATTAATTTCTTCATCTTTGGACTGATTCAAAAGGTACGAAGGAGACAGAAATTCAAAGCGATCATTCATGTTTTTAAGACAAACTGTGCGTTTTTCAATTTCTGCTAATAAACGATCCATGATTTCAAAAAATTATCTGCGTACATCCTCTTGCACGGTCAATCCAGTATCACGAGCTTGCTCTCCAGGCATTCTTCTCCGTCTCCTGACTCTGCGGTCTATACTGATATCCATTTCATTACAGAACTCTTCGGCGGCATCTGCAGCGTTTGATACTACTGTCTCTCGTTCATTAGTTAAAAACATGGATAAAGGGTTCATTTTTAATGCACACTGGTCCAAAGCAAGTCCCTTTCTTTGAAAATATAGCTGAGCATCATTGATTTCTTTCAGCACTGGATCCCAGAAAAATAAGTACACAATGAATATGTATGACATGATGGAGGTCAACAGAGCTTCGGCATCGCCCTTTGTGTCCAGATTTTCGGAGACCCCTTCACTCAGTTCTTCCAAGGCACTAACAACGTGAGTCAAGTTCTTCTTAAGACTAGAAACAGCATCATACTTAGCACTCCACCGCGTATCAGAGACTCGCTTGACAGTGATTTTGGAATGTTTTGTTAAGACATCCCAACGACGAGTAGAGGAAGAAAAGTAGACGAAAATTCGTTCAATTGTTCCAAAGAAAGTTACAGCATTAGGACTCAGTCCCGCGGCATGAACTCCAGCCAAGTTCAGCCAGTGGTTATTGCAAGGAATGAAAACAGCGTGTTTGCTAACATCAAGAATTCTGCGTTGAACTCCAAGATGAATACCTGCCATCGTAGCAGCATTGTCATACCCTTGACCATAACAATTCTGGATATCCAGCCCATCCTCACGGAGCTTAGTGACAATGAGATCAGTAACTGCCTCAGCAGTCTTCCCCTCTAATTTAATAAAATCAACGAAGGATTCCTTCACCTCTACATTACCATCTTTAATCGACACATAGCGAATTACCTGAGACATCTGATCAATATGCGATATATCTGGTGTACTATCGAAAATTATTGCAAAGTACTTTGCACTGGACACATTAATTATCAATTATACATTTTCGAACATTACAGCCGATTAGTGTGATGAACTCATTTTGAATGTTAGGTGATAAATACGTAGTGGATATCTTGTCAGTCATTTGTATTTTTGTAAGATGTTCCCTAATTACTGGGTCATATTTGCCCATTAGTTTTATTAACTCCAAAAAGTTTCCAGAATTGCCAGCTAGCCCAGCTTCTTCATTTAAGTTCTCTCGGTGCCCTCGGAATGCAAGATCTTGTTTTGCCAAGAACATGATGCAGTCATAAATTCGTCTCAGTATTTCTTTCCACTTAGCAGTAGCATGTTTTATTTGCAACTGATGTGCATTATCTATTGTAGCATTCAACTGAAGGCGCATAGACAACTCTTTCCATTGTTCAAAGCATCGGGTATGATATGGACTGTTTTCATGTTCAGGTACTCTTGGATTCAGTTTCCTCCAGGCAAAAAATCCTTCTTCTTTTCCAAATGCACTGGAGATGTTGTTGAAGAGACGACAGCAAAAGCAATGCAAGCTACATTTTGAAGGTGAGACGATTAGCCATGACCTTTCAATTTTTTCGCCATTTTCCAAAGTTTTGAAATACCAAACTTTTGACATTGACCTATTGTTTGAATCAGCTGGAAAGGGTCCATTCATGTTTTTCAAATGTGATGGTCCACGTTTAATGAGTTCGATTCTCAAATTGTCCGTCATTGGAACGGGCCAGTTGCCAGAATCGTTAAACAGACTCTGTGGGTGATGGGTGGGTGGGTGACTTTGTGATGTAGATGAGGGTTGATCCTGATTATTTGGGGGTTCACTTGAAGTTGCCGCTTGAACATCTATCTCTAAAGATATATCACATTGCGGTTGATCTCCTTGCTTCCCAGAAGGCACTGAAGGTGTGTCTGAGAATCCCATTAACTGATGAAATCGCTTAGCAGCACGCTTGCCTTCATAGGGAAAGTCTGAAAAATAGGGCTGGCAACCTTTCCGATGTGAAAATTTAACGCAACTATTTGTGGAAATAGTGGCATTGAGGTGGCATATATAGCATTTAATGATGATTTTTCATCAAAACCATGGATATTTTGTACACAAATAACGCGCGACAATGATGAGATATATTTTTTTGGAGGGTTGCATTTTAAAACATAAAAACCCAAAATTTTGCATACTGCGCCCGCCTGACAGTAATTTGCCACCCCTCGGGAAGTGCCGCTCGGGGCGGTCGCCCCTCTCGTCCCTCCCTTGATACGCCACTGAGTACCAGACTTTCTACACTTTCTCATTCCTTTTCTGTCCAATTATCTAATGCAAGGGTTAATCGGTATTTTCAAGTCTTTCATCTACTCAACCGGTGAACTCTGGAACAATCTTCCTCAATTATTCTTCTTTCCCCAGTCTATGATCTCCCATCTTTCAAACGAAGTGTCTAGCCATCTCGAAAACCCCGGACCTTGATTTTGGCTCTCTTCTTCTTCTATGGGAGGGGCGCTTTTGTAGGCATTTGTACTTGACCATTCCTTCCTGCATAAAAAAAAAATAATGTGAACATTGTTTTCTCCAACTTAAATTCAAATGATCTACCAATAAATCTAATATTCTATTTGCTTTTCTGACCGCTTTAATACATTGCTTACTCGGGTTAAGAGTGTCGGCAACAATAATACCGAAATGTTTCTCTCCCGTAGCACTCGTTAGTGTCTTCTTAATACTTTTGTTTAACATTGTTTCTACCGACATGCAACGTTTTGAATTTATATACAGTATATTAAAGTTAAAAAAAAAAACCACATTTTTCTACGTGAAGGTCAAAATATGAAAATAAAAACCCACTCTTGAATCCGCGAACGTTCTACTGCTGATTTTGTTCGTCCACCTAGTTTGGTATCACCCATAAATTTTGAAATTATACTATTAAATCCAATGTCGAGGTCATTAATATAAATAATAAAAAGAACGGATCTTTTCCTTTATAGCACCCCTAATTTTTGTACGCCCTTGACGAGTGGTTGGGTTAATTCGTGATATTTTCGTTAGTTTTAACGAAAATATAACAGTGGTGGTACTATAAAAGAACACAGTAAAACAGTAATAAAAATAGCACCCCTTGATATATTTTCATTAAAACTAACGAAAATATCACGACTTAACCTAACCAATCGTAAATGGCGTACAGAAACTAGGGGTGCTGTAAAGGAAAAGATCCAAAAGAAATGGTCCCACAACTGATCCCTGAGGCACGCCGCTAGTTACACTTTTTCAGTTAGACGCTTTGCAATGAATGACCACTCTTTGTTTACGTCCACTGAATCAATTTTCGATCAATTTGAGAACATTACCATCAATTCTGTGAGAATTAAGTTTAGCTAATAATATCCTGTGGCACTTTATCAAACGCCTTTTGAAAATCAAAATATATAATATCTACTGTTTTACTCTCGTCATTATATTTACAATATTATTAAAGAAATCGAGCAGATTGGTAAGACAAGAACGATTACGTCGAAACCCGTGTGGAGAATCTTTCATTAATTTATTCATGTCTGAGTGCTTAACTATGATATTTTGTCCAAAATGATGTTCTCCAGAAGCTTACCAACTACTGAAGTCAAACTAATCGAACAATAATTTTCCGGAAGCGATTTGTCCCCTTTTTAAATATGGGCGTGATGTTTCCAAGATTCCAATCGAACGGAACTTCTCCAGACTGTAACGATTTATTAAGTATATACGTATGTAAGAGAAGAGACTATTGCCTAGTTTATTTCTTTAATTACCTAGGGTAGAGCTTACCTGGACCTGGAGTTTTATTAGGACTAATTTCACCTATTTCACTAATGGTAAAATCGTGAAGCTCCAAATGATCATCATTGAGCATGGTTACGGGAGCGGATGTGTTGTTCATATTTTCGTTAGTGAACACAGAAGAGAATAATTTATTTAAAACTTCCGTCATCTGTAAATCATCGTAAATTTTTTCGGTGTTTTCGCCTATGAGTGGACCAATAGTCCACAGAGGTAATTTTTTATTCGTAACATAATTATAGAACTCCTTCGGATTCGATTTAATTTGGTTCGCTATATATAGCTCATAGTTGTGCTTACTTTTTCTAAGGTTTTGTATTCTCCTTCTCAATAGCTTGTAAGCATTTTCATCGGACAAATTATTTGTTTCTATAAATTTAAAATACGCGTTGCTTTTTAATGTTAAGCTACTTTTAATTTCAGCATTCCACCATTTAGGTTCAACAGACTTCGCCAGTCTCTTTTTACGTAATGGGATATTACTTGATTCTAAATGATTAAAATAATTATAAAAAGAAGTCTATGTGTCATTAATATCATCGAATGAAAGAGCCTCATCCCAATTATTGGTCGAAGTTGCAGTTTTATGTCATGAAATTGAGCTCTTTTAAAATCCAAAACGTATTCCAGGCTCTCCGAATTATGAACATTAATTTTAATTTCAAATGTTATTTGCTTATGATCACTGTTGGGGTAGTAGTTTCTTACAGAGATCTTATCAATTAAATCTCAGTCTGGACTTACAACGAAATTTAGAATACTGCTTTCTCTTGTGGGTTCCATGACTACTGCAAAACAAAAAAATTAACTCTAAGTAAATGAAAAAATGAACTTTCGAACAATCTCTGGTACAGTCGACAACCGGAATTAAACTGTAAAGAACACCGCAATCCTTGCAAGGTGAATTAAAATCTCCCATAATTATTGTATCGTGTTCCCACTTACATAAAAAATTAATTCCTGGAGTCTATTATCACTATGGACAGTCTGAGATGGAGGCCTATACACTAAACCTAGAATTAATTTCCCTCGTGAGTTGTATTTAATATCAACAAATATCGCATTTACTGTATATTATGAATTTCTGCAATGTTTTTAATTATAGGTTTTAAGTGTTTTTACTTTAATTATTATATATATATATATATATATATATATATATATATATATATATATATATACAGGGCGTTTGAAAACTTTCTGTACAAATTGTAATGGGGGATAGGCAACACCAAGACAAACCCTTTTCGTCTATAAGTGTATGTCCGCTGACGTCACCATTCGGCGCGAGAGGGCGCCGCTGCAATTGGCTAAAAGGTGAAGTGGGCTAGACTCGCGCTTGCCGCGCATTCTTAATCCGGACGTAGTACGCGTAACATGTTTATTTAAAGAAGGCATGTTTATTTAAAGAAGGTGCTGAAAGTTGCGACCGGTAGCATCAATGCATGCCCGACAGCGTCGAAGCATTGACCGACGTACACGTCGAAACATTCCCGGCATTTCGGGAACAGTTCCAGCGGCGACAGCGATTCTTGCTACGAGGTCTTCTTCTGAGTAAATGGGAGTCTCGTACACGAGGTTCTTCATGTGTCCCAACAGGAAGAAATCGAGGCATGTTAAATCGGGCGATCTCGGTGGCCAGGCTACGGGCCCACCCCGGCCTATCCATCGGTCCCCAAAAGTGGCGTCGTTCAGATAATCCCGCACATCGTTGCTGGAGTTCTCAGATGAGGCCTGTTTCGCACGTGAGGGTGTGTTTAACATGCACAATTCTTACGTGTGGGCGCACGCAAATCCACATGCTGCACGGGTGCATGCTCATCAAGAACGGTTCGCCGTCAATGTTTGGGCGGGTATCGTCCATGGCAAGTTGATTGGGCCGTACCTGCTGCCTGCCCGACTCGACGGGCGAGTTTATCGGATATTTCTTGAAGAAACGTTGCCGGAACTGCTGGAAGATGTTCCCGTGGCTATTCGTAGACGAATGTGGTTTCAACACGACGGGGCCCCAGCACACTCCAGCAACGATGTGCGGGATTATCTGAACGCCACTTTTGGGGACCGATGGATTGGCCGGGGTGGGCCCGTAGCCTGGCCACCGAGATCGCCCGATTTAACATGCCTCGATTTCTTCCTGTGGGGACACATGAAGAACCTCGTGTACGAGACTCCCATTTACTCAGAAGAAGACCTCGTAGCAAGAATCGCTGTCGCCGCTGGAACTGTTTCCGAAATGCCGGGAATCTTTCGACGTGTACGTCGGTCAATGCTTCGACGCTGTCGGGCATGCATTGATGCTACCGGTCGCAACTTTCAGCACTTTCTTTAAATAAACATGCTGTTACCGTGACCAGGATTCCACAACCGAATATATATATGTCCCCTTTACAGCGCGAGGCCGTCCCAGCCAGGAACAGTAAAACATTAGATTACAAAACTATATATTAATATATACAAAGTAAATCAGGCTGCATAAACAAGTTATCATTACCCTAACAAACTTAACTTAAACTTAACCTAAATTTAACAACCTAAACCCGAACTTAACTTAACCTAAACTTAAACCTACAATATTAAATACGTAAATCACTGGCACTTATAAAATAATGGGGTTTATTCAGGGCGCTTACAAGCAGTTATGAGATCTGGCTCCCAACTCCGTCTCAGCCTCCCTCTTTTGCAGAGGACAATTCTTAGGTTACTGTTGTTACAGTATGCTGTCTCCAAACCAAATCTAATACAAACAATTCCTTTACAGGGAAACCTTCGATGATGTTTCTTATTTTAAATTTTACACGGTTTAATCACCACAATTTCCAGTTCAAGACCAGCTGTCCGCTTCCAAGCAACCAAAATTCAAAAGTCCAAGCACGCACGAAATTTAGCCACGTATCACATACCATACAACCAACCACCCAACGGATCATCCAGAAATCACAACATGCACCCTGTTACAATGCCTTCTTTAAATAAACATGTTACGCGTACTCCGATTTAAAAATGCCCGCGGCAAGCGCGAGTCTAGCCCACTTCACCTTTTAGCCAATTGCAGCGGCGCCCTCTCGCGCCGAATGGTGACGGCAGCGGACATACACTTATAGACGAAAAGGGTTTGTCTTGGTGTTGCCTATCCCCCATTACAATTTGTACAGAAAGTTTTCAAACACCCTGTATATATATATATATATATATATATATATGCACTAAAATCACAGAATAACACGTGATCTTATTAATAAGCAAACAACCACAGGGAAAAGGAAACACGAAGTCCGAGCGCTTTCGTAATGTATTCACATTATCAAGGAGATACATCACGAAAGCGCTCGGACTTCGTGTTTCCTTTTCTCTGTGGTTGTTTGCTTATATATATATATATATATATATATATATATATATATATATATGAGGGGCGGTCAGAAAATAAGTTTACACGGCGCATGATTTCGTAACTAAAGGACCTACATTGATTATGTTTGTATCATGTGAATTCGTTAATCATTGTTGGCAACACTACACGTCGATTCGGGTGCCATCTACCGTACATTGGTTATATGAGTCAGTTGAACATGGCGGCTCAACTGGAACAGTGCCCTGTCATTTCTGCAACGATATTCAGAGTCTGTCAGTGGTCAAGAATTTCTCGAGCGCACTGTCACAGGTGACGAGACATGGGTTCATCACCGTACTCAGGAAACAAAACGTGCCAACATGGAATGGAAACAGCCTAGGTCCCCGCGACCAAAGAAGTTCAAGATTGTGAGGTCCGCTGGCAAAGTGATGGTTACTGTGTTTTGGGACGACAAAGGCGTTTTGCTCGCAGACTTCATGCAAAAAGGCACAACAATCAAAGCAGCTGCATATTGTTCAACACTGGAACGTTTACGAGCGGCCATTAAACGTAAACGTCCTGGACTGCTCCGTAGGGCAGGGCACTGTTCCAGTCGAGCCGCCATGTTCAACTGACTCATATAACCAATGTACGGTAGATGGCACCCGAATCGACGTGCAGTGTTGCCAACAATGATTAACGAATTCACCTGATACAAACATAATCAATGTAGGTCCTTTAGTTACGAAATTATACGCCGTGTAAACTTATTTTCTGACCGCTCCTGAGAGTATAATAAATTTATAAGTATAACAGATTGTACTCTCAATGATGATGATCTGAAGACGTCGTCTCGATGTCTGACTTCTCCAGGCGTATCAAAATAGAGTGCGAATTATGGGTTCGTTGAGGACAAGAAAACTCGTCGGCAGAAATTTTACTATACTGGAATTTAGCGTGCACTTATGTTGAAATCAATTTAAGCAAGAGTTGAGTCGTTGTTGTATCGACTTTAAATTAATAAGTCCTTAAATCTATGATAGTTTATATGCTAAGTTCTTCAAAGTCGATAGACAAGAACTTCTCTACCACCGCCTATCCAATCACAAGACCCTTCAATTCAATCTAAGTCCTATACGGATTAGCTTCTCTGCCTTAATCAGGAGACTCGTAAAATAACCACCGCTCGTCCGAATCTGTCTTCACAACGCTATACGGATTGGGCCTTCCTGCCGCAATCTGGAGATCTGTAAATAACCGCCGCGTGACGGAATCTGCCGTATGGGCGCGGAGCCCCTTTTTAAATATTAGAAGGAACGGAAGTCCTCCTACGTCACCAGCGCGACTGATTTACGTCACTAGCGTGTGACTTCTGTTTGGAAGAAAGTCCCGAGTGAACTCTGGAGGGGGTAGTATCTCATTATTGGAATCTAAATCCATTGTGTCACTAAGGCGCAATTATTCAAAGAGTCCGGCTGCGTCACCAGCGCGAGGTGCTTACGTCACTAGCGCGTGACTTCCGTTTGGAAGTACATAAGTACTGATTGAATAATATAAATCTCATAAGAATCTAAACCTTTGTGTTACCAGGGCACGGCTTTACTTCAATGATGGATATGCAAAGTATAACAGATATATAATATATATATATATATATATATATATATATATATATATATAGAGCAGGATGCATACCCAACAAAAAGACAAAAAAAAGGAAGAAAAAATACTTTAAATTCAACGAATTTTAAATTTTCGAATTCAACGTGGCATCTGCCCTCATCCGTGCGGTGCTCCCCTGACGCTGGGATTCGGCCGCTTCCTAGTCGTAATTGTTGACTTTTTAATACGCTAAACTTTAATTCTGACCTTCGCGATTTTCACGTAAGTAGAACACAAAAAAAAGTTACCGAAGTTTTAGGACTTAATTTACATTTAAGGGGAGCAATGGGATTAAAAAGACAACGCATAAAGAAAAATGATGCCGTTTCGCTGAACTCTGCTCAAAAAGGCTTACAAGAAGGCAATGGGCTTAATCTCTCTGGCAGAGAACATTAATTACTCAAAATAATAATAATTATAATAAACTGACCATAACTTATTTTCAAACAACAAAAGAAAATTAATATATCCACCTGCCTTCACTTAACAATCAAGCTTCCACTGTCTTTCGTGCTCTTTCTTTCGTCCGCGCACGCCGTGCCTCACACCGTCCTGGCTTTCGTTTCACTGGTTGAAGTAGTTCCTGGAACTGGAAGCACTTTTAAGGATATTGTCCCTCCCCAGATGAACTATTTCTACCTTTTGTTTCGAAAGTGAAGTAAGATAAGCGATAGTGACTTAACCTAACCTAACCTAACTCTGTCCTTTTAGCTTAGGTTAAGGATGCTCTCCTCTTACTGCAAAAAAAAAAGAAGAACTTTTAGTATTAAGTCTTTTTCTCTACTCTTACGATTAGGACCCTACTGCTACCTTATGCATGGGAAGAGAGGCTTTGGAATCTCTATAAATAACACCATTTCACTTCAGTTGTAGGTAAATAATTAGAGGGAATAATAGCGGGTAGGATTGTTGACCATTTGGATTCCTACAAGCTACTTGGGGACTCCAACATGGGTTTAGATGGCATAGGTCGTGTCTCACCAACATGCTCGAGTTTTTCCACGTCATGTTGAGTGAGTATGATAAGAGTAGGGCGATTGATTAGAAAGCCTTTGATAAGGTACCTCACCGCCGGCTAATGGCCAAAGTGCGCGCGCTGGGTATTGGTGGGGAAGTAGGTAGGTGGATTGAAACCCGGCTGAAGAATGCCACAAAGTTAATCCCTTCCGTTAGGCATATGGGCTACAATCGACGCTTAAGTGACGCGGGTTCAAAGATGTCGATTTTAGAAGCATGTTTAGTTTAACTTTAAATGATAACCCAACTCGCAACAATGGTTGGAAGTTGGATTTGAAACGGTTTAGGACTAGTATGTGTGGGAATTACTTTACGTATAAGATCTGTGACACGTGGAACAGGTTACCTTCAGAAGTTGTGAACAGTTCCTCTGTGGATCAGTTCAAGAAAAGGTTAGACCAAATCTTGCACACTATTTGAGTGTATAGAAAATTTTCCGTGGCACCCGTTGCCATTGGTTGGTACCTCCTCGGTATGGGCCGCAAGGCCTTTTGAGGTACTTCTTTTCCTTGTAACTCCTTGTAACCTAATGTGGGTAGGGGAGTGAGACTGAGGGGAAAAGGGAAAGCAAAAATTTTATTCCCTTTCGAATGGGAAAGGGGATATGAAAAGAGGGTGGTGATAAGGGAAAAAAAATTTAAAAATACAAGTATAAATATGTGTGCGTTACGTATACTATGAACTCAAGTGTTATCAAACAAACAAGCAAACGCGGTTGCACGAACGCTTGGGTGCGCTTGGACGAGAGGCGGGCGGCGTCTGCGCGTGACGGGTGGGTTTGGACGAGACTGAGAGGCAACCCTCTCCAGTCAGCTGACATAATTGTGGGCGGAGCCTAAATCACTTTTCCCCTGAGTAACTAACCTAACTCACGTGTGTATGTATATATATATATATATATATATATATATATATATATGATGGCTAATGCCAAGGACCCTCTGAATGATATCCATCTGAATGATATCCAAGGTCCAAGGACCCTCTGAATGATATCCATCTTATTTCTTTCCAACACCTATGTAAACATAAGATTCGCTCAGGGGTGGTGGATAATTAGGGGAAGAGGTATAAGATAAGGGAACGAGGAACGTAATTATATATATATATATGATGACTAATGCCAAGATGAGTCATCCAAAGACCCTCTCATCTCCTCTTATCTCTTTTTAGACAACTTTGCAAACACAAGACTTGCTCAGATACGTGTACATTAGGCCGGGTCGAAAATGGGAACTTTTTATTTCTTAGAAAGTACACTATGTGAAGTTCCATTTTATCATCTTAACAAAATATTAAAATATCAAGTATGTGCTACGAATGCTACCCATAGCACCACCCCTCCTCCTTTTTTGCCCTCATATTTGTATATATTTAAATGGGAAAAAATGTTTTCTTAAAAGTACACCACGTGAGAAGGTTTTTTTTATCACTTTAACAAAATATTTAAAAAATCAAGCATGTGCTACCCTACTACCCCTATCACATGCCCCTCCTCCATTTTTTACCTTCATATTTGCATATGTTTATGTTGTTATATGTTGCATGATAAGTTGTTTGTTTGTTAATGCTTGATATTTTTATGTTTCAGATAAATAGAAATATTTTTTCAGATAAAGAGAAATAATTTGCATTTGCTTTAATTATAATTTTAATTATCATAAATTATAAATTACATATAATTTGATTTTACTTCTGAATATAAACTATGTCTACGAGAAGCAAGTCCTCAAATGCGCCTCTAATGATTGTTACAGGGTTGTTGTAAAAAAGATATTGAAGTCATTTGGGTGAAATTTTCTTTTCCTACGATTAACACCAAAGGTGTCTATCTTAAAGTCAGTCGACTAATAGAAAAAGCCTCAAAATTGAGCAAGGTGCCGTTACATCGAAGAAATTAAAGTTTTGCCTTAAAAGTAGCTCAGTATGATGAAATGTTTGATATATCTTCTTGTGAATGCTATGATAAGGGAATTGATAGGAAATCTTGCAGGTGTAAGGATAAAATACCAATGGCAGAATGGGAGTCTTTTGTGAGTCAAAAACAAAGAAAAAAATCAGTTTGGACCAATTGATCGCATAGCTAGTTCAACAAAGAAGAGATCTTTAGCAAGAGCCCAAAAAGCACAAAACCGTCAACTAAAAGCACAAGAAGAAATGACTGAAGCCACCAATGTTTTACCATCGGAATTTATAGAAAATACCGAAGAAGATGTAAATTATGAAGCCGATTTAGAATTGACAGAATATTCAGAACAGGCACTCCTATAAAAACCTAGCATTAACTGCAGATCGTTATCGTGTAAGTTGTAGAGCTGCAGCTGCAATAGTTAATGCAGCTTTAAAAGATATGGAGATCCTTAACCACACCAACATGCTTGACAGAAAGAAATTAGAAAAGGAAAGAAATCGCATGGGTGAAACAAATACTTTTAGGTCTAAATCCGAAAATCTGAAGATGGAGTGCCTTGGGTTTGATGGAAGGAAAGATAACACATTAACTAAAAGTGGAAAGATAAAAGAAGAACACTATATTATTGTGAAAGAACCTGGAAGCATCTATGTAGACCATGTCACACCAGATAATGGAACTGCTCGCTGCATAGCAGAAGAGTTGATGACTATTATTACAGACTCGAACAGCACAGATACTATCAAAGCTTTCCTGTGTGATGGTACTCCTGTAAATACAGGAAAAATTGGTGAAGCCATAAAACTAGTTGAAATTCATCTTAACAGACCAGTGCAGTGGTTGGTGTGCCTCTTGCATTTGAATGAGCTGCCTTTTATGCATGTCTACAAGCCATTGATGGTAAAACAACAGGTCCAAATACTTTTGTGGGTTCAGTTGGGAATAAACTGAAAACAGATTTAACAAAATTGGAGGTAGTCAAATATTCTCGCGTAAAGGGAAACATTAAAGAAATTCCAGCAAATGTTGTGAAGGAGCTATGCAGTGATCAAAGATATCTCTATGATATGTGTCTGGCAGTGCAAACTGGAGACACTTCTCAAGATCTGTCCACTCGATTCCCAGGTACCCTTCACCATGCTCGCTGGCTAACTCTAGCCAACAGGGCCCTTCGATTATATATCTCAACGCCAAATCCCGATAAAAACCTTGAAGATATAGTCAACATTATTATGCAGTTCTATGCTCCAGGGTGGTTTTGGATAAAATCTCATCCTAATGGAACTGATGGTGCATATAACTTTTGGCATTTAATCTGCTTGCTTCGAAATTTAGATGAACAACATAGATCAATCATAGAACTAGTATTAAAGAATAACGCCTACTTTGCCCACCCAGAAAATATACTCATATCAATGGTAACTGACAAGAGACTAGAAATTAGGGAGCAAGCTATTCAGAAAATCATCCTTTCAAGGACAGGGTTTTCAGGTACCAGAAACTTTGAA
Organism: Bathynomus jamesi; assembly: GCA_023014485.1. Taxonomy (NCBI): domain Eukaryota; kingdom Metazoa; phylum Arthropoda; class Malacostraca; order Isopoda; family Cirolanidae; genus Bathynomus; species Bathynomus jamesi. Next base: position 325,650 of record JAJOZX010004101.1, on the reverse strand, counting down.
TTGCTTCGAACCCTCAATTTCCAATCTACTGACTACACCGAGATGATCGATTGGCAAAAAGAATCATTACTCCTCCACTGCTGCTAAACAATTTTAGCGACGACGAGCTACTACAGGCTCGATTAAACCACTGGAGATAGCTTCTTTTCCATGCCACAGTGAAAGTGTGGAAAGGGCAGTGAACCTAGTAACAAAGGCATGTCAGGAAAGAATAGGATATGACAACCGTCAAAAGTTTATCTTAAACTCATTAGAATCAAGGCAAAAACTGCCCAAGTTTGAATGGAAGGCCCAATGGAATGAGTAAGAAACATATGAAATAAACTTTCCTAATGATATTGAAAATTTCTTCTCTTTTGATGTGATAAAGAACAATGAAAAAGTGAATTGAATTTTAGCACATTTATTATGCCTCTAATTTTTCTTCTGAATATATTGTTGTACTTAATTAATTTTCCTAATACTGTACATTATTAAATAAAATATTATACGTTAATAAAAATTTATGTCATCAAAAAACCTGAATGTAGAGTAAGTCTCGTATAAATGGAATATTCTTCAAAAAGTGAAAAATTGTGCCATGGGTAGGAGGCTTTAAACAGCGAAAATAATTTATGATAGGGTTCCTGTGTTCCATTCAAACCCCTCACAATATGTACCTTTTCAATATAAAATTCCGACCTGGCCTAGTGTATATGCTCACACACACACACACACCACACACACACAGCGAATATAACCCATCTCCTATCCCCAAACAGGTAAACAATACATTCTTAAGTTATTGTAAATACTATTTTTGCTCTTGACAATCCAACCGTTTCATACTAGAGCCAAATAGCTTTCATAAATTTATATTAAATTTTTTTATATATGAATGATAAATTATCGTCCTATTTTCAGGTTTTTTACTGTTCTGTAAGCCCACAATTCTTTGTATCTTAATCTAGACTCAGGCAGGTGTAAGGCCATATGATAAAAGTTCTTTTGTCAAATTTTCCCCAATACTTGTAAAACTTGTACACTTTAAATATGGTGCTGCGCTTTATCTGCTTTCATCCAGTAATTTGAGCTTTAGTCCAACCCTAGACTGAGTTAATCACATCACTTAATGCACAGAATTAACACTTGGTACCAATTTACACCTGCTTTCTTCTGTGAGAATTTGTTTGAGGAAAAGGCTAAGTCTCAGATTTTAAGGATCTTTTAAAATTTACCTTACAAAGGCATTTCTATACTCCTTGGCTCCCAAAAGAGTTTCCAGATTCATGAATTTTAAATCTCATCATTTATTAAATTCTAACTTCACCTAATTTAGGGTAATTTACGTAGGAATCTGAAAAGTCTGTTATAAAGCATATTTAAGGGAAAAGTTTATTGGCAAACTACTTGTCCATGTGACAATTAATGATAATACAGACTGGAAACAAAAATAAACAAATAATACAAGTACCAAGAATATAAATATAAATAATGAAAAATAACAATGTGAAGTAGATGATATATGACAGGACTGTTGAATAGTTTGGATAAATGGGTTGGTAAATTTTATTTACTTAATTTTTTTTTGGGGCATAAGACTGAACTGAACATTTCTTTCCTCTGGGAGCCTTGAGACAATAAAATTAAACAACACAAGACCAGTAAGACCAACGTTCACTCTAGGCTCATGCTAGTTATATTTAAAACACACACACACACACACACACACACCTTACTAAGGTCATCTACGCTGGATGACCCACATCTATTTTTTTTTAATTCTAATCAATTTAAAGCGTACTTTAGGATGTGCCCAAACAGCACTTTCAATTGAGTGGCGAAACACTGAATCCCACGGCAGAATGAAGGAAATTTTTTGTTTACTTTGTGTCATGCCCCAAATCAATTTTGCCATACATCAGATTTCATGCTAAAATTCACTAGATCTACTTTGATATGCTACAAACACAAAGAAGTCTTTGAAGTCGTTTATAATATTGATTGTAGATATTGATGCAGATAATAATGACAGTATTGTACCATGTTTCGACAAAGATATGCAAGGAAATAGAAAACGAAGGTGACATAGAAAAATTACCAAATGACATTGAAACGTTATTCAGGTGTGTGAAAGACAACAATATGCAGTTCATCGAAGAAAAATTCCAACTTCTAAGATATCGCAACAACATGGTGCTACAGAATAAAGGGTACAAAACTCTGCAAACCAAACAGATAATATCAAACCCACAAGTCAGGGATCATAGAGAAATAATATCGTCGGACGCAGAATTCATACAGCAATATAACATTAAAATTACAACAGCTAGAAAAGTAATGGGAATCATCTGGAGGAGCTGACACAGCAGAAAAGTAAACATCATGCTGATATTATGGGCGAATCTAGTCCTACCAATAACTGAGTATAGCTCAGTACTCACAAGGCTATACAGTACATAAGACATCACAAACATAGAAACCATACAAAGGACTTTTAGTCTGAAATAGAGAAAAAGAAAAATGAAGACTACTAGTGTCGACTACAATCCCTGAAACCTATACTCTCAGGAAAGAAGACGCAAGTGGTACACAATAATATGTTATAGAATGACCGCTCCTTATCTGCTGAGTTGCAGTGGACGCTCAACCTTATAGACATGAATCCAATGCGCATGCTTGAAACCCGAGACTATAAAAGTGTGGGACTGACCACACCCGGGACGATTTTACTATTTGAACTTACTCGTGTACAAGCATAAACCTCTTACCGTTAGACATAACCCGCGCCGTAGGCCGGTTCATCTACTCCCATTTATCATCCAATGAATATATATGTAAGTTCCCACTCATCATTCATCCTTTAAGGCTTACTTCCTCAAAGCATCGAAGCCATTTTGATGCCCTAGTGACGTTATAAGGGCTAGTGAAACAACCCCCTCAGCCAATGGGAAAAAGAACCCGGAAACTTTGAACTATAAAACACTGGTGTCAGCATTGACGCCACGACATTAACTATATAATATTGGTGTCAGAAGCGCTTCCATTGGCCCCTTCCCAGGGGAGTGTACCTCTTACCACTGAGTCTCTGTTCACATTCACCAAGGACTTCAGTGGAAGGACTAGCAGACTGTACGTGCTCCTACCGCCTGTTTTCACGTCTTCATAGCCTAGGAGGAACCTCAGATAGACGCTTCCTCCGTCCCGAATAAGACGCAGATACCCAACACCGACCAGCGGTGGATGCCACCCAAATAACCACCACCCAAGCAATCCGCTTCCCATCCTAAAGGAGTGGCCTCGAGAACACGCAGTGCAGAAGCTTCCAGTCCGACTTCGACAAGACGCAAAAATCAGGTGAGCGACTCCCGTTTAATTGACGCGGCGAAGGGTAAACACAAAGTTTCCTCATCGCCAGCGAACCTAAGTTCGGTCCCTGAAAGTGATCGCGAATCCCGTCATAAACTTCCACCTTCACAGTATTATCATGACCTAAAAGTTCCCTTGTCTCCCTTTGTTCATCCTCTGCACACAATTTCTCCTTGTCAGATTCACAACCCGATCCTACTCTTGGATCTGTTGACCCGTCCTTTTTAGCCGCATTAAATAATCCAAACGACGTTTGGGAATTCCCCTTGGACGAACCCATATCCCCTTTAGGGTTAAGATTAGAACAGACCCGCATGAGCGGTGAGAAAGGTCACCAGAGTTCAAGTAGCTCTGCGAGGAGAGATACCTCTCACAGCGCTACTAATTCCGGCGCTGAAAGTATCGTTGCAGCGAGTACCGCTGCGGTAGGTACAGTGAGTCCTTCCCCCCACCCACTTTGAATAACAATAATTACGGTGATAACAGCTCCCCCGCGGTTAATAGCTTGACCGCCCAAAATACGGCTTTAATTAGGGATTCGACCCAATACGTTATCTCTAGCGAAGATGCAGAAGCGCGTAGGCTTAAAACGCTCGCAGCAGATTGTTCGGTCTTCTGTGGAGGTCCAAGTGATTATAAAAACACCTACAGCAAGGGGCTCACTGATTCATATGTATCTTTCCAACGATATGTTGCGGACGTGGAACTAGTTCCACCCTCATTTCAAAATAGCGACGAGTTCAGAATAAAATTGGCTGTGCGATGCTCAGTCGCTCCGGCGAAACACGTAGTGACCTGGCATCCCAAACTCAGGTTTGGGCGACGTTTCTTGATCGAGGTGCAGACATGTATTGTAGGAACAGCCGAGCTGAAATATCAGAGAGGTTGGTACAAATCGAGAACGAGATAAAAAGGCTAGGGGAAGCTTTCCCCATCTTTTGTCACGAGAGTGAGGCGAGAATTAGAACGTCTAAAAAAGGATGCACTCCAATTGTTACAGCATCTAGACGGCTTGTTTTCAACCCACAAAATCTTGTTGAATGCCCTGCCAAACCACCTGTGGCACGAATACGATGACTACAGCGAAGATATATACAAGAAAATAAAAAGGCTTAGAGCCGACCGGAGGATCTCTGAATCTCATCCATCAACGGAATATGATTATGCGCCTTCTCAAGGTTACGGTTACGCGACCCGGAGTTTTGGAATAGACACGGAGGGCATGACCTCTACCTTGGCTGCAGTTAGCCTACGAGGACGTGAAGGAAGTCAATGTTTCGTGTGTCGCGGAATTGGGCACATGGTCAGAGATTGCCTGTTAGTGGCAGATTTACAGAAAATTCATGGCCAACAAAAACTGACCGAAGCGGGAAAGGCAGGAGAGAGTCAAACGAACTCAAAGTCGGAAAGGAGAGAGGACAAAGGCTACCGCTCGGAATCTTCCGGAGCGAGACGTGACCGGGAGGAGTCGCCATACGGCAGATGAGACCGTGAGGATGATTACTACCGGCGAGATCGTTATGATGATTACTACCGACGGGGCCGCCAGGATGACTACAATCGAAGATCGGACCACAGAACCAACCGAGACTATAGGCCCTACAGGGCCGTATTTAGAGGGGGCCGACTGGGCCATGGCCCAAGGCCCCGCGCCGCAGAGGGCCCCGCACCAGGGCAGTACTGTACTGTACTGTACTGACCCAGGTTGATAGAAAATTGATTACACCAACAATGCATATGAACCATCCTGTGTGAGATCAGGAGAAAATAAATAAATACCATATTAGGAAATGTTTTGCAGACTCTCATGCCTTTAAACTTGCTCAAAGCTTCGGAAAGCGACTACCCGAGTTTAGTTGTAGCCCAGCCTCTGAACGGGAACGTCGCGTCACTTCTCTGTAATCATTTTCTATTTTGTGTTCCTCACCCCTCATACAGTGATAATAATTTGTAAAGATAGTTGAGTGTAAGTGTGCCACCAGTCGATAAGTAAATCATATTATGCGAGTTGGTTAAGCATTAAGGAGTGTATAAACCCAACAACAGAGTTTTTCTCATAAATAATAGCAGAAGTAAACATTTTAAATGTGCCGAGTTCTAGTTCGAACTGTCATGGCGCTGTAGGCCTGTAGCCACTTGTAGAAAGAACGCGTTTGCCCTTACTCAGAAACAAATTGGTTTATATAAGAGCTCCTTAATAGCCAAATCATCTCTTTTGCTGTAAGGCCTCGATAAAATTGTGAAAACATAGGCCGTGTTAACTTTAGTGTGTAGCAGCTTAAGAATACATGGTGGTTGAACAATGCTTACATTTCACCAAGTCTTAATTTAAGTTTAGAAATCACTTTAGGTAAGATTTCGATATTTAAAAAATGTTAGGTTAGGTGGGTCACCTGAAGCTAAGCGACCCCGTAATTGTTTGGGGGTCGCTTGTCTTCAGTAGAGGTATTTATCTTATTCATATAAAAACTAATTGGCTAATAATAACGTGGCGGCCGTAGCGTTAGTACTCGACGTACGTACATGACACACTATTATTATAAAATTAGGAATTTAATGTAAACTTTGTTTACACACACACACACACACACACACATATATATATATATATATATATATATATATATATATATATATATATATATAATACAATGTATTGTTTCTTATTACACAGGAAAACTGTCGGCTTTCTGAAATGGATGAAACAAGCCGTGATCGAGATAAAGGAAGAAAATACAAATCAGGACATGTCAAACGACAGGAAAGAGCAGAAATAGCAGAAAAAATCAGAAAACTGCCTAAAATAACACAATGGTTGCGAACTGAATGCGTGTTTAACCAGAGAGGGAATGGAAACTCGCAGTCTCATTCTGATCATTCGGGAGAAGAGGGCATTTGTGTTAATAACAGCCATCTGCATACTCAAGACAATGACGCATCAGACAAGACTCCGTTGGAAGTTCAAGTTGCAGAAGTGAACGTAGCACAGGAGTTTAGCAATGACCTTGGTTTATGGCCTAGTAAGTTGGACGAAAATATGCGTAACTATTGGATAGCAAAAGGAAGCTCAGATTGCCGACACTGTGACGGAGATTTCAAAGAATCATCAGTCAAGGAACTGGATAGAACACGTCATTGTACATCTGCGTTATTTACACGTACGTATTCCTTATCTGGAGAAAAGATTGATGTTACATGGCTGTGTTATTCAAAGTCTACTGGTAAAGTGTATTGCTTTATATGCAAACTAATGTCAAGTACTGAAAGTTTGTCCACAACTGGTTTTAATGATTGGAAGCACGGAAGAACTAGCATAGAGTCTCACAGCAGATCTGACCAGCACAGGAGAGCATTGGCTGATTTAACAATACAAAAGTCTATTCGTGCTCGAATTGATGCAGGTCTTGTCGAACAATATGAAACAGAATGCAACTACTGGCGGCAAGTTTTGCAGCGTTGTGTTGATGTCTTGAAATTTCTTTGTGAACGAGGACTTGCTATCCGTGGCAAAGATCAACTTGCTGGTTCTGTACATAATGGTAATTACCTAGGTATTCTAGACCTTCTAAGTAAGTATGACACCTTTTTAGCAGTTCATATCAGTCAACATGTAAACAAAGGTAGTGGACATACATCTTACTTATCACATTTCATTTGTGAGGAATTGATTTATTTGATGGCCGAAGAAGTCTTGTCGAAAATTATTAAAGAAGTAAAAAACGCAAAGTTCTTTTCTATATCAGTGGATTCTACTCCTGACATATCACATACTGACCAGTTGACATTTACCATCCGATATGTCTTGCCAACAGGCCCAATTAAAAGATTCTTAAAATTCATACCCATGCTCAGTCATACGGGCAAGAACATTGCTGACAGTGTTCTTAATTTTCTAAAGGAAAAGAATATACCTATTACAGACTGCCGCGGTCAGTCATATGATAATGCTAGTAATATGTCTGGTAAGTATCATGGTACACAAAGGTACATAAAAGACGAATGTCAGTATGCTGATTATATACCGTGCACTGGTCATTCTCTCAATTTAGTGGGAAACTGTGCTGCAGAAATTTGTTCTGAAGCTGACATTATTTCAAGTCATACAAAACCTTTATACTTTCTTTGTAGCCTCTACTTATCGCTGGAGAAAGCTATCTGAAGCATTGCAACAATGCGAAGGGAAAAAATTGACAGTTGTAAAAAGTTTATCAACTACACGCTGGTCAGCACGAGCTGACGCTGTCAAGGCCATAAATGAAGGGTATGAAGAAATTCTATCACTGTTAGAAGAGCACTCAGCAGATATTTCTCAAACAGCTGAAACTAGAGTTGAAGCAACTGGTCTTTTATGGCAGATGAAAAAAGTTGAGACAGCTATTATGTTGGAGGTATGGAATACCATATTAGATAGGTTCTATAAAACAAATTTGTTGATACAGAAGCCTGGCTTGTCACTCAACACAGCCGTGCAGTTACTCGAGTCTCTTTTAAAATTTGTTGAAAACCTAAGAGAACAGTCTGAAGATTTTGAACGAAGAGGTATTGAGAAATGTGGCCACCGTGATTATGAGGAGAATAAACAACGTGCTCGTAAGCGAAAGCGGTTCCATGATGAACTAGGCACGGCGGAAGATGCACAGCTGTCGCCTAGGGATAAATTCAGAGTTAGTGCCTACCTCCCCATCATTGATAAAATATGCGTTGCACTGAAGCAACGTCTTGAAGCATATGAGGTTCTAAAAAATAAGTTTGGATTTCTGTCTGATATGCTAAGTTTATCCACAGATGAACTCAAAAAAGCTGCAAATGCTCTAGTCAAATGCTATCCCAATGATCTCGAGCAATGCTTTGAGTCAAAAATTGTGCAGTTTGTAGCGCTGTTCAACTCCGTTGTAACAGCAACAAAGCAATCATCAGATGATTCAGATCAACAATTCAGGAAAGTTCCGAACTTCAAATGTTCTTAACTATTCATGCTAACAACTGAACTGAATGCTTCCCAAATGTCGAGATTGCTCTACGTATGTATTTGTGCATGTTTGTCACAAACTGCACTGGAGAGCTTTCTTTCTCCAAACTTAAAATCATTAAAAACTACCTACGAAATACAATGGGGCATGAACGATTAAACTCTTTAACGCTTCTCAGTGTAGAACATGAAATTTTCAGGAAAATGGACTTCAATAATCTCATTGAAAACTTTTCAACTAGGAAAGCTCGGAAACGCCATTCTGAAATATACAACTATCATTGCAATATTGCTATATTATTTGTTTGTCATTAACATTTCTTTGTTGTATCATCGTGTTATTTCATGCATTCAATTCTGATGTAAGATGCAAACTAAATAAATCTTGTTGTTGATCCAGCAGTTTCTTGAATATACATACATGATTTGAAAGCATAATTTGAAGAAAGGATTTAATAAAGGGTGAAAAAAGTTATTGTGTGTTGCAACATTATCTCGTTGGTTCTTGCTTTACCTGTTATGTTATTGACGGCTATAAAGTATCATAAAATAATGAAGAATCACATTGTGACTAATATACTGACTACTGCTATTACGGTTTATTATATGAAGGATTGATTGTTTAACAACCGGCTAGGTTGGGGGTTGTTTAGATAAAAAAACACAGGTGACTAGAGATATTAAAAAAGGGTGCATCCAGACAAACTTCACAATTTTTTGGGTTGGGGCCTCACAGTTTCACCCGGCCCTACGCCCCGCACACTCTAAATGCACCCCTGAGGCCCTATGACAGGTCTTGGCCACAAGGGCGACGAAGAGATGTCGAAAATAATGAAGAGTATAGAAGGGGCTCCATCCCATACTACGGGTCCCAAGTCTCCTCTCCGGGTCGTTGGAGAGACACTGATTACAATAGATCACGAGCTTATTCGCTGGATCCCTGGAGAGATCGTGGAAACGATCCCGAGGACCGTGATAGAGATTGGCAACGGTACTACCGGGCCCCAAGCCCATACCGAAGTTCGAGCCCTTATCGAGGAAGGGATATGTCCGGCTCGCAAAATAAAGAGCCTTCCCCCTTCCCTCAGGATAGAGATAGGAGACCCCCGGCGGATTTAGGAAAAAGGGTTCAATTTGAAGTTGAATGTAAAAATGAAATAGATATGATTGAAATTTGTAAAATAACGAATGAGAAAAGCTGTAAGAATGCCGTCTGCAAAGAGAGTGACGCCAAGAGTGATACGGTTGTGGATTGCGTGCAGAAAGTTGGGAATTGCGAGGACACAAATGAGTATGGAATTGCGAGTAACGAGGTGAAGTTCTTAAGGTTGATTGCAGAAGTGACTGCTTCAAGTGATGAAAGCTATACAGATTGGAAAGAAACGGGAATTAGTTTTAGGGGTAGGAATGGGATTGTAAATGGAATAAATGAATTAAAAGGAGTAAATGAAATAAAAGAAATGAAAGAAACAAAAGAAATGAGAGAAGAAAATGAAATAAGTTTGAGTGCTCCTAATAGAGAAAATGACGTCAAAGGATGTGACGTAATAGTGGGTGAACCAGCAATAACAGTAACGAGCGTAGATATGCAGTTGCATGAGAAAACGTGTAGAGAGAAAGTGGATTGTGAAAGAAGGTCTGAGTTGGAACGTAAGTTTACTGAAATAATACATTTTATGAGTGAGAAGATGGATACACCGGTAAATGAGGTGAGTAGCCAGGTGGGGAGTTCAGTGTTAAACTGGTTACATACAAAAATGGGAGTGAAAGAAGATGATACGAGTGCAAAAGAGGATGACTTGGGTGATATTAAGATTGTAAATGAGGTCATTAGGAAACCTGATACTCCTCGACACTTGGTCATGCCCATCATTAGGGTACAGGTGGGGCATATGGACCCCCTAATCCTGTTAGATTCGGGTTCAGATGTCTGTCTTATTAGTTCTAAATTCGTCGAGCGATTAGGACTACAAAGTGAAGTTAAGAGCTAGAATATCGATTGTACGGCAGTCAATAACCAGTCCATATCTATGTATGGATGGCTCGATATAAACGTGATCTCCCAAGGTAAACCCCATGATTTAACGGCATATGTCACTTCCTCATTACCGGCACGCGTTAGTGTCATTTTGGGAGCCGATTTTATGTTGAGGCATGAGGTTACCCTGACTGCCAAACGAGGAAGATTTAAGATATTTAGAGGTCAGCTACAAATCCCAGTGATCTCACATGCACTGAGGATGTTTAAACAGAGTCATCCAACGGATTCCTTAAATTGTAACAGTATTTAAATTTGTCTTAAGAATAAGACGGTCGGTATTGCACCAGATAATTGTGCGATTGTACCCTTTAGAGTGGCAACCGAACTACCCGAAGCGGCTACCTTAATAATTGCCGACAATTGTGTTCTCCCCGAAGTGGAAATTCAACCTCAACTATCCTGTGTTGACGAAAACGGAGAGGTTAATGTGATTATTCGAAATACTTCTGAGGGCAGTAAAAGAAAGGTGAGACGCGAAGATCTCTACCTAACAGGTGAACTATTAATGTATTGCAATTGCGAATCAGCTACTTTGTGTATGGCTTCCAAGCGGTTCATACGTAATGTGGAACAGCAAGAGGAATTGTATTATTGAGAGTTGACCTAACCGGGCACTCAATTAACAGGGGGCCACAGAGCAACCTCGTATCCGAGCGTCATGAGCGGTGTAAACTAGATAACGGTTATGCGCCATGCAAACTAGCGCAATTTCTTTCGTATGTTGCGCATATTTCTCCAGGAAAATAATGGCATTTTCGTTATTAGAATATAAAAATTTATTAGTATACAAATTTTCAGCTAAATCCCATGGGGTCGTCCATTTGGAAAAGATCCATCAAAACAAATTTAAATATTATTACAGTACTTCATGAACTAACTACGAATTAACTTGTATTCTAAGGAAACCGCAATAACAGACACAATACGGGCTTCAACAAGTTCAGACTGACTGATTACTATTAAGCAGATCGTTAAAAGGTCAAAGCGGGTTGGTTGGTTGATTATTTATTATTATTATTATTATTATTATTATTATTATTATTGAGGGGAAAATTTCCCGACAAATTTGCAGAAATTGACAATATAAGTGCGATGTTCGTTGAAATTAAAGAAAACTCACGATAAACATTAATTATAAGCTTATGATATAGGCCTCCCTCTCAGACTGTCGACAGCAATAATAGACTTCGGGAGCTAATTTTTTGTGTAAGTAGCGAACATGATGCGATAATTATGGGAGATCTTAATTTGCCTTGCAGGGAGTGGGGTAGTCCTTTACAATCTAATTCCGGTCGTCGATTGTACTTGTACAAGAGTTTACTCGAAAGTCCACTTTTTCAAATGGTCAAGGATCCCAAAAGAAATCTCAATATTTCAGTGTTAAATACGGACCTTGACTTAATTGATATCTCTGAAGGAGACTACTTCTATCCCAGTGATCATAGAAAAATAACATTTGAAATTAAGATTAATGTTCATGATTTGAATAGTTTGGAACACGTTTTGGATTTTAAAAAGTTAAAATTTCTTGACAGATATTAATGGTATATGGAATTCTCCCTTATAATTACTTTAAACATTTAGAGAGTATGATAATAAAAACCCACTCTAATAGACAGAGTTTATTTCCACAACAGTTTCGATGCCCACTGGCATCCTCTTCGGGTAGATACAGAAAAACAAATGAACCAAAAACAAGAGGGAAAACAGTCCAGGGACCATTAAGAAATTCGCACCTAGGTTAGATCCCGTTCTCCCGACACTGGAAGAGCATTTTTATTAAAGGGACCCCTTATAAGTACATTCGCACAAATTTAAAACTATCTTCTTGTTCTATACATACAGATTCTATTATTTTTTTTTATATAATTATTACATTTATTATTAAATTTATTGCAGTTAATATTGCATTATTATTTATTACAGAAATTATAAATTTATTATTACATTGATTATTACATTGTTGTTTATTGTACAGAAATTATAAACCCAAAAACGAATGAAAAAGGCGAGAAGGAAACAATCCAGAGACCATTAAGAAATTCGTACCTCGGCTAGATCCCGTTCCCCCGACCCCAGAGGGCATTTTTTATTAAAGGGTCCCGCTTATAAGTACATTCGCACAAATTAAAACTATCTTCTTGTTCTATACATACAGATTCTATTATTTTGATATAATTACTGCATTTATTATTGCATTTACATTTTTTAACATTTCTTATTATTACCTTTACACTAATTATTACATTTATTTGATTACCTTTATTATTACATTTATTGCATTTATATTTATTTCCACATTTATTACTTCTATTATTACATTTTGTTTATTATTCCACTTACATTTTACCGAGAAAAAAAAACCGAATGAACCAAAAGCGAGTAAGGAAATAATCCAGAGACTTTTAAGAAATTCACACTTAGGTTAGAACCCGTTCACCCGACTCCGTAAGGGATTTTTTGACCAAGAATCTCATTAAAGGGTCCAACTTATAAGTACCTTCGCACAAATTAAAATTATCTTCTTGTTCTATACATACAGATTCTATTTTTTTTTTGACACAATTATTACATATATAAAGTACCTTACTTGATTCCCAATCTATAGCATAATTATTTCGGCTGGCGTAATAAAAAAAATGGCTGTATTAGTATTACAACTTCTGAAGGCATATTTGTGTTCTTTAATACGGGTTTCAATATTTCTTCCAGTTTCTCCTACGTATACTAAATCACAACTTTTACAGCGAATGCTGTAGACACAGGCTTGTTCCTGTTTTGCAACGTTATTCCAAACCAATTTACTTTTCACGGTAGACGAATATTTGAACGCCAAAGCAAACTTAAAATCTTTCGTAAACGGTTTTACTCTTTCTAAGCAGGCAATGTAAGGCAAACTCACATATTGTTTTTGGTTAACTGAAGGCTCCCGAGGGGTATAAAAAGATTTTCTGGCTTTAAAATACGCCTTTCTGATAAACCACTCAGGATATTTTAAATCTTTAAAAATGTTCCAAATCTTTGAATTTTCCGAGTCCACTACGCTGCCCGTTTAGAAATGTAAAATGGCGGATTCGAGGAGATTTAATCCAGGTATTTAAAATGATTAAAGGTTTCAGTAATGTCGACCCCGAAAAATAGAACTCACGGTAATGGTCTCAAATTAGTCGTTAAACATTTTTATTCTAATAAAGCCAAACATTTTTTCTTCAGTCGTATAGTTAATTTATGGAATAGATTGCCAGACATCGTAGTTCAAAATTATTTGATTAAGTCCTTTAAAAAGAGACTAGACATTTAACTTGCCTTAAATCTCCAGTTAGAGGCATTTGTTATCACATAAAAGTATTGTAGAAATTTCACTCGGATTTTCTCCTATTTGCTTCAAAAATTTTGACTTAAATTTTCTTCCATCTTTTAAACTTCCTCCTTAAAGAGACAGACTCGTAGGGACCAGCCGGTTTGTTGCTGCTCGGTGTCTTTTGTATTCCTTTGCACACACATACACACATATATATATATATATATATATATATATATATATATATATATGTGTGTGTGTGTGTGTGTGTGTGTGTGTGTGTGTGTGTGTTATTTACATTGTAGAATGTTTCTTTTAGTTGTCTTTATTTTTTACTGAAATTTTATAATCTTCTCAAACAATTGTAATTAAATCTCACGCAACAAAAGTCAGGCCGCATAATGCATTTTTTTGTGCCTATTCTATAGGATGAAAGCAATGCTATTCAGTGTATAGAGGTTGAACGGATTAAACTTTAAAAGATGTCAGAGGAAAACGACATAAATTTGCTTGTAGAGCTACAAATAATACTAATGTATTGTTTAACCATACGATACTATAGATATAATTATAGTATTAATTGGGAAGGTTCTAAAATTCTAGTGAAAGGTAGACATTAGGGTTATAACTTTTAGACTTTTTTTCAAATAAAAGATCTCCTGTATCATACATCGATGAACTTTTGCTTAAAAACAATGAAAAAGACCCTAATTCCTCTCAGTTTTTAAAAAAGATCACCCCAAATCAAAAGTTTGAATCACCATAACCATATATTTACGTTACTACTCATAAGTATATAAATATATTATTATTAGAGGGCGGACTTTTAGGTTTTAATCTAAAAAATATTTTCGAATTTTTCAGTACGCTAATATATCGTGAGATCGACCGAAAAATCACTTCCGGTGCTCAAATTCGATGACTAATATAAATCCACCCATACAAGAAAATTCTAGAACACACGACATTGTTCTTCATGCACTCGCAAATTGTATAAAAGCACGAAATGAAATCAACCGAATCACTTGTGTCCAGTATTGCGCAATAGTTACTCAACTGTTCAGTTCAACTCAACTTCAGGTAAGCTTTTATTATTTGTAATATGTTCGCTTAATTAAAAAACGTAGCGAAATGTGGAATTCGCTTCTGCACTCTTGAACATTCCAGAACATTTTTAAAATTTATTAACCATAATAATTTGTTGAATTTTTCTTCCATTTTAACACGTAAACAAAAGCGTATCCAGAATGTTTTGTAGAGGGGAGGCAAACTCAAAAAATATATAGAGCCCAAAATATTTGGTGATAAATATTTTCGTGAGACGTTCTATGGGTGTTCTAAAAATATTTTCCAAAATTTTATCACCTAAAAAATAAATATTTGGTCATATTTTTTCACCTAAAAATCCGCCCTCTAATTATTATATTATTTCTATATATTATATTAATATTATATATATATATAATATATATATAAACAAACAAACAAATCAACTTAATACCTTTTTATATCTGTTTCAGAAGCAATATAATGTCACACAAGAAAGTGATACTACCATACAGAAGAACAAGGATATCTGGACCAATAATCTGGTGAGATTCCAGCAGTCACATAGAAGAAGAGGAAGTGTGCCTTTAGAAGAATCTTCACTAGAAGAAAATGCAGAATGCCACTCCAAATCCAAATCATTGGACGGTACCAGTTTCTTGGAACAGAAATCAAAGGAAGAAAGGAGCGAATAGTGGAAATTTCCAAAGAAGTTACAAAATTATGGAAGAATAAATTGAATTTTCCGCATATGTCAGATCAAGTAATACGAGCAAAGCTTGACAAGGTGATGAAGACTTATGATGAATGTGTCAGGAGGGGAAAATATGATGCCCTGAATGAACTTTTTGATATCACTAAAGTAAATGGCCAATGGTTATCCTCGGAAGACAAACGACTGTACCACCTTCAAGTGGAAAGCAAAGGAGAAGTGGGGTACTCTACAGGTCAAGTTGCAAGTGAAGAAACGATTCACCCTTCAAAGAGACGAAAATTGCCTGCTGAATCAGCATCAACATCTTACAATCATGTATCTGGTGGTAGTGGTACTGAATCTGAAGAGAGCGAGCATGAAGATGAAGATGAGAGTATTACTCCACCAACCAGAAGACATAACAAAAGTAAAGTTGCAACCAACTTGGTGACATCCACAGGAGTATCAACAAGTAAAGCCGCTAAAATATGCAAACAGTTGTCACTTGATGGTATTGACATTCCAACACCAAGTCAAGCAGCAATTTACAAGTCAGCATACAAAGAGGCTGCTAAATTGAAGGAGGAAATTATTGAAAATTTACAGATGGAAGAGTGGTCTTTACATTTTGATGGAAAGCGCATTGAGGAAAATGAGTATCAAGTAGTGGTACTTAAAAATGAAAGAACCGAAGTAAAATTGGATGCATTGCGTCTGAAAGATGGCAAGGCTGAAACTATTGCTGAAGGAATTGCAAAAGTTATTGATGAATACACCTTATGGAATGCAATAAAGATGATCGTTGCTGATACAACAAGTGTTAACACTGGGAAAAAGAGTGGAGTTGTTGTCAAATTGCAACGAATGTTCTCAGAGAAGGGTATCTGCAAACCACAATTTATCAGTTGTCAGCATCACATTCTGGACAGGATTCTCCGTTTGGTAATGGACGAAGATCTTGGTGCTAACACCAGTTCTCCAAACATCGAATATCCATTTGTATCCCAACTGGTGAAGAATTATGAGGAACTAAAGGCACAGTTTGTTAATGGAACAGAAGAGGTCCTCGAGAAATCAGGATGGAGAGATGATATTAAGTTTTTGTACCATCTAACACGGGTGTTTAGATTCTTTGAAGAAAAAGGGAATTTTCCTTTGATTAACTTTCAGAAAATTCCAAACATCAGCAATGCGAGTGGCATTCAAGAGCCATTCTAGCTATCCTTGCATTTATTCTTATACCTACAACAAGGAAGACTTTGGAGAAGGTATGCAGATTCATTTCATACAACTGGGCAGAATATTGGTTTACTAATCAGATGTACAATGAAAATGACTTCAAGAACTTGTCAGAAATATTGAAACCTTACAAAAAAGCATTGAACTCATTGGAAAATCACTGGAAGCAGGAGCCATCCCCACTCAAGATACCAAGAAGTAATCAGTGTGCAGAACGTGCAATCAAAGTTATGCAGGAACTGTATGCTGCCTGCAGAAACAAAAACAAACTGCAACTTCGGTTTATTCTAAGCAATAAGCAGTAATATATGTACAAGTATTATAACGATTATGTTGTGAGTTCTTTTATTATATTACATGGAATATGCAATAAAGTTACGTATGCAATAATCGATTTTTTGATTTCGGGGTGACCTTTTCTAAAACGATATTAAAATGAAAGTTCATTTCTTTGTTTTTAGGCAAAAGTTCATCGAATTAAAGTACAGGAATATTAGGTTGTAAAAACGTTATAACCCTAGTAGACATACTGAAAGTAACTTTCTAGAATGTGCATTCATATATTTTGTAAATAATGTTAATAGCAATTTAGGAATTTATGACATGGATTACGGAGAGAGATATATATTATGCTTCTTACCATCTCTCTTCATTCCCTGACGAAGTGTATTGTTAAATACACGAAAGACCTTGGAATAACTTTACATTTTTCGATGTGGGTATGCAACATTTATTATTTTCGCGTTCAATTCTAAAATTAATCTCCTTGCAGATGTTCCGTTCGCCGGTCTCTCTTCACACGGAGGTCAGGCTGGTGGCCCCAACTATAGCCTTGGCCTGATGTAAGAGAAAGTTGCTGTCTTGAGTTTTCCATCTCACAAAGCCAGGCAAACCCAGCTCATCCGAGATCGTCCTGAGATAAGCGTCTATTCTTCTAAAGACTTCAACTTTGACGTCAGTACTATCTCTTATTTCTTTGGGCAGCTGGTTAAATAGTCTTGTCCCTTTGACAACCAAACTATTTTCCTTCAGAGTTCAGGATGTCCCTTGTCTGGCCTTCATTTTGGGAACAATATACGTTCTTCCTTTCCTATTTTACAGTGTTTATTAATTTCTTTTTTATGGGGACGTCAAGACTGATCAGTATTCAAGTTCTGGTATGATCACTGCTTTCAGTAGGGAGATCATTACTTTCTTATCCCTCATTTTTAAGGTTCTCAGTAACTATCCCGTAAGTCTTTTTTACTTGGTTTGTCGGTATCTTATTTTATGTCCCAAATTTTGCATCACCGATTATCATCACTCTTAAATATTGTGTTTTCCTGCTTCTCTGAATCTTCTGTCTATTTGTGGCACAAAATATTTAACCTTGGTTTTGCTTCCGCCCGAATTGTTCATTCTGACGAAGATCAAGCTTGTCACTCCACCATACACCTAAAGTTTAACGTGGAATCCGAACCACGCCCCACAAGCAGCCCAGCGGCTTAACCACTAGGCTACCCAAGGTACCCATTAATCTACCAACCAATTTCTTTGTGTGGAAGGATGAACAGCTGGGTTTTGTTGTGCGCCGCCTGCCGTCACCGGGGCTCGATCGCAGGGCCGATGGATTCTTAGTCAGCGACGCTAACCATTACACCACAGAGGCGTGTGTATATATATATAGGGTTGGAGAAATTTTTTTAAGGATCTTATACATACAAATAATTTGTTAATAATAAATTAATTCCAATGATATCACTGCAGTGCATGCGATACTTTTCAACGCAACTATACAAAGCCAAGAATGACCTTAGGCTAGAACAGGAAGGCCCTACGCTCTAGCCCCAGTCAGCGCTATGTCAGTAATGATGGAATACAGCAATGAAGAAAAATGTATCTTGTATCGTTACCTATTTCTTATAATAATTGTGAAGAAAGTTTGCGTTTATTCCAAGAAAAATATAATAAACCACCACCAAATGCAACCACTCTTCGATACTGGAAGCTCAAACTGTGAGCCTGGTAAAAGATCGGCCAAGAAGCGGAAGGCCAGTAACGGCGACAGGACACCACAAGAAAGAAAATGTCCTCGCCACTTTTCAAGTTGATCCAATAACTTCAACAAGTAAAGTCGCACAGGAATTGGGTATTTCCAAATTCTTTTTTTTATATTTATTTATAAGAAATTTTTCTTCTTTTCTCCGAGTTCCAGAACTGGCGGGTTTTTTCGATGTGTCAGTATGATACCGATCATGGTTTTCCATTCTGATTTTTTAAAAGCATCAAATGGATTCGGGGCACGGGCCCCGTGTGCCAGAGCCAAGCGACGCCACGCGACGCCTCTGGCAGTGTCCCTTATAATAGCGACAGGAAAGAGAGAATGAAGCAAAGTTAGAGCGAGGAAAGACTGTCTTTAATCTGTGTTCCTATTAATAATAATAATAATAATCTTTATGCAGAAAGAACACATTACATAAGATGTACATTACTTTCATACTCGTTTACACAATGTTGAAATTAACGTTTAATTTTTGTAATTTAATTGCAGTATTCTTATCTTAATATGCCGTTGCGAAGCATGACAGCTTTTCAGGCAAAAGTCAGATTTATTTCCATTTTTACATGGGAAAATGTCGAATATAAATAGAATTTGTGGAAAATAAAATAATGCTGCATTTAGTTAACTCTGTCATTACAAATGAAAATTGAAATAACCTTTGAAATAATAGAAAATGATAATAGAAATAACTAGCAAAAGATCGGCGCTACGCGCCGATTTTGCTAGATCTCCGGTGCTTGGCCCTTCGACCCAAACCGAATTGTGGGCCTACGGCGTATTTTATTTTGAACATCAATAGCCCTTTATCTGGATATCGTTCCCATTCCTCTCACCTTGGGCCTCAGTAATAGGGGTGCCTGTGGCCCTCCAATTACTGGCGAACCAATTATTCGGTCAATAAAACTACAGAAAAGAACGCAGCAATGAAAATCTAAAACTTCACAAATCTTGATACGATGAACTCGGATGTGAAGTTCAAGATTTTCATGACTGCTTTCTTTTCTATAGTTTTATTGACCAAATAATTGAACCGACAGTAATTGGGGGGTCGCAGGCCCCTAATTACTGGGGGTTCAATTATTTGGTCAATAAAACTATAGTCATGAAAATCTTAAGCTTCACAAATATTGACACAATGTGAAGCTCAAGATTTTCATTGCTGCGTTCTTTTCTATAGTTTTATCGCGGTGCTGTGGGCCCTCGGGCCCAGTAATTGGTGGTGGTGGTGGTGGGTGGGCTGGTCACACATATTTTCGTTCATTACTCATCACCCCCATCCACCATACGAAGTTTGGTCGAAATCGGTTCAGAAACGTAAAAGTTTTTCTGCGGACAGACAGGCAGACACATTTTTGCTAAATTATAATAGTAATGATGCCCGATTAGGTTAATTAAATGGCCGGCTAGGTCAACTGAATGCCCGATTAGATTAATTGAATGCCCGGTTAGGTTAATTGTACACCCTTGACGATTGGTTAGGTTAAGTCATGATATTTTCGTTAAAGCCAACGAAAATATCACGACTTAACCTAACCAATCGTCAAGGGCGTACAGATGACCTAACCTGGCATTCAATGAACCTAACCGGGTATTCAATAATTTTACCATAGGTTTCGTAATGATCTTGATGACGTCATTTAAATGTTTTAAAATTAATTATTTAATTGCTATTTTCTTACTTACAGCGACAGGCATAATGATATTAGGATACCTAATAGAAATTTTGTAATATTTTAAAGTGGGGAAAATAAATAATTTTCTAAAAATTATCTTCAACTATAAAAGCGCATCTAATCAGATAACTTAATTAACGTATTTCTATGACAACTAAAAAATAGAATGATACTGTAAATCAATATCCTATCAAATTGTTTGTGTATACGTAAAATTATTTGTTCAAAAGCCACAGTAATAAAACGCACAAAAGTCACGGTAAATAATTTCGAGTGTGGCTCGTTTAACTTTAAACTCTTGTTTATTTAAATTGCCCGTTTTAATTATGTATTTTTTGTATTGAATCGATAAAGAAATCTTTTGTGAATCGAAAAATGTTAAAATTATAACAAATATCAAAATATTTTGTATAAAAATCATTGAATTTTAAAAATATCAAAATATTTTGTATAAAAATCATTGAATTTTAAAAATATCAAAATATTTTGTATAAAAATCATTGAATTTTAAAAATGCATGTTTGTTTTTAGTTTTTTGCAAAAAGTTCTTTATGAATTTTAAAAATATATACTTTTTTAAAATTGAATCGACAAATAAATCTTTTGTGAATCGAATGATATTAAATGTTTAGTAAATATTGACTTATTTTGTGCCAAAATTATGATTAAAATGAAAAATTAAAAAAATGCGTGTACAGGCATGGGAAGAACTGTACCCCTAAAAGGGGGGAAGGAATTATGTTAGGGAATTATTTTTTAGCATGGGCACTGCACAATAAAAAGACGCATCGAATGGTGAAAACCGCATTGTTCTACACCAATTGTAGCGACCTGTAGGTGTGCGCAAAAAACTGTTATATATATATATATATATATATATATATATATATATATTATATATATATATATATATACAGGGTGGGCGGAAAGTAGCTCCCTAATTTAAATTACATATAAATTATGTATAAATTGTGATTGTATTGTTATATTGTTATGGTGTGTTCTCTAAAGTGGTATAATTGTAACGGTAATCTTTTTTTCTCTAAAGTGTTCTCTTTGTGTTCTCTAAAGTGGTACAATTGTAACGTTCATTTTTTTTTTTCATTTCAGATTGAAGGGTAACATGGCTGAGCGTTTAACACTGCAGGAGCGTGCCCAGTTGGCGGCACGGTACGAAGTTTGGCAATCTGTCGTTCGAGTTCAAAGATGGTGGCGGGCCATTCACGGACCACGTGCCCAAGTGGACCCGAAAACAATCAAGAACTGCCACTCGAAGCTCATGACCACGGGGTCTGTGGCAGATGTTCGAAGATGTGGTCGCCCTTCGACATCCAGGGCCCAGGAGACGGTGCAGGCAGTTCAGGAAATGTTCGCACGGAGTCCACGAAAGTCAACTCGCCAGGCAGCTCGGGAAAGTGGACTCTCCCGCTACTCAGTGCGAACTGTGCTGAAGAAGGAGCTGAACTGGCGTGCGTGGAAGCCGCATTACTGCCAATCTCTCTCGGACGAGGACTGCGACATTCGCATGGAGTTCGGGGAAATCATGCTGGCTTGGCATGAAGACTGGCCCCATCTCTTCCGCAACATCCTCTGGAGCGACGAGGCGGTGTTCCACGTCGGAGGCTTTGTCAACCGCCACAATTGCCACTACTGGGCAGGAGAGGATCCCATGGTTACCGCTGAAAAACGGCAGAATCGGTTCAGTGTAACGGTGTGGTGTGGTATGACCTCAGATCAGGTTGTGGGCCCGTTCCTTCTGCGCAACACCATGAATGCTGAGCGGTGTACCTTGCTATGTTGCGAAACGAGGTCTGGCCGGTTGTCAGCACATGGGAGAACATCGACGATCTGATATTTATGCAAGCAAGATGGCGCCCCTCCGCACTTCGCTCTTGTTGTCCGTGAGTGGCTGGATGCCCACTTCCCTGGGCGTTGGATGGGTCGTCGTGGTCCACATCAATGGCCAGCCAGGAGCCCCGACTTGACACCGTGCGACTTCTTTCTTTGGGGGTGGGTAAAGGAAGAAGTCTACCGCACCAAACCGAGGACATTGGAAGAACTGGAGGACCGAATTCGGGAAGTCATGTCCTCCATCCCGCCGGAGTTCCTGCTAAAGTCAGTGGATGCCATTCCTGGGCGGCTCCAGACGCTGGTGGAAAGAGTTGGAGCCCACATTGAATTTTAGAGAAAACCTACCATGTATGCCTACCTTTTCATATTCTGAAATAAATGGATAATATACGTATTTTTTTACCAATCCAAAATAGGGAGCTACTTTCCGCCCACCCTGTACATATATATATATATATATATATATATATATATATATATATATATATATTATATATATATAAGGCTTCATTTCTGAAATAGTATATTAGATAAAAGAGAATAATGGTGAACAATACTAATCAGGATACAATACAGATCAGGATACAATACAGATCAGGATACAATACAAGTCAAGATAACCTTTGGTTAACCTTTGGTTAGCTTCCACCCGAATTGTTCATTCTGACGAAGGTCAAGCTTTTCACTCCATCTTAGACCTACAGTTTAACGTGGAATCCGAACCACGCCCCATCAGCAGCCCAGCGTCTTAACCACTAGGCCACCTAGGGTACCCATTTATCTACCAACCACTTTCTTTAATGTGTGGAAGGATGAACAGCTAGGTTTTGCTGCGCGCCGGCTACCGTCGGGTCTCGAACCCGGGGCCGATGGTTTCGTAGTCAGCGACGCTAACCACTACATCACCGAGGCGCCTCTGACAATACAAGTCAGGATACAATCTTAAAGTTACAAAGACAGAGATGAGTGAGGCATATTATAACTATGGTGCAATATATTGGAAACTTTTAACATCTAATTTATATGGTTTATGATTGCACCCATTTAAGATTGTGAATCTTGCATATAAGTATAGGAGGTGATTTTCTTTGTTTAGTAATATTCACAAGTGGCAATATATATACCTATATACACACATACATTAGTAGTTTATAAGTGTTTCTTTAGTGAGTTGGGAAACGATATTAGTGATGGTGCTTGTCTGATGTTTATTGGTATAGCGTTCCAGATATCTGCCCCTTTGTAGGAAGCGAGCATTTCCAGCAATTTGCATGGAATAATTTGGCTTGTGTATGAAATCATTAGGAAGGTAGTACGATGGCAAAAATCCCGATTGCAAATTAATTGCATGCAAGGTGATCAATAATTGCAACAAGGGGGGTTAGACCCTTGGAGAGAGAGAGAGAGAGAGAGAGAGAGAGAGAGAGAGAGAGAGAGAGAGAGATATATATATATATATATATATATATATATATATACAAGGAGTTACAAGGAAAAGAAGTACCTCAAAAGGCCTTGCGGCCCATACCGAAAAGGTACCAATGGCAACGGGTGCCAGGGAAAAATTCTGTAACCCTCAAATAGTGTGCATGATTCGGTCTAAACTTTTCTTGAACTGATCCACAGAAGAACTGTTCACAACTTCTGAAGGTAGCCTGTTCCACGTGTCACAGATCTCATAGGTAAAGTAATTCCCACACACACTAGTGCTAAACCGTTTTAAATCCAACTTCCAACCATTGTTGCGAGTTGGGTTATCATTTAAAGTCCAGTGGTTCCCAAACTTTTATGGTGGCGACCCTGAATACAATATTGTCCTGGCCTGGCGACCCTAAACGCTGATACATGCAGTGTTAATGACCAATCATTTTGATACGTTGTGTTTATATTCATATAGTTTGATTGAATCAGTCATTGAGAATTTCCGTCCCGCGACCCTCAGGAACGCCTTCCCGACCCTCACTTGGGTCGCGACCATGGGTTTGGGAACCACTGAAAATTTAAACTAAACATACTTCTAAAATCGACATCGTCAGCCAATCGTATGGAGTAATCGGCTGTCAGACAGTTTCTTTAGAGGGTAAGCAGCCAGTCGCCTCATTTTAGTGACTTATGTATATATAGGCTAACTGGAGCTGCACCACCACGCACAACAAATTCTTAAAGTAAAATGTGGCCATCCTGGTCGGCTTCCGAACCCCCGCAAGTCAAAACAGCCAGTCGCCTTAGATACTCACACACACACACACATACACACACTGTATCGTATATTATATATATATATATATATATATATATATACAGGGCGTCCCAAAAAAATGTATACACACTTTAAATACTTTTAAAGGCAGTGTTTATTAAAATACATTTCATTTTCAAAATGTAATAGAATCTACAGACATTATTTAATTGTTTTGTCAACGCCTGTTTTCAAACTGACGTCCGTTCTGGTCCAGGCACTGCTGATAACGCGAAGCAAACATCACGAAACATTTCGTTTGGTATTTGTGTGCATTCTCGTTCAATGGCTGCTCTCAATTCAGCGACTGTTGCAGGTTTTATAGCGTAGACTTTGTCTTTTAAGTATCCCCATAAAAAAAAGTCTAGTGGTGTGAGGTCTGGTGAACGCGGAGGGTATTCTACGAAACCCCTTCGTCCAATCCACATCCACATCGTGCCAAGTACCACTCGCAATACTCCACACTTCGGTCCGGATCATCTTCATTAATAGCATGGACTAATCTTGGAATGTAACTTTTCCATTGACAGCGCTTCAAAATGCGTTGGACAGACGATTCTGAAATTCCTACCTCACGACTCGCTTGCCGCACAGATTTTCTTGGACTTTGGTGATACGTTTCCAGTACTCTTTCTTGCTTTGTGGGGCTTGTCGATGTCCGTGGTCTTCCGGAACGCTTCTTGTGGACATTCTGAACAGTTCCATCGGCTTCAAACTTATCTCTAATTCGAGTGATGGTAAGTCGCGTTGGTGGATCTGTTTGAAACTCCCTCCGAAACTGTCTTTGCACTTCAACTGCGTTTTCACACTTCCAGTAGCATTTTAGAATGAATTTCCTTTGTTCAAAGCTTAGTCTGACTGCCATTATTAATTCTAATGGGTTTAACTTGGAAAGAAAGAAACATCAATTGAGCTATCAGCTGTTAAAGTGTGTATACATTTTTTTGGGACGCCCTGTATATATACCCGATTCACAGCGATTCAGACGGTGCGCTTTCTGACATTGAAAATTTCTACACCCATTTTTCCACCTACCCCGAACCCTTGGATAATATTGTCGTTAGTGAAGGGAAAGTAATGCGCTATATTGATAAAATGAAAACGCGTAAATCACCGGGTCCGGATTCCATATATCCCATACAACTAAAAGAATTAAAAGATAGCATTGTTGTGCCGCTAACAAAGATTTTTAATGCGTCTATTTCTGAGGGGTGCGTACCAGATAATTTCAAGTTAGCAAACGTAACACCTATCTTTAAGAAAGGCGATAAAGGTGCGGCGGGAAATTATAGGCCAATCAGTTTAACGTCTGTTGTAGGTAAGCTACTGGAATCAATAATTAGGGATCGTATAGTCGAACACTTAGAAGTGTATAATCTGGTTAGAAATACGCAGCACGGTTTTAGGCGAAACAAATCTTGCTTAACTAATCTTTTAGAATTTTTCCAAAGCGTGGTTAACGTTTACAGATCTACAGAAGCTAAGGCTAACAAAGACCCTAAGATCCACTCTAAGGTTAGCCCGAGAGAAAGGAAAGAGTAGCGGGTTAAGAGAAGAGAAGAGAATAAGGGGTTAAGTAAGAGCAACACCTATCACTCATGGGTTAACATTCATTCAGAAAAAGAGGAAAAGTGTCTCACCATCATCATCCGCCGGCCACTGCCGACAAGTCAGAAAAATAGTCGGAGAGAATAGGAGAGGGGTGAAAGATGAAAAGAAGTAAAATAAGAACGCTTACAAACCATGCAAACACAGTCTTAACTCACTGTCATACCATGCAAACTACAAACATGCAAGAAGAGAGTCGTGTTGGGTTAATGTAGCGAGTGGCGTTCCTCAGGGTTCTGTATTGGGCCCCTTGCTTTTTCTTATATATATTAACGATTTAGATGTCGGCCTAGTCAGTACAGTTTCAAAGTTTGCGGATGACACGAAGCTGGGTGGTAGGGCGATTAATGACGAAGATAGAGGTAAAATTCAGGAAGATCTGAATAAAATCGTTGATTGGTCAGTCACATGGCAAATGAGATTTAACGTGGATAAGTGCAAAATTATGCATATAGGTTCGCGTAACGGTAATTTTGCGTATAGTATGTCAGGGAAAGATTTAACAAGCGTAGAGCAGGAAAAAGATTTAGGAGTTATAGTCACTGGTGATTTAAAAGTAGCGAAACAAGGTACAGCGGCGGTCAATAAGGCGAACAAAGTGTTAGGTTTTATAGCTCGAAATTTTGAGTACAAATCGCGCGATATTATAGTTCCTCTTTATAAATCATTAGTTAGACCCCATTTGGAGTACGCGGTCCAATTTTGGAATCCGCATATGCGCAAAGATATAGACAAAATCGAAAGAGTTCAAAGACGAGCAACTAAGATGATTCCGTCTCTTAGGTCAAAGTCGTACGAGGATTAGGGTGTACCATTTTTGGGTCATTTTCAAAGTCAAGGTCCAGGAGTCTAATGTTGTGCCAAATGATGTCCTAAACACGAATTTAACAAGCATTTTCTAATCCAACAAATTTTGAATCCCCCCCACCGCCCTTGAAATTTTGCCCATCCCCTTTTCCTAAAAACCACATATATCTAAAAAAA
This sequence comes from Bathynomus jamesi, assembly GCA_023014485.1. Lineage (NCBI taxonomy): Eukaryota > Metazoa > Arthropoda > Malacostraca > Isopoda > Cirolanidae > Bathynomus > Bathynomus jamesi. Next base: position 298,615 of record JAJOZX010004101.1, on the reverse strand, counting down.
CTATCAACTTTATCGAAAAATGTTATAGAATAAAAATGATTTAGAATCAAACGTTCTATTAGAAAAGTTCATTAAGATAGAAATTTACGTAATTTTGAAAATTTTAATTTTCTTTTGTCCAAGAGCACCTTATTTTATTAATATAAAATAAGGTGCTTAAGTTACATTATTTATGAGTATATTGTGAGTATAATCCAAATTTAAAAATCCTTTTTTACATTGAATTTTAACAAACAAGCATTGTTTTTACTCTTATTGTTTCTTTTCAGACTGCTTTATTTGAAAAATAAATAAAAAATGAGTCAAACAGCTACAAAACAGCATGACTTTATTCTTGGTCGCTTGCAGGCTGATATTATGAGTTCATCTAAAATTGTTTTACCATCCAATAAAGATGTTCTAAGCCATTTTATTTATTTACGGAGAATGCAGTATAAGGGTCCAAAAGTTACAAAAGATTCTACTGTTAATGAAGTTCTACAGAAGCTACTAATAATATGGCAAAAAGCATGCATTCCTACTATAGATATTAGTAAAAACCCTAAAGGCAGGAAGATGCTGTTAAATCTAGAAGAAATGCATAATAATTTAATCAAGCACAAAAAAAGAGCAAGCTTTGAAAATGAACTCTCTAATTTCATGAAAATTATGGATTCCCTTTTTGACATCTCTTCTCAAAATGCCGTTGAATTAATCCAAAAAGACCGCATGAGAACTGAGCCTCAGAAAGCATATGATATTTCATTCTTAGAAGATCAAAGAACAAAACGAGAAACATGTTTAGGTTTGCTAGATGCAGATTATGCATCAAAAGTACAGCGCAAGTACATTAGATTAGAGAAAGAGAAGAAACGCAAAGAGAAACATAAATCAGTGAAGCAAGTGAGTGCTACAGCCAGAACATCAGAGACCCTTCTTTCTAGCACGACCAGTTCTGAGACAGACAGCTATGAAGAGTTTCTGACAGAACCTACAGCAGGACCTTCAAATGCTTCCAGCCCCAAAAATATTCTTGCCTCGCCATTGGTTTCCTCCACTGCAGACAGACTTAATCTCTCTATTGGACAACGGACTGTTTTTGCTGCTGCAGTAGCCATTAGGTGTGGCAAGGATATTGAAAAACTGTCTCTCTCCAGGACCACATCTGCAAGAGCCGCTCGAAAGACAAGAAAACGAAAATATGAAACTTGCATCAAGGATTTTACTCCTCCTGATCACTGCCTAGTACATTGGGATAGCAAGCTGCTTACTAAATCATGTTCATAACAAGAAGACCGCCTTGCAATACTTGTTACTGGATACCCAAATGTAGAAAAACTTTTATCAGTTTCTATAATAGATGATTCCACTGGATTGTCTCAAGCCACTTCTGTATTTCAAAGTATTGAAAAATGGAACTTGAAGCAAAATGTCTTTGGAGTATCATTTGATACCACTGCATCCAATTCAGAATGGATGAAAGGTTCCTGTAAGTTACTTGAAGAACTTTTGCAAAAGAAATTGATTTGGTTAGCATGCCGCCATCATGTGGCTGAAAGAGTTTTGTGCTGTGTATGAAACCATTTTTGGCCCAAGTAAATCTCCTGAGTTTGAGTTATTCAAAGAATTTCGCGAGTCTAAATGGAAGAAAATTAATACGAAATCTACATACAATGTTCTTGATGTTAAATCAAGGTATCAAAGAGGCCTAAAGGAAGAATGTGTAGAATTTATGACCCAATGTTTAAGAAAATCTGACTGCTTTCCACGTGATGACTATAAGGAAGTTGCTGAAACAACTTTAATGCTTTTAGGAGAGGTTTCCAGAGAAAACAGTCATTGGCGGAAACCTGGTGCAATGCACCGTGCCAGGTGGATGGCAATGATTTTGTATACAAATAAAATGTATGCTTTTGCCCACCAAGCATCATATGATGAATCATTGATTAAGAAATTAAAGAGAATGTGTCTATTTAATGCATTAATTTATGGAAAATACTGGCTTTTATGTTCTAATTCACTAGATAGTCCAGCTAATGATTTGAAGTTTTATCATGATTTGGTGAATTACAAGAAGGAAGATAGGGAAGTTGCAAATGCTGCTTTGAAATCTTTTGCCAATCATTACTGGTATTTGACGGAGGAAGTGGTCCCTTTGAGTTTCTTTGGATCGCTAAGTAATGATGAAAAAGATAAGATCGCAAAATCCTTAAACAAATATCCAGTTCCAGAAAATTATGTATGTGGGCAACCTGTTTTCCCCATTTTAAAGGAAGACACAAAGCTTCATCAGCTAGTAGGTCCAATTTCATGGCATTTATTTCAATGCTGTGGGTCAAAACCAGACTCATGGATAAAGAAACCAGCATCAACATGGGAAGAGGTCGATGACTACAACAAACTAAAAAACATTCTTTCATCTATTAGAGTAGTCAATGATACCGCTGAAAGAGGAATCAAGCTGGTTCAAGACTTTCATGACAAATGTCAAAATGAAGAAGAATTTCAAGGTCTTTTGCAAATTGTGGAAGAGAATAGAAGACTAATTCCTGATCCTAGTAAAGAGACTTAAAAGAATGAAACTCAGTAAAGAATAGTTCATTAACAGATAGATTAGGTATTTTTATTTGCAGAGATTGTTTTAATTTAGAAGAGGCTGATTTTTTTTTGTTATTAAATATACCATAAATTGTCTTTTCTTATTTTTATGTTTAAAAAGCTCTTATATCAATGATTTCTAATTAGGAAACTTGTTTCTTTTTATTTTTTTGAGGAAAGTGTTGAATAAAGGAAAAAAAAAAAGATGGGACCTCACAACTATAGATAAAGTGTTAATTTTTAGCTTTATTTTATATACAGTATATATAGTTTTGAGGTTGTCCTCACTTTGTATAGGCTAGTTATAATAAAAACTAATTATGATTTGCATTATAACTAGCAAATACAAAGCCCATCGCCGCGAAGCTGCATTGGGGTGATGCTTCAAAGGTGGCGGTAACACCTTATTTAAGAAGAAGGCACTGCAAGCAAAAAAAAATTTTAATTTAAATTTTTAAAAAATAAATGAAAATTTTCAAAATTAAGTAAATTTCTATTTTGATGAACTTTTCTAATAGAACTTTTGATTCTAAATCATTTTTATTCTATAACATTTTTCGATAAAGTTGATAGTGTTTGAGATATATGGGGTTTTTAGGAAAAGGGGTTGCGCAAAATTTCAAGGGGGGGGGATTCAAAATTTGTCAGATTAGAAAATGCCTGTAAAATTCGTGTTTTGGACATCATTTGGCACAACATTAGACTCCTGGACCTTGACTTTTTAAAAATGACCCAAAAATGGTACACCCTAACGAGGATAGGCTTAAAGAGTTAAAATTGACTACACTCGAGACTAGGAGGTTAAGGGGTGATCTAATCCAGGTTTTCAAAATTATGAATGGGTTTGATAACGTAGATAGAGAGAGCTTTTTCGAAATATCTCAATATAATAGGACTAGAAATAACGGGTGTAAGTTGACAAGTAGAAGGTTCGAGACAGCAGTTGCGAAAAACTTTTTTACGCATAGAATAGTAAATAGCTGGAATAGTTTGCCGGTAGAAGTAATTAGTAGCACGTCTATAAACATGTTTAAGAATCGATTGGACGCGCATGTTGATAGAAAGGGTATAGTTTAAGGTAGTAAAATTAAGGCTTTGTGGGGATAGATCCCACAGCTCAACACAAGTGTTGTGGGATATAGGGAGGCAGCGTCTTGGGTTAGGGGATACTCTCTGTCCTTACACACCCCATTTAAAGAGATTCCTCTGCCGAGCGGTGCCCCCCATAGTACTGTGAGGTATTGAAAAACTCATGATCTTCACTTGCCCCACAAACACCTTTAAATGGGAGACCCATAATGGGTGCACACACATTTCTACATTACTGTACAGTCTTTACAGCCACACCTACACTTTTCCTCGTAAGTGCATATATTGTAATGTATATGGTTGTAAATTTGACTTGGTCCGCAATCGATATGAACCGTGACTTGATGGATACCGTAATGAAATTGACTGGATTCTTTGGATCTGATATATTTGCATGTCCGTTATATAATGGAGATAGAGTGTAACATATTTATGGATAGTAGTCTATTATGACTTGATCCTCTGGATCGAGAGATTCTATCTTTAGTTTTAAATCGATAATTAATTATTTTTAAATTGATAATGTATATGGTTGTAAATTTTGACTTGGTCCGCAATCGATATGGACCGTGACTTGATGGATACCGTAATGAAATTGACTGGATTCTTTGGATCTGATATATTTGCATGTCCGTTATAAATAGATATAGAATGTAACATATTTGTGGATAGTAGTCTATTATGACTTGATCCTCTGGATCGAGAGATTCTATCTTTAGTTTTAAATCGATAATTAATTATTTTTAAATTGATAATGTATATGGTTGTAAATGTTGACTTGGTCCGCAATCGATATGGACCGTGACTTGATGGATACCGTAATGAAATTGACTGGATTCTTTGGATCTGATATATTTGCATGTCCGTTATAAATAGATATAGAATGTAACATATTTGTGGATAGTAGTCTATTATGACTTGCTCCTCTGGACCGAGAGATTCTATCTTTAGTTTTAAACCGATAATTAATTATTTTTAAATTGATAATTATTTAGTTTCGTAAAAATTGGTCGTTGCCAATTTACCGGCAGTTTTTAAATAAGTTTCTTATGTTCTTGTGGTTCCGAACGCACGTAAAATTGTAGGTCCCCTCCGCCACCACGGAGGACATACACAATACACGATTACGAACACAGTTAGGTAGACCAGCCATGAGTGGATCATAGGGTCTTTGTTGGTCTGAAACATTATAACATTATAACATTTCCAAACAAGCAAACTTCTTCAGATCAAGCACAAGCCAACATGTCTCAAACAACTCCCCAGCATACATTAATTTAGGTAGATTTGTAAACCTTCCCCATACTGTCCTACCTTTTAAGGGAGCTATACACAATAACTTCGTTGAACCGCGCGTAAGACCTTCGATTGAGTGTCTAGAACAGCATTTCTTGCGCGAAAACATCACAGATGATGACATAAAAATTAGGGAAGCTGAAAGGTTTATTGACCCTAAAGAGGGGAATGCCCATGATACAATTACAAATATCCCATCCATTAGCGAAGCTACAACTTGGGACAATTTTAAAAAACACTTATTAGAATTTTACAAGGAAATAACACTCTCACAACCTTTGGCCACATTAGAAGCTGTCTTCCAAGCTAAATGGAAGAAAGAAGAACATGAAGATTTAAATAATTTTATTACACGAACACAAACTCGTGGGAGAAGCCCTCCAAGCCGCAGAAAATGCATTTGACAGTAGATTCACTTCACAGCAAAGAAACCTAAAAGTAGCAGCATCCATTTACCAAAACCTGTCAGTAGCACCTAAAAAGAAATTTCAAGTGTCTAAATATTGACAAACCAGTAAGCGAGGCCATAAATAGCACAAAGGAACATTACTCAGACTTAGCGAGCCAGAACTACCGGAAAGGTAGAGAGACCCCAATACACTACATCCAGCAACAAAAAACAACCCCATAAATCTAGGCCGATGCAGGGAACACCACTTCAGAAACAAGCTCCACAAACCCAGAATGCACGCCCTCATCCTCAGTGTTTTAATTGCGATAGTTTTGGGCACATGATGAGTCAATGCAATTATATCCCGTATTGCTCCCACAGTCATGTGGGTGGTCATCGCCATGGCGACCGTAAAAATGTGCTGATAAAGCCCATGCAGGGTACAGGCACCACTTCCAGGAGTCAAATCACCAACGCTCCCAAAAGTCCTCCAATTCTCAGAAACCAGTTAACTCCCAGCCTCAACAGAACCACCAACCAAATAGATCACGACCACAAGGTCAACCACACTATTACCCGATGTCCAGACCCCAATGTAATCAGCAAGGTCGGATGGTCCGGTACGTAGACGTACCCGTTGAAGAATCAGTTCCCCAAAGTACACTTTTCAAGAAGACCCTCCAGTGTATAGTGATCCCGTAGCATGTGACTCAGGTCCTCCCATCGAAGTCAGTTCAAGTTCTTTTTTTAGATCACACTTTGGAGGCAGCAGTTCAGCCTCCTCCCTCCTAAATAGCAGTAATAAACCCACACACACCCATAAACTATTATCGGGATTATAGTTGCGAACCTACTAGATTTAATAATAAATTGCACCACAGATTACCGAAATTTAACCGCTCTCCTAGGCACAGGAGCACATGCGACATTAATTAAGAAACAATGTGCAGACGAGTTACAAGAGAGTACAGATTATAAATATGAAATTAAGGCACCTTCCTGCCAACTCAGAGGAGTTATAATAGACAGGTGCCGCGCGTTCAGCCTAATGCTAACAGAATCAGTTTAGTTCGGATTTCCAAAAGAAATAGGAAACTCACGCCAGTTTATAGCAGTTCAAGCCAGTTGTTGCATCCAGAGGGAGAACCGCACCAGAAATCAGCCCCCAGAGTAATCAGTTCCAGTTGTTGAATCCAGCAAGATCAATACAGCCAGTTTCCAGTCAGCCAATTTCAGTTAACTCAGCAGTTGAGATTTGAAATCCAACTGAAACGATTTTTCAGCCAACAAGGCAAATTTTAATCACCGAACCAGAGTCAGATTCACAATTTTTCATATGCCCTACAGAGCATAATTATAACAATAGCACCTAATGAGAAGATTTCTTTCCTAGCGAAAGTAGTAAACGGTCAAGGAAAACTATTAGAGTTAGATCGCACTCTTATTACAGAGAAAAGTAATTTCAAGAGATGTTCTTATTGCCAAAGTTCTCAGTCATAGTCAGAATTCAGCTATCCTGTTGTTTGTTTAAACAAAGGAAAAAGCCCTATTGAATTAACTTCAAATCAGAGAATAGAAGCTGTTTTCACAGTAGAAATAAATTCAGATTTTCCCACCAGTACTAAAATCGTGTTTTCAGTTCCTTAGAGTTAGACCCTTTAGCATTAAGAGAAGAATATAAGAAATGTCTGGAGCACTCCCTTACAGGATCTCAACCTACTGGAATCACTTCTCGATTTCCTGATAAGAAATAGAGACGTCATTGCCTTTAAAGGGGATCCTCTGGGCCGAACTAATCTGTTCTCTTTCGAAATCAAGCTGGAACCCAATTCGAAACCCATCTTCATTCCTCTCTATAGGGTTCCACATCCCTAGTAACTATTGAGGAACACATCAAGAACATGTTGGAGCAGGATGTCATTCAGCCTTCAACTAGTCCCTGGTCCGCTCCTATGTTTCTTGTTTCCAAAAAGGACGGAACATCTCGCCCTTGTATAGATTTTAGACGCCTGAACCATATTACCATCCAAGACCGTTTCCCTATTCCAAATATGCAGGAAACAAATCTGAACGTAGGGAGAGCTAACTTCTTTTCATCCCTGGATTTAGCATCCGATTATTAGCAAATGGAGGTTAGTCCCGAATCTCTGGCATTGACTGCTTTTCCACTAATCGAGGCCATTACGAGTTCCAGGTTTTACCTTTCGGAGTCCGAAATGGGCCTGCTAATTTCTCCACGTTGATGAATATAGTCCTTTCCGACCTATTTGGTGTCGAAGTTCTGGTCTATCTTGAAGATATTATCATTTATAGTTCAGATATAAAAACACACTTTCAACGTCTTCGGAATGCGATATCACGTTTGAGAAAAGCACACCTTAAGCTGAAACTTGCAAAGTGCAACTTCTTATAGGAATCTCTGGTATATTTAGGATTTCTATTATCATCCACTGGAATTAAACCTGATCCAGCCAAACATGAAGCACTGGAAAGGTACCTTGTACCTAAAACCATCGACGACGCTCGCGCACTTATTGGGCTTGTCGGATTCTATCGAAATTTTATTCCCCAATTTTCGAACATTGCTAAACCCATAACCAATTTGTTCCAGAAAAATACTAAATTTAATTGGGAATCTGATCAACATGCTTTTGAAACTTTGATTTGTAAAGAAACTGGTAGGGTGTCCCGTTTTGGACGAATCTCAAAGTTATTAATGTCCAGCCCTCTCATATTGTGACAAATGATGATTTAAGTATGCTAACCAATTTTTAGACTGAAATCAAAAAATATGTCCCCCGAGCACTCGATTCGAAAATTTTAGGGTCAAATTTTTTTAAAAATTTGAGTTTTTTCGATTTTATTCCTATAAATTCAATTTTAGACACTTATAAATGGCTTCATCCGATGCATATTAAAAAAACGAATCATTTGATACCAAATTTATATAGATTTGGCTAAAAACATTTGTTTTTATTTACTCTTTTCTTATTTTTTTCAGGATTTTAGCTAGTCAACTAGTTACCTAATGATTAACTATGGCTTCAAATGAAAGAAAGTTAAGAAAAGATAAGGAACGTGATGATTCTGTTCTTGGAGATCTCCTTCCTCATTTGGAACCACACAGAGGGGCACTTTTTCCCTCAAATGGAGATGTTCTTCGTCACTTTTTAAGTCTAAAAAGAAACTCCATGAGGAATAACTCAGTAGAGCAGACAATAAAAGTAGTTTTGGAAAAAGTTAAACGTTTTTGGATCCTGGCCAGTATACCTTCTAAAGATGTTGGGCGTCATCCGAGACCTAAACAGTTATTAAAGGACTTAATTAAAAAGAGAGATACTATTGCACGAATTGCAGAACGTCCTAATTATAACAATAAACTTCAGGAATTTAACCAGGTTTTAAAAAACTTTTTGACATCAGCTCTCAGAACACTGAAGAAATTATAATGAAAGATCCACTAAGAAGTAATGAAACGATAATTTGGGATGTTAAATTTCTGGAAGATCAGAGAAGAGAAAGGGAAATGTGCTTAGGAGGTCTAAATAAAATATATGAAAAGAAGACTAAAGCTAAAGCTGAAAGAATCCAAGAAATAAAAAACCGTGAACTAAAAGAATCACAAAGGAAAGCAATGCCTGGAACATCTAAAATGAATATGGTCTATCAAGAAAATTCGTCTTCAGAATTGGAGCAAGATGATCCAGAATTTAAACTTTCGAGTGCGAAAAAAGGTCCTAAGCGTCAAAATATTATGAAGTCTTCTAAAGTTAGCAATATAGCTGACAGATTAAACTTGTCATTAAATCAAAGAACAGCTTTTGCTGCTACTGTACTTTCTGCCTGTGATATAGATTTAGAAACAGTCAGCCTGTCCAGAACAACTTGGAATGCAGGAAAGAAAACTAGGGAGAACACATCTAAGAAAGTGAAAATCGATTTTGAGCCTCCAAACTTCTCTTCACTCCATTGGGATTCTAAAATAGTTACAGAATTGAGAGGTGAAAAGAAAGAACGGTTGGCTATTTTAGTTTCGGGAATGTCAAATGCGAAGGAAGGCAAAATTTTAGCGGTTCCAGATATCCATGATGCTACTAGATTTTCTCAAGCCCAAGCCACTTTTGAAGCTGCTATGGATTGGAACCTTGAAGGAAGAGTGGTTTCGTTGGTTTTCGATACAACCGCATCGAATTCCGGTTGGATCAATGGTGCCTGCAAAAGACTAGAAGACTTATTAGGACAGAGGATACTTTGGTGCGCATGCAGGCATCATATATTTGAAAGAATTTTGAATGATGTTTTTAAAGTAATATTTGGCAAATCAATATCACCTGATCATGAAATTTTTTAAAAATTTAGACAAACTGTATGGAAGAATTTAGATACGAGCAAGAAACAAAACATTGGAAACAACAAACATATACCTAAAGAATAAAATTGAAGATGTAACAAAATATCTTTATGAAATCCTGCAAAATGAAGATAGCAATGTATTACTTCGCGGGGATTATAAAGAAAGTGATGAGTTATGCCTACAGATTTTGAATCAAACTCCACCAAAAGGAATTCGTTAGCTTCATCCTGGAGCCTCGCATCGTGCTAGATGAATGGCTACAATCATGTATTGTATAAAAATGTTTGCTTTTAGTGATCAAGCAGGTTACACTGAAAATATGGGAATAAGCTGGAAAGAGTATGCAAATTTATAGTAATGATATATATCAAAGTTTGGGTGTCATCTACAAAAGGAGTTCAAACACCTGAAAATGACTTGCAGTTATATCACGACTTGCAAACATACAAGAAAATCGATGAAGTAGCAAACCAGGCTATTAAGGCCCTTGATCGCCACCTCTGGTATGTTACTGAAGAAATGGCACCGCTTTCTTTATTTTCAGAAAATTTAAGTGGTGAATTGAAGACCAAAATTGCTAAATCAATATCGAAATTTGAGAAGCGAGGTTTTTCTAACCAACGAGGACCACCAACATTTCCTACACTTAACCCTTCCACGAGACTTCCGGATCTAGCTGGGCCAAACTCATGGCTCTTCTTGAATTTATTCAATTATTCTGGTAACTGGCTTAGAAAATCTACAAACGAATGGAAAGATGAAGATTTCAAAAGAATGAGTAATTTTGTACACTCTATGAAAGTAGTAAATGACACGGCCGAACGAGGTGTTAAATTAATAGAAGATTATGCTAATTCGATCACTAGAGATGAAAAACAAAAACAATATCTGCTACAGGTGGTTGAAGATGATAAACAAAAAGTGCCTGATTTCAAGAAAAAAACATTAACCAAGTATGTCAGAGATTAGGCCGCGCATTCGAAAAATCGAAAATAAATTCTTAGTTCTTTATTTTAAAAGGAAGATTTTAGGTTTATGGAGTTTAGTACTTTTTTTTTTTTCATTGCACTTGTTTTATAATTTTTCTCAGCTTGTTTTAATTTTATAATTGTGTAATGTCTTTGTATCGAAATTTGATCTTTACTTTCTGTAAGGAATCAAAAATGTTGTCCTAGTTGAAGTTTGTAATTTTTTATGAAACGAAAGTTTTTTGTTTTTTTTCTTATGTAGAGGAAGCTTTTGTCTTTCTCGTCCGTAAAAGGGATATTTTTATTATTTTTACCATTTTTGTTTGATAATTAAACGGAAAACGATTAATTTTCTTTTATTTGACTTATTTATTTAATAAACTTGAAAGCAACAAGAGAAATACTCTAAAAATTTTAATAAAATGCCTTAAAAATATAAAAAAAATCATATAAACAAAATATTTAAGCCAAACCTATATAAATTTGGTATCAAATGATTCATTTTTTTTAATACGCATCAGATGGAACCATTTAAAAGTGTCTAAAATTGAAATTATAGGCATAAAATCGAAAAAACTAAAATTTAAAAAAAAAATTTTACCCTTAAATTTTTGAATCGAGTGCTCGGGGGTCAAATGTTTTGATTTCGATCTAAAAATTGGTTAGCATACTTAAATCATCATTTGTCACGATATGAGAGGGATGGACATTAATAACTGAGATTCGTCCAAAACGGGACACCCTAACAAACCGGTCATCCCATCCTCCAATATCCCGATTACACCAAACCCTTTGTCATACTCACAGATGCTTCCTCCTACGGACTAGGAGCCGTCCTATTACAGGACGTAGATTGTGTGGAATTACCATTGTTTATGCCAGCCAGCTTCTCTCTGGACCTCAACTGAATTATTCCACTACGAACAGAGAGGCCCTAACTGTATATTGGGCTTTCAAAACATTCCGATATATCGTCTACGGCTACGATATAACCATTAAAACTGACCATAAACCACTCATGTATCTCTTCAAGGACAAGCTACTTGAAGGACGGTTAAGTAGATGGGCTCTGTTGATTCAGGACTTTGCGGCAAAAATCGTATACAAACCAGGAAAACTTGAAGTTATTCCAGACGGATTGTCGAGACTCTTGCCCGACACCCAAGTGAATAAGTTAGAAACTCTTCCTGTGTTCGACCACGAATATTTGCAATACTCCCAACAACAGGACCAACACACCCAGAATCTTCGGGCTCGCCTGGAACAAAAGGAACCATCGAAGGTAAAAGAACAGTACAACATAAAAGATGGGCTGGTACATTTTAGGAACGAAGATGGTAACTACCTCGTGGAAATACCAAAGGATATCGTAGATATAGCCCTCGGACTTTGTCACGACTCACCTTTGTATGGCCACATGGGACCGGATCGCACCATCAAGAGTCTTTGGAGCGATACCATTTTCTCGAAAAAGGTACATGACTATATCGCTGAATTCCCGTCTTGTTTAAAACAAAGGCAACGTACCATCCGCAACTCCCATGCATAAATATCCAGTATTAGGGTGTGTCGAATTTTTCAACTTTCAAATTCCAAATATGAGGGGTGCTAAAAAGTTGCAGCATGACTTAGGAATTCTAAAGATATTTTTGTTAATTTAATATAATTTAGTTTTGCTTGGTAAGAAGCTACATAAAAATAGTGACTTTTTTGACTTTTTTGTGGAATTATATAATAATTATTATATTAATAATTATATATGCTGTATATATAATGCACTGCTGTTTTTGCTTATTTCACAGGTTGAAACATATTCATCAGTGTGCTGAAGATTACTTGTCTGTCAGTGCTACCATCCTAACCAGTGGGAATTGACCTACAATGGCTTCTAAAAGGAGGACAAGACTGGGGACATTCACACATATGAGCAACCTAATTGGAACTGGTGGAGAGTTGTTGCCCTCTGAACTCCCAACTCTGCGAGACGTTCTGAAATATGGGCTACTGCTAAGAGAACAAAGTGGTGAGGATGTGAGAAACTACCCAGCAGCCAGTCTTGCAAAGGACATTTACCCTAAAGTGCTTGAAAAGTGGGAATGAGCAAACAGTTCTTTTGTAGCCCCCGTTGTAAATTCACGAGTCACAATCTTAAACAAGATCCAAGAGAGCTGGGAGCAGGCCAAAAACATATCTCTTGGGAGAGGAAAGCTACATGTCAAAGAGGCTTTCATTGCAAAACTTGACAAGCTTTTTGACATCCTCAGTTGCAAGTGTAAAATTGTTCTCTTCTCTGAATTTGGCTGCTTGCAGATGCTGGTTGCAAAACGAAACTCACATTAACTGTACATGCCCTAGGGAGATGAAGATCCCTGTGAAGGAACTTGCTTTCATTAAAGGTCAGAGAGACAAGTCTGGTTCTATTGGACCACATCAGATTGGCTTGCCAGATCAACCTGAGCACAACAGACAAGTCAAAAAGCAGAAACGGCAAGAAGACGAAAGAAGAAGGCTTGCTGAATATAAGCAGACAAGTAAGCAGGATGTTTCAATGCCATCAAATGAAATAATTTTCTCTGATGATGAAAATGAAGAACAAATAGCTGATGCTCAAGATGGAAAGGATGGAAGTTATGAAGTGACATTAGAAATACCAAGCACGTCTTCAACTTCCAATAAAAAGCCAGAGTACAACACATTAGAAATACCTAATGCTGCTATGCATAGCATCAGATATGGTGTTGGCCTGCGTGCCACAGCTGCCATCACCAGTGCTGCCTTTATGGATGCTGGCTTGATCACTGAAGAAGACAAGAGACTTGTAGTTGATCACAATAAAGTCAAGAGGGCACAAGAAAAAGTTATGAGATCCCTGGATCAGGAATTTGATGATCTTTGTAAGAAGGGTGAAATTGACTGCATCTTCTTTGACGGCCGTCAAGATACAACTAAAGTTATGCTGAAAGCAGACAATTCAGATCGTCAGTTCCCCAGCATCATCAAAGAAGAGCATTATTCTGTGTGCAGTGAGCCAGGTGGAAGATATCTCTGCCACTTCACTCCTGAGAAAGGCTCAACGAGAAAAAACCTGCTGAAGTTATTGCTGATAATCTTGTAGATTTCATGAAGAAGAAGGGCATTGATAAAAGCCTGCAGGCCATTGGAGGTGATTCTACAGATCTACAGATCTACAGAAGCTAGGCTAACAAAGACCCTAAGATCCACTCTAAGGTTAGCCCGAGAGAAAGGAAAGAGTAGCGGGTTAAGAGAAGAGAAGAGAATAAGGGGTTAAGTAAGAGCAACACCTATCACTCATGGGTTAACATTCATTCAGAAAAAGAGGAAAAGTGTCTCACCATCATCATCCGCCGGCCACTGCCGACAAGTCAGAAAAATAGTCGGAGAGAATAGGAGAGGGGTGAAAGATGAAAAGAAGTAAAATAAGAACGCTTACAAACCATGCAAACACAGTCTTAACTCTCTGTCATACCATGCAAACTACAAACATGCAAGAAAAGAGTTAGAGACATGCAAAGTAAGGAGAGGATAAGAAAAAAAAAAAAAAGTAGGTAAGTTAAACAAAAAGTGGGTTAGTTTACGCCATGAGCTACATCTACATTCGTGTTAGTCTAATTTTTTTTTTTTTTTTTTAATAATTTTATTGCTGGCATCACACGCTGGCATGTCACAAGCTGGCATTCATCGTCAACAGACTCATCCTCGAGCACCACCACCAGAGCTTCTGTTGCTAACTTTGTTTTGTAAATTAAACAACGTTAATACCTTTAAAATGTCTGTCAAGACGGTTCTTAAACATATTAACGCTGGTAGAATGAACGACTGACGCGGGAAGATTATTGTTGGTGTGTACTACCCCTGTTGGTTCAACATCAAAGTAAAACACTCTTGGGTGGAAGGCCCACGCCACATCTTGTTTCAGCTGCGGCTAGTTAGGCTGCAAAAGAAGGCTGCAGTGGATGCTGTTTTGCCAACCATCAAGCGCTCAGCATGGTATGCATTCAGCGAAATGATAATCCAGACACTCTTGTGCTCAGATGACAGTGAGGAGAGGAGAGCTGGTGTCCAAAAGATTGTTGACATGAGGGGTGGAGATGATGACACACTTGGAGATCTTTCTGTACGTCCCAGGAAGACACCTTCCATCAACCCCAGTGCTTCTTCCGTGTTGGAGCTGACAGACTGGTCTGACGGGGTATTTGAACCTCCTTTGACATGTAAACTGACTACAGCGGAAGTAAAGAAGTTCTTTGACAAGCCTATGCAAGTTCCACAGTGGCCCTGTCATGCTCAGTCAATAGAGAGGTGTGTGAAACAAGTCACAGAGGCAGCAGGCAGGGTGTATACACATGAGAAACGTGAGGGCTATATCAGAGGCCAAGAAGCAAGTCGGCCGGCTGATGTCCAAGAACGAATCAAAGCAAGACTTGATGAAACTTGTTGTTTAAATATTTTTTTTTACTGATGTCATTACTTTCTAATGTTGTTTTATGATTACAAGGATATGTTTTATGATTACTAGGATATGTTTTATGCAGAGAAACTAAAATTTTTATAGCATTACCTCACATTTTGAGAAGCTAAAATTAATAAATGTTGTTTTCCGAGAGCAATTTATGTGCTTTTTAATCAAACGTAGATTTACCAAGCTAAGTGTTGAGCAATCACAAAAATAATAGCAGATTTGAATTCTTCACATCCAAAAACATATTTTTAAAACCCTTCAGTGAAGGAATTGGCAAAAATTAATTTTCACCTCCCAAATTGACACACCCTAATCCAGTATGCCAACGGCCCTGGCAGAGAACCAGAATGGACATACTAGGACCATTCCCCAAAACATCAAGGGGAAACCAGTACATCATTGTGTTTACGGACCACTTCTCGCGTTACAACGAAGTAGTTGCCATTCCAAACCAGACCTCGGAAACTGTGGCAAGAGCCCTAGTGGAACGCGTCATCCAAAACCATACTACTTCTTCCATCTTAATTTCGGATAACGCCCTTAGTTTCACTTCCAAACTGTTCGAATCACTCTGTAAAAGTGTAAAATTAAAAACACACATTGTGGCATTCCATTCACAGGCAAACGGCTTAGTGGAAAGATACAATCAAAAGATCCTAGAAGCCCTCCGCTATGTTGTCGATGCATCATCCCGTACATGCGATGATTCCCTCCCCCATGGTGCAAACAGCCATCAACAACGGCTATAACGTGTCCATCGGGGGCACCCCTCATTTCGTCTTATATCACTACGACAAACGGCTACCTTTTGATTTGCCTGACCAAATCGATCCTGCAGTACTAACACCTTCCGAGATTGCAGAAGCAAATCAGCAACCAGTTTAACGATCTTTGAAATTTTTTTACATAATCCGATATGCCCTAGACTAGACCAACGAAACCAACAGATAAGGCAAGAGCAACATTGGCGTCATCCCCGTCAACGGACTATAATCGTCGGTATGCGCTGTTACATAAAGAGCGTGAAACCGCCAAGTGCTCATCGCAAATTATACTCAAAATGGGATGGCCCATATAGGATTATTAAAAATCTCGGAAAAAACCGTTACGAAATCATCGACCTCCGAGACGATTCCAAACTAAAGCTCATTCACGCTGATAATTTGAAGATAGCTGCCGAACAACACCTTCCCAAAAAACATCTGACAGGAGTTCAAGCTGCCTACCCTTCGAAAGATGAAGGTATTAACAAATCCAGCAGGGACCACAAAA
The DNA here is from genome assembly GCA_023014485.1 of Bathynomus jamesi. Lineage (NCBI taxonomy): Eukaryota > Metazoa > Arthropoda > Malacostraca > Isopoda > Cirolanidae > Bathynomus > Bathynomus jamesi. The sequence goes on along the minus strand of JAJOZX010004101.1, from coordinate 282,188 downwards.
CTGAAGTAGTCACCGCGGAAACCACTACCAGTGACGAAGATTGGTACCTCGTAATACCACCAGTACTCGAGCCAATCTCTGAACAAGAAGAGGTCCCAGAATCGAGAGTCCTCTCGGAACCAGACCCTGAAGAAACCCTTTCTAGAGGATCACTCAATGGAACTCCACCATCTCCTCCATCACCACCCTCACCGGTTGATGATCGACGAATGGACCCTACATACCGGCCGCAACTGCATCAACCACGTGAATTAGAACCTTCACATAAAAACGAACCCGCTCAGAATGCGAGCTTAATGGTCGACCCCCACTACCACCAAAGCGAGGCCGACCACTCCGCACACAAACACAAGTATCCATGCGGCAACCCCCATCTCAGTATAATCTAAGACGTAGAAATGAATAAAATTTTCTCCCTTATAATTTTGCAAATTATTTACTCTTTAAAATTTCTACCGGAGTTATTGTAGAAAAGCTTGCAGAAGGAAAATTTTTGAAAGGACACGCGGACCTTTTTATCAATTTACAACTACCTGCTCGGATTAAAACCACTCTCCTTCAGATAAAAACCCAATTAAAAGCATTTGTAAGTAAAATTCACGGTTCTTTTGAACATATCCCGGGAACAGACGAGATTAGTCGCATTTTATTAGAAAATACAGTCGAAAACATTTAAATTACAGCACACACCCTAACAGATACACTTGCTTTACCATGAATACAAACGAACTCAAAACTCAGCAAAATTTAATCAAAGAAATAAAAGGGGATTGATAGATATGGAAGGAAAAATATTCAAAGGTTTATTCGGATTAACGACCGAAAAGACGTTAAAAGAATTAAACTCAAATTGAATCTCTTCGCGTGGAATCGGCAATAAAGTGGAAACAATTTAGAACAAACCATTGAATCACTACACGAAAACAATCGCTTCCTCCACGCCCTTTCGGACAAATTTACATACCTTGAATCCCTGTTTGCTTATAGAAAATCACTCTTTCCACACTAATACCATGGGATACACTTCAGTCCTTGATGCACACCTCTTGACACAATGAAAATTATCATCCATATTCCCACTCACCCATACTAATTACCCCCAATTTCTAGAATACACTTGCACTGTACATTAGGGTGGATCGATTTTACATTTCTTTCGATTTCCATATTCTAATAGAGACAAAACCTTGCGCATGCATGAGAAAATAGCCTCTGCAAAATCTTAGCTTAATAGGTAATCATCTTCTGCCCCCGGCAGAGCGATGAAAATCATATTTTAGTAGTCAAAAACGTATTTTTAAACCATAGCCTAGAGTCATAAAATTTTGCGTGTGTGTTATTTCATGCCTAAGCAACGATATAAATGCTATGGGAAATATATAAATGCATTATTTAAGACAAAGAGCCGATCTGAAAATATGTATATTATACATATTTTCAGATCGGCTCTTTGTCTTAAATAATGCATTTATATATTTCCCATAACATTTATATCGTTGCTTAGGCATGAAATAACACACGCAAAATTTTATGACCCTAGGCTAGGGTTTAAAAATACGTTTTTGACTACTAAAATATGATTTTCATCGCTCTGCCGGGGGCAGAAGATGATTACCTATTAAGCTAAGATTTTGCAGAGGCTATTTCCTCATGCATGCGCAAGTTTTTGTCTCTATTAGAATATGGAAATCGAAAACAATGTAAAATCGATCCACCCTACTGTACATAAACCACGTTCCTACACTTACCTCATGATTGTACCATTTTTCGATGTACTCGCTTATGACGTATACAAATTTCACCCTTTCCCAACACCCTACCAAAACAATTCTCTCTATCAATTGTATCTATCCACAGTACCACCTTACCTTTTCCTTGCCAAAGACCTTCCCGCCTATTCTATGATGTCAGATAGTGACATCCAGCATTGCATATTTCCGCAAACGAACAAGCAACTCGTTTGCCCTCCATCAAACCAGTAATTTTTTCAACCACTAGGTCCTGCTTTATCAACTTAATCCGTGACCGTCATGCCCCGGTATGTTCTTTCACGAAATTCCATTCCTCTAAAACTGTTCAACTCCGAATTGGACCAGACATCTGGGTTTCTTTCGCGAATAGGACTACCGCTACTTTCGAGTGTCCGTCAAATTATTCCCTCACCAAAATACCTACTGTTATCCGTCTACCAATTGGTTGTTCCTTACGTTCAAAAACCTTCCAAATATACAACCCTCATAAGGTTAATATTAATGACTCGTACCCCATCCCGTCCCCAACTAAATTTAAACCCGTTATAGAAATCTTAAATCTCCCCATGAAGCCGGTAACCATCCTATTCGAACTTCATGTTCCTAAATGGAATGTTCAATTGAGTCTTTTTAAAATTTCAGATGATAACCAGAATAATCTTTTACAAATACTACAACCAGTAACAATTTTTTCAACATCTGCCGTTAGTATCATTATTGTGTGTGCTATTATCCTCGGTATATTTGTAGTAAAAAGATCATTCTTGAAACGAAAGAAAACAAGAGACACCGAACGATGTGAAACTATTTATGCACGCCCAAGAGTGCGCACCCAGACCACGTGAACTAGACTTAACCACCCCAATTCATGTGTTGTATATAAGTCTGTATTATAAAAACCATTAGTTATCTAGTTAGGATTAGATAGGGTGTTATATTATTGTATTAATATCATTCTAGAGGGGAGAGAGAGCCCTGTGAAAATGAACAATGAATAATTTTTATATTCATATATTCTTTTTTGCATACAGAGTCCAAACTCACGTAACGCTGTCTATATATGAAACGCAAGTTCGGGTAAATTTTTTACATTCTTTCTATTTTATTTTTGCTGAATAATTGATGAATTAGTTCTTTTTAAATTACTTAATCATTTTTTTAGATTTAGCTTAATGTAATCGTGTTAAATTCTGCAGTGTTCATTTTCTTTATACATTCTCTCTTCGTTGTAAAAGATGAAGTCACGTCTTGCTCCACACTAAATTTTAAATTTTAAGAATTTAATTTTGGCTCGTATGCATATTTAATTTTAATCCATAATAAAATACATATTTCAATTTCCATTTTTAGTTAACTTGACAGATCATGATAACATCAGATCTGTCAATATGCGGTTTAAAATAAAAAAAATGGCTTCATCTTGCTTATCTGTCTAGACTCTAGAGTCCAGTGGTGGCGAACCTTTTTTGCTGGAGGGTTATTTTTGTTACTTTTGATTAAAAAAAATGAAATTGGGTCACAATAATTTATTTACTTACTATTTTTAGTGAGAAATTTGTTGGATTTTAGCTGCTAATGTTTTAATCTGAGGTTTATATTTAGTTGACTTTAGTCTCACACATGCAGCACTCATATCTGTGCCAAGGCGATTCCTAGTCGTGGATTTGACGAAATTCATGGAGGAAAACAACTGTTCACATGAATAACATGAACCAAACATTGTTAGCAGAGCTAATGCTAGCTTTTTCATTGATGTAAAAGAATTTGATAAAGAGTTCCATTCTGCAAAAATAAGATTTTCTAGTCTTTCTATTGATTGTTGTCCTCTGGTTACACACAAAATTGACAGAAAATATTAAAAGGTAGAAAATATTAAAAATTAGTCATATTTTATTTGAATAAAAGCGCGTGGGTAACTAAAAATTGCCTTGTGGGTCAGTACTTGACCCAAGGGTCAGTGGTTCGCCATCACTGGTCTAGACACTGCTACAGCTAAAATATTTACCTTATTTTTAAATATTTTGCAAAATAATTCAGCCTATTGAGAATTAAAAAAAAAAGTTCAGCATTAAATAATAATGATGTCACTAGAATTTAGGTATATAAACGTGTAGAATTTCTTCATTGATTATTCTGATTTTGTCTGATCTGACTTAGAGGCTGAGCATTACCTGTAACATTTTAGCAGTAAACTACAGTAAGAGAATATCTTTGTCTTCTCCTTCGAGCCTTGCTTTCTTCAGAGAACTTAGTCTTAAAATAGAGGAAAATAATTTCCCGATACGCTACAAAAAGAATCGGGGAACCCTTACAGAATTTAGTAAGCTTCACAGAATCTTCCGATCCCCTACAAGAAGAAATCGGAGAGTAGTATAAGAGAAACTACTGCGATTCCCAACACGGTAGCAGCTACTCCAAGATAACAAATCCGTTACTGCCACCTAACCAGAACCCCCGTCAACCTCGAACCGTCCAAGGCCATAGATGGAGGGGTTAACATATACATTAGATGCAAAACGGGGATAATGGATAATACATACAAGATTTATCTAACATATTTACATTAAACATAAAAATAACACAACCAGTAGAGAAGAATTGCATAAACATAATACGCTAGAACAGGAATAATACACAATGGAGTTATTTATATATATGTATATGCATCAAAACAAAAAAGCAATAATGCAGTACAGAAGAATTTTATATACAACAAAATCAGAATACGCAACACTTGTTTAATATCTATATACAGTATATACGCATAAAAAATGGGAAAATGGAAATACATGCTTTAAGGTCAGTTTCTACTGCGCTTAAATAAAATAGTAAACTTGCACGTAATCGATTCCCCATTTACATCCTCATTGCTTTGTGCTACACAATGAAAGCGATTTAACATTTATTCACCACTCAAAGTATGCCGGGGTCTATATTCAATATAAAGGGCTTTCAACTCGTTTAACAGTATTTTTCAACGCACTTTACAATTGGGAGTAAAAATATCACGCTCTTTAAAGACGGGGATAATTTTCAGTATTTCATTCCTGAGTTTTGGAATAGTGATTGTATCAAATTTGGCAAGCTTGTTCTGAATATAATTCCAACAGTTCTCTATTGGATTTAAGTCAGGTGAGTTACCAGGCCATTCAAGAAATTCAATATTGTTGTCAGCAAAGCATTTTAAATTTTTTTGCAGTGTGACACGGTGCATTTCCTGCATAAAAATGTTGCATCCATGGATCTCATAGAAACCCAATAAATGGCCTTTTAAAACCTCTTTATACCGGTCAGCATTCATAGTAGTATTCTTAGGAAGGAAATACATAACCCCACGACCCACCTTTCCACTAAAATACCCCCACACCATTACTGAATCTGAATGTTTTACCGTTTTTACAGTGAACTGGGGGGAGTACCTGATGATGTTATTTGGTCGTCATACCCTTCCATTACGTGTTGTAATGCATTTAAATGAACTTTCGTCACTAAACGTTACCTTCTTCCATTGCTCTAATGTCCAGTTCTTTTATTTCTTTGCAAATGTTAACCGTTTGGCAAGCATTTGCTTCGTGAATAGAGGTTTCCATGCAGCTACTCGTGAGGGGAAGTCCAGTTCTTTCTGCAGCTGTTTGCATAGTTCGTTCAGAGACATTTGCAAGAATTTGGGGGTGATTTTTCTTAATTTGTGCAGCAGAAATAGATAGTTTCTTTAATACTTCACGTTTTAATAAATTGTCATTAGCCCTAATGTCTTCCTTGGTCGGCAAGGAGCCAGCTTTTCTAGGAGGAGCAACATTAGGAGGGAGGCCTCGGGATGCAGCAACATGTGAACGGATGGTAGAATGTGCACGACCTGTTCATCTAGCTATTTCACATGTAGGCACATTTTCTTGTTTCAACGGAAGAACACGTGATTTCTCCTCCACGGTAAGTTTCAGAGGGCCCATAATGAATTGGTGATATAAAAATTATAAGCACTCTCCCTCAGGACACAAAAATAAAATTCACCACACAGAAGCACAAAAATGAAGTCCTTCCACTCCACTCACTAATAGATAACCGAGGCTCTCGTTCACTCACATGCCATACCAGACTCAGGCCGAGTTGCCAGACGTACGGAAGTTTGACTGGTAAAAATTATAATGGTTTTCAACGCAAATAAAATTCGCTGCACATAAGCATTGAAATCAAGAGGAACCGCCGGATTTTTTTTGCGGATACTGTACATTCACACTCGAAATATATATAATATATATATATATATATATATTATATATATATATGTGGGAATACTGCGTGAAAATGAGTTTGAATGGGAATTTAAGCAAATAAATATGGTAACAATAATAATAATAAATGTTTCTCGTTACAGATAAAGGGTTAGAGAAACTTACATATACCGAAAACTAATTATTTATCCGACAAGATTGAGGGCCGAGCTACCAATTGTGTTTATTGATATTTTATATGCTCAGAAAAATACTTTGCTTAGAAAATTTCATGTGTACGTTAGATGTTAGGGTGATCTTGTTCAAAGCTTTTTGTACACCAATGTATACAGCTCAACTGTGGTGGAACTACAGGATGTATAATATGAGAAAATCGACGGTAATTAAAAGATATGCAGCTTATTTGCACATTCAATAAATATATTTTTACGTTACAACTTATTTTATACCAGTAGATTATTGCCTGGAAGTGAGCAAAATATTTTCTATTCATTGTTTAAGCGATATCATCAGAATTTTTGTGGAAAATCTATAAGTTACCCCTAAAACTTGGCTATATAATTCAGAGAAAATGTAAATTCATGGGTAACTTAACTTATTGAGCTTTAATCCCTTCACTACGATGACGAGTAAGCGTTCGCCATGGTTCTCCCGTGACGCACTACGATGACGAGTATGCGTTCGTCCTGACTAATGTTGGTTATTTAGAAGCAAATATTTCCCGTAGTGCATTGCAAAGCTTCTTGTTTGATATTCCAAGTATGGACTGGGAGTTGATGATGTCATTATGATTGAAAATCACGTGTCGCGAGTCGTTCAGAAAGGGTTAATGTGTGGAAAATGGTTTTTGTTAAAAAATAATTAAGTTAGCCCTAAAGTGAAATCTAGTTTATTATAAAATTAAATTAATATTTCTTTCATAATCTATTTTATGTGTATGTTACTTCAAAAATTGTTTTGAATAAATCGTGGAAGGTAGCAGATTCACTTTCTTTAATGCGTTGTCAAAGGAATTTTTGTTGAAAAATAAAGTTACCCGTAAAACTAGAATGGAACTTATTTTAAAATTATATTAATATTTTCTATAATCTCATTTTATGATATTTGTGTATATTAATGCAAAAATTGTTTTCGATTTAAAATTTATTTACGATGCTTCAGTTTTTGTTTGAAAGAACGGATAGCACACCAATACAATACAACATTACACTCATTGACCTCTATGACCCCATAGACCCCTATTACCTTAGAAGAAGATTAATAGGTTGTCTATTGTTTCTTGTATTTTTTTGAGACCTTACTGGTCTATGAGGTGTTGGTAAGTGAAATATGGTAGCAAGTAAAAGCCATAAGTAAGTCGGTGTTGTAATACTGTGTTACTGCTGGGAGTTCTTAAATCTATACTTAGATGATTGGTGTAGCCGCTAAAGTCTATACTTAGATTCTTGAGGCGGTTTCGTGCTGCTGATGGATGTGGCTCCTAAATTCTTTATTTAGACGCTTGATGCGGTGTTGTTGGTGGCCGTTAAGGTTCATGATGAATTGGAGCTTCCCTGGTGGTAGGTAAAGCCAGTAATTATGTCGATGTTGAAATATTGGATCTGGCTATAGGGCTGAAGTGGGATGGTGATGGGTAACCTGCGTTCATCTATTCTGATATGGTGTGGTATGACGGGTAAGTTTGTGTGTGTGTGTGTGTGTGTGTGTGTGCGCGCGCGCGCTCACCCAAAACCATTCAAGCCAAAATAAATAAAACATTGTGTATCTAAACCAAACGACTGGCTGGGGTTCTGAAGCCATCCAGGGAGTTCAGGGAAGGCGGTGTTTTGATCCAAGAAGCTCCAGCGGACGGCTGTGCCTATCCACTCGTGCCATTAAAGGAATACGATGGATGAGTATCTAAGCAACATGACTGGCTGTGCCGACTAGCTGTGTCCCGAAGCCTGGCTGAGTATCTAAGCCAACTGGCTGTGATCCTAAACCGGCCAATATGGCGAGAGAAGGCTTCATTATGCTCCACGACGTTTCAGCGAGTAGTCCCCCTCTCCAACCATGCCTTAATAAATACTTGTTTTATTGTCCTTTTGAACACATACTTACAAACATATGCTTACATGCAAATACCCTTACATACACACAAACAATCAAATACTTACACGCAAACACACAAACATTCATACACTTACACGTTAGGTTAGGTTACCCCCTTTCATGCATAACCCCCTCCCCTTTATGTAGGGCCTGGCAGTGTTGCATGGCACTGGCACTCTTGACATGTTGCATGCAATTGCATTGCACTCCACATTTTTGCGGGTATACTAATAAACCTCAGTATAAATACTGTAAAGTGAAGATCTCAACATGCGGTAAGGCAACTTCCAATCTACTCACCCATCTGAAGGTATGTAACAATTTTAAGTAAAAGCTGTATATTACAACTAAATATTTTATATGAATGTTCAATAGGGGTAAAACTATTGCCCAATAATGTTACTATGCCACATATAAAATGCTGTGGATAGTAATGATCTTACATGTTAGGTGGAAAGGCATGGTTGTGTCTCGTGTTATTAGGCTTTTTTATAAGGTTTGGTTATTTGAATAATCTCTGTCATTAGAGTTGGTTGTAAGGTCTGGTTGTAAAATATATGATATATACAGGTTGTTAAAAATACTGTTTATTTGGTATAATCTGATGAATTTACAGCGAACATGCAGCTTTTTAATGGATGAAGAAAGCTTTAATATTTTTATATATAATTAGTAGTTGTCATAAATAATTAATGGACACTTCTATTAGTCAAAAGCTATAGAATATAAAAAAGAAAAGAATATAGGAAAGAGGCAAGGCAAGAATAGAAAAAATACCATATTGTAATTTTAATATTTATAACAATCAAAACCCAACAAATTTTGATTTTTAGAGGGTTCCTTCTCATAAAATTAACCTTTCAATAAATGCCACAAAAATATTTATTTTCATTTCAAATACCTATTGACACATAAAATTATATGGTCGCATCAGTCATTTTGATTTGGCTAAATAACACCTCTCCATAGTCCATAATAGGATATATCTTATTAAATATCCATTGCACCTAGTTAATTTTGAACGTAGAGCATTTTTCTACTGTTTAGAAGAAACATTCCAATGAGCTAGAGAGATCTCAGACAACACTGAAGCCTATCACGACACCTGCCCAGTCAACTATCACCAGCTTCATCCTAAACTCCAAGAAGTACCCAGCACACATCCTCATCAGAAAGAGCTCGCCGATGCTATAGTTGAGTTTGTTGTTGGCACACTGCAGCCTCTGTCCATTGTGGAATCTGATGAATTCAAGTGTCTGGCTGCCAAATTTGATCTACGCTATACCGCCCCTAGTTGGAAACATCTCTCCACACATTTGATACAAGAATGACCAGATCAGCTAACATGTGCAAGACCCTGAAATCGATTCCAAATGTTTGCCTCACAGTTGATTTATGGGCCAATCGCCAGATGAGTTACTTCGGCATGACATGCCACTTTGTGCAGGACTGGAAACTCCATTCCATGATGCTCTCCTGCAAGCGTTTCAGAGGTATGCACACAGCTGATAACATCTACTCCCATTACTCTGAAACCATCAACCTCTTCAACATCAACAAAATTTCGAATGTGATTTCAGACAATGCATCCAATACTACCAAAGCTTCCTATCTCCCTCTCTGCTTGGATTTGAGCAAGTCATCACTGATGATGCTGAGGCCTCTGATAGTGACATTGGCAGTGATGAAGAGGAAGCTACTGAGCCGATGATGAAGGATGGGTTTAAAGAGGGTGGCACTGGCAATCTGCACAAGGTCATCGCAAAAGCTTCAAAAATTGTCGCACACATTGAGAAGTCCATACATGCAGTTGATCTTCTTGAAGGAGAGAATTGTGTCCAGACAGCTACACCTACACGCTGGAACTCCGAAGTGAAGATGCTACGGTCTTTTCTGGCAATCCCATCTGAGAAGCTGGACCAGCTCGATATAGCAAAGTTAACTGCTTATGAACATAATATCCTGGAGGATCTGTGTGAGATCCTAATCCTCTTGTGGACGCCACTGATTGTGTGCAGGGTCAGAATAAGGTCACTTCCAGCTATTTTATTCCATGTATCCTTGGTCTCAAAGCCCGGCTCAGTTTCGTAAACTCTCACTTTAATAATAAGCTGGTGACAACTCTCAGAGGCTCTGTCATCAAGCGCCAACCTGGATATGAAAACAGTAACGTTTTTGTGCTTGTTGCTGCTCTTGATCCCAAATCAAGAGCAGCCTGAACCCCCTATATGCCTGAAGACTGAGCCACTCCAGTACTGTCAGGTAAATAAATCAACCTACCCGTGTCTTGCTGCTCTGGCTCAACGCTACCTTGGTATCCCTGGCTCCTCTGCCCCCGTTGAACGTCTGTTTAGCATTGGGGGCAAAATTTTCAGGCCTGGTCCTAGCAGGATGACTGACACTACATTTGAAAGGCTCCTGAATATCAAAGTCAACAAGTTATATACAACACTTGCATGAACCTAGTTTGTGTTTAACATTTACACTCTGTATACGGAAGTAAACTGCTTAGACTGTGGTACACTTCTTTCTTTTCCTTATATTTACATTAGGTGTTGCTCTCGAATGTAAATTTAATTGAAATCAATTACTTGTCAAAGTAATTGTAATTGCAATAACTTATAATCCTTTGTCAACTGTAATCGTAATGACAATTGTAATTTAATACATGCAAAGTAATTGTAATCAATTACATTGTCATTGTAATTTCCCATGTCTAGTTAAATCAGATGATCTGGCTGTCCACAAGATGGGACATCGCAGCCCAAGCCATTTTCCTTCAAGGATCCTATCCAGAATCTCACGGACAGCTGCAGAGTAATGGAGCAGCGCTCCATCATGTTGATAAAGCCAATTCCTGCCAGCGCCATTAGTAAACCGAGGCAAATATTTGTCTCTCAGTACCTAGCAATAGCGTTCCCATCATTCGTATCTCTCGACATATTAAAGGAAACGAGTCCTGAAAAACCAATGCACGTCCAAACTGCTAGTGTAGCCGTTTCAACGGATTTACCCAATTGTATTTTGCAATTTTTTCTTCCAGTAGTGAACGCTATGTTTGCTTCCTTCACTCGTTAAACCGAAGACGACTTCATCTGAAAATTTGATCTTTCGAAGGAAATATGGATCACTGTTGAACATTTGTCTCGCTGTTTCAGCAAACTGCAGCCGTCTATCAGAATCATCGTCGTATATGAGCTGAGAGTAAATGGGTTTTCAATACGTGATTTCAATAGTTTTGCTACTGAAAATTTGGAAATACCCAGTTCCTGGGTGATTGTACTTGTTGAAATTATTCGATCGACTTGAAAAGTGGCGAGGACATTTTCTTTGTTATGGTCTCCCGTCGCCGTTACTGGTCTTCCGCTATTTGGCCGATCTTTTACCAGGCTCACAGTTTGAGCTTCCAGTATCGAAGAGTGGTTGCATTTGGTGGTGGTTTAATATATTTTTCTTGGAATAAACGCAAAATTTCTTCACAATTAATATAAGAAATAGGCCACGATACAAGATACATTTTTCTTCATTGCTGTATTCCATCCTTACTGACATGGCGCTGACTGGGGCTAGAGCGTAGAGCCTTCCTGTTGTAGCCTAAGGTCATTCCTGGCCTTGTATAGTTGCGTTGAAAAGTATCGCATGCACTGCAGAGATATCATTGGAATTATCATAATTTATGAACAAATTATTTGTATGTATAAGATCCTTAAAAAAAATTTCTCCCACCCTATATATATATATATGCCTCGGTGGTGTAGTGGCTAGCGTCGCTGACTAAGAATCCATCGGCCCTGCGATCGAGACCTGGTGACGGCAGGCGGCGCACAACAAAACCCAGCTGTTCATCCTTCCACACAAAGAAATTGGTTGGTAGATTAATGGGTACCTTGGGTAGCCTAGTGGTTAAGACACTGGGATGCTTGTGGGGCGTGGTTCGGATTCCACGTTAAACTTTAGGTGTATGGTGGAGTGACAAGCTTGATCTTCGTCCGAATGAACAATTCGGGCGGAAGCAAAACCAAGGTTAAATATTATTTTGTGCCACAAATAGACAAGATTCAGAGAAGCAGGAAAACCACAAGATTTAAGAGTGATGATAATCGGTGATGCAAAATTTGGGACATAAAATAAGATACCGACAAACCAAGTAAAAAAGACTTACGGGATAGTTACTGAGAACCTTAAAAATGAGGGATAAGAAAGTAATGATCTCCCTACTGAAAGCAGTGATCATACCAGAACTTGAATACTGATCAGACTTGACGTCCCCATAAAAAAGAAATTAATAAACACTGTAAAATAGGAAAGGTAGAACGTATATTGTTCCCAAAATGAAGGCCAGACAAGGGACATCCTGAACTCTGAAGGAAAATAGTTTGGTTGTCAAAGGGACAAGACTATTTAACCAGCTGCCCAAAGAAATAAGAGATAGTACTGACGTCAAAGTGGAAGTCTTTAGAAGAATAGACGCTTATCTCAGGACGGTCTCGGATGAGCTGGGTTTGCCTAGCTTTGTGAGATGGAAAGTTTCAGTAAAAATTAAAGACAACTAAAAGAAACATTCTACAATGTAAATAACAAACACACACCACACACACACATATATATATATATATATATATATATATATATATATATATATATGTGTGTGTGTGTGTGTGTGTGTGTGTACAAAGGAATACAAAGGACACCAAGCAGCAACAAACCGGCTGGTCCCTCCGAGTCTGTCTGTTTATGGAGGAATTTTAAAAGATGGAAGAAAATTTAAGTCAAAATTTTGAAGCAAATAGGAGAGAATCCGAGTGAAATTTCTACAATACTTTTATGTGATAACAAATGCCTCTAACTGGAGATTTAAGGCAAGTTAAGTGTCCAGTCTCTTTTTAAAGGACTTAATCAAATAACTTTGAACTACGATGTCTGGCAATCTATTCCACAAATTAACTACACGACTGAAGAAAAAATGTTTGGCTTTATTAGAATAAAAATGTTTAACGACTAATTTGAGACCATTACCGCGAATTCTATTTTTCGGCGTCGACATTACTGATACCTTTAATCATTTTAAATACCTGGATTAAATCTCCTCCAATCCTCCATTTTACATTTCTAAACGGGCAGCGTATAATTTGTTTCTACAGTAAGTCTGAGAATCATCTTTGTAGCGCGTCGCTGCATTCTCTCCATTTTGTCATGTTCTGCCGTAAATATGGTGGCCAGAACTGAACGAAGTATTCCAGGTGGGGACGTACTTAGGAATTATATAATGTTAGCATTGTTTTCTCCAACTTAAATTCAAATGATCTACCAATAAATCCTAAGATTCTATTTGCTTTTCTGACCATTTCGATACACTGTTTACTCGGATTAAGTGCATCGGCAAAAATACTACTTAAATCTTTCTCATCCGTAATGTTCGTTACGCATGGAATACTTTTCTTTAACATGGTTTCTACCGATATGCAACGTTTTACAATTATCAGTATTAAAGCTCATTTGCCAAATTTCTGCCCACTCATGTAACTTATTAATATCATACTTTTTTGAATCTGCAAACGTTCTGCCGCTGATTTTGTTCGTTCTCCTGGCTTGGCATCATCCGCAAATTTTGAAATTATACTGTTATTTCTTATGTCGAAAGCCGTGCTGAGGATTTTTAATTAAATTATTCATTTCTAAGTGATTAACTGTTTTGTACCGAACAGTCGTCTCCATAAGCTTACCAACTACTAAAGTCGAACTAATGGGACGATTATTTCCGAGAAGAAATTTCTCTCCTTTTATAAATATTAGCATAATGTCTGCAAGTTTCCAATCAAACGGAACTTCTGCAGACGGTAGAGATTTATTATTAATTAAATATAAATGTAAAAGGAGAGATTACTGCGCAATTCATTTCTATAAGTACCCTGAGGTAGAGCTTATCTGGATCTTGAGTTTTATTGGGATTAATTTTACCTATGACCAAGAGTACTTCACTTTCACTAATGATAAAATCGCGAAGCTTTAAATGCTCATCATTGAGCATGATTATATGAAAGAGAAGAATTTATTTGAAACTTCCACCATTTGTAAGTTATCGTAAATTTGGCCGTTGTTTAACTCTCACGAGTGGACCAATAGTCTGCGAAGCTACTTTTTTGTTCCAAACATAATTATAGAATTCCTTTGGATTTCATTTAATATGGTTCACTATATATACACCTGGGTACTTGTAGGTTATCTCCCCCCCCCCACGCTTGATTTGTCATCGTGGCAGTAAATTCAGTCTGGCTGAAAAAGCAATAATTAAATTGTGCAAAGGATTGGTAATATCTACCGAAATAGATACTATTAAATATATAATTTGGCTCATGCAATAATTATTTATTGATACGATTTATTTTTTAAAGTTATTTATGGCCGGATTCTGAAGGATCGCCATTATAAAGTTAAGGATCACCTGAACATCAGGGCCCCCAGCCTTTTTTAGTTAGCTTTATAAGGCTAACTAACGAAAATATCACAACCTAACCTAACCAATCGTCAAGGACGTACAGTTGACCTAATGATTGGTTAGGTTAGGTCGTGATATTTTTGTTAGTTAGCGTTATAAGGCTAACTAAAGAAGGATGGGGACCCTGATCTTCAGGTGATCCAAAGTTAATGCAAGTTGTATAACAAATCAACAACCAATGTGCATTAAACATTCTAGAACGAAATGCTCGTTTGATTGTTCTGCGTGCGTGCTATTTGCCATGATGACAAATCAAGCGTGGGGGGCAGATAACGTACAAGTACCTATACCTGATAGTTGCGTTTACATTTTCTTATAAGATTTTGCTGCGCATTTTCAATAACTTGTATGCAATTTCATCGGGCAAATTATTTGCTTCTGTCAATTTGAAATACGCGTTACTTTTCAACGTTAATTAAGCTACTTTTAGTTTCAGCATTCCACCATTTAGGTTTAACAAACTTCGCCAATCCCTTTTTACTTAATAATGGACTATTACTCTAATCTAAATGTTTAAAGTAATTATAAGAAAAAATTCCATATACCATTAATATCTGTCACGAAATTTTAACTCTTAAAATCCAAAACGTGTTCCAAACTATTCCAAACTATTCAAATCATGAACATTAATCTTAATTTCAAATGTTACTTGTCTATAATCACTGGGATAGAAGTAGTCTCCTTCAGATATATTATCAATTAAGTCAAGGTCTGTATTTAACACTGAAATATTGAGATTTCTGTTGGGATCCTTGACCATTTGAAAAAGTGGACTTTCGAGTAAACTCTTATACGAGTACAATCGACGACCGGAATTAGATTGTAAAGGACTACCCGACTCCCTGCAAGGCAAATTAAGATCTCCCATAATTATCGCATCATGTTCGCTACTTACACAAAAAATTAGCTCCCGAAGTCTATTATTGCTGTCGACAGGCTGAGAGGGAGGCCTATATCATAAGCTTATAATTAATGTTTTTCATGAGTTTTCTTTAATTTCAACGAACGTCGTACTTATATTGTCAATTTCTGCAAATTTGTTGGGAAATTTTCCACTCAATAATAATAATAATAATAATAGTAATAATAATAATAAATAACACTGGTATGCATATGAAATTTTTTTGTCTGCTGTGAGGGTTTTTTCAACTCATATTATATAATTCGACCATGCTGAATTCGAAAATGACATTGGTTTTCCTCAATCAGGTCAGGTTTTCTCTCTATTGGCCATTTATTATAAGTCCAATTTTATCCCCAAATTTATTGATTTTTTTAGCTCAAACACTGTAGATACGAGTAATATTATAAGAACACTCATGAAAAATGAAAACATTGTGTGAATAAATACTTTTATTCATACAATGAATATGGAAAAAATTTATTGAGGAAGGAATGAAGTTTTTTTGGCTTTCCGTCTGTGTTTTTCTTCGGGCACGTCTCGCTTCAAACACCAGCAATAGTCCGCCAGCATATTGATATCCCAGTTTCCCTGGTACCTCTCTTCCATTATTTTGATATCTTGGTGAAATCGTTCACCCTGTTCCTCACTATAATCCCCGCAATTTTCAGGAAAATAGTCCAAGTGGGACCACAAAAAGTGCATTTTTATGGACATGCGCGACCCATGAGCTTTGAAAGCTTCCATCAAGTTTTCGACAACGGACTCGTATTCTGGACTTCTACGCTTGCCAAGAAAATCAGTGACAACTGATTTGAATGCCTGCCAGGCATTCTTCTCAGTTGGAGTCATTGCGTTTTCGAACTGAGTATCCTTGATCAAAGTTCGAATTTGAGGACCATCAAAAACCCCAGCATTTAGTTTAGCATCAGATATATGAGGAATGTCAGGGTATACAACAATGTGTTTATTCTTCTTGTTAACTCCTGAAAATAGAAACACAGAAACATGGATATAAAACTTGCATATGAAATAGAAGAAGCATTCAGACAGTGGCGGCTCGTGAGGGAAGGCTGCGGTCTGTAAGATATGAAATAGGTCGATGGAGTCTGTATATTTTCTTTCTTTTTCATTCATATTGTCCCTTCGGGGACAGTATGAATGAAAAAGAAAGAAAATATACAATCATTGTATATGTAAATGTAACTTGTATACCAATATGTATGTGTAAATGTATTTTCTATAACAATATGTATATGTAAATGTATGATTACCATTATGGTGAATATTATGCTATATATGGTGAATATTACATTATGGTGAATATATGTAAAGTTTCATACGAGGATTTCAAAATATTTAAGAAAAATAAATTTATAAGCCCACCTTGGAGGTTTGTCATGCAGAAATAGCAATCTGTCACGTGATCCTTTCCTTCTCTCCAAATCATGGGAATTCCAAAAGGCAAAGATTTCGCTCTGCCTTTGCTCCATCTTCTCAAATTTTCAATGCACGTCTTGCAGCACATATGAGGGGCGAAATTTTTGTCCTGGTCCCCTAGCTTAATTCCAAAGTATGCTCTATACATTGTCTTCACAAATTTAGTGATTTGGGACTGGTTATTTGGCATGGTAACCGTCCCACATATGTCGCAGAATCTATTGGGATCATTTTTACACGCTCTATTCATTATGAAATATTTTATCTATATGCCTGAAAAGTAAAAAAAGATATTATACAAGTGAAACAAGTGATGATAGATGTTACTGTTCCAATTCCGCTTTGACAAAATCACGAAAAATTCTATTTTACTTATGAGGCCATAGCCGGATAACCTGAGCTGATTGAGAAAAACGGATTGCAGATTCGAAATCAGCAGGAAAAACTCTATAAGAATCACGTACAAAACCCTTGACAGCAAAATTGATGCATACCAGTGTAATCAACCAACCAACCCGCTTTGACCTTTTAACGATCTGCTTAATAGTAATCAATCAGTCTGAACTTGTTCAAGCCCATATTGTGTCTGTTATTGCGGTTTCCTTAGAATACAAGTTAATTCGTAGTTAGTTCATGAAGTACTGTAATAATATTTAAATTTGTTTTGATGGATCTTTTCCAAATGGACGACCCCACGGGATTTAGCTGAAAATTTGTATACTAATAAACTTTTATATTCTAATAACGAAAATGACATTATTTTCATGGAGAAAGATGCGCAACATACGAAAGACATTGCATTTATATGCGCACTAGTTTGCATGGCGCATAACTGTTATCTAGTTTACACTGCTCATAACGCCCGGATACGAGGTTGCTCTGTGGCTCCCAATTAACTGAATACCCGGTTAGGTCAACTGTACGCCCTTGACGATTGGTTAGGTTAAGTAGTGAAATTTTCGTTAAAACTAACGAAAATATCATGACTTAACCTAACCACTCGTCAAGGGCGTACAGTTGAGCTAATCGGGCGTACAGTTTACCTAATCGGGCATTCAATTGACCGATGGCAACTCAAGTAGATATTAGGTCATCCCATAAGTAATGCGGCATTTTTAAATTTTTTTTTTCCATTTTTATCATTATTTTACGGATAGAAATCAAACACTCTTTGAAGTTATTTATATTTAAATAAATATTTATTTAAATATAAATAACTTCAAAGAGTTGTTTGATTTCTATCCATAAAATAATGATAAAAATGGAAAAAAAAAAAAATTTAAAAATGCCGCATTACTTATGGGATGACCTAATAGATCACAGCACTGCATTATCACATGCTATCACTGCAGCAATAATATTCAGATTAAACTAGGTCTAAGCAGGCAACAAATAAACATTAATAACAACAAAAATTACTGTTTATGCGACTTATGGAGAGAAAGGTATGCAAATGAAGATTTATTTATTAAAATATTAAATATTGCAAATTTTAATAAATAAAGGATATTATCTGCGTTTTATTTTGTAAAACCCACCACATAACACTACATAATTTAGATAACGGTCATGTGCCATGCAAACTAGTCATATAAATCAATTTTTTCGTATGTTGCGCATATTTCTCCAGAAAAATAATGTCATTTTCGTTATTAGAATATAAAAATTTATTAGTGTATAAATTTTCAGCTAAATCCCCTGGGGTCGTCCATTTGGAAAAGATCCGTTTTGATCTTTCTAAAATTCATCATTTGTTCTTTAATTTTGAATATTGCTGCATTGTCAGTTCTATAGAAACTTACTTTCATTCATCATTAACACTCATTTTAATTAATCCTATTAATTATATTACTTACTATTTAACTTACTATTTAGTTACTCTTGATACGGTTATTGTCGAATCTACAGTTGTAAGTAAAATTTTATCATTTACTTTCACTTTATAAAACTAAATTTATTTCAAAAATTACTTTCATTTTTATCACATTATGTATTCAATATTCGTTGATAATTCATTTGTTAAGGTATCATTTAATATTCAAGTTCTCAACAATAGCATTTCATCCTCAACAATCGCATTTCATCAACTATGCTGAATTTAATTTTATCATACTTCGATTGAATTTATTTTAAAATCAGTTAAGAGAGTTCTTAAGTTAAATATTAATTTTAGTAAACAACTTTAAAATCTACACATCTTTTATTTATTGATTATCATTATATTTTTCATAATTAACTCTCTCATTTATTTATACTTATTTGTTTCGAATTATTTCTTTGCAGCTTCTTGGGGAATTATAGATTGCCTTTGAACCTGACAGTAAGCTTTTGAAGACTCCCTGAATAAATTTAATCTTTTCATGAAATGTAAAAATTTTAACTATTGTAATTGTAATAAAATTTAACTCTATAATAATTATTCAAATTTAAAATTAGCAAAATTCCTTAAACAATTCTATTTAATTACAAATTAATTCCCCACAAAATTTTTTAATTACGTATAGTACAGTAACTCCACCCTTCTTTCTATCATTGTGAAATATCTCATAACCAGGAATATTATATTCTCCAAGATTCAGGATTCGGTAATTGGTACGACCTCAAATTTTTGGTCAAAGACAATGCTTAATAGTTCATCAAATTTAAATTTTAAACTTCGAGTGTTAATATAAAACACATTTATAAAATTTTGAGAACCGCGGTAGAATCTCGGGGTTCTTCGTGGAGTAGTTGCTCACTGTAAACTTGTAAAGGAAGCTTATGTTAGATTGGTCGCTTGTGTAGGAGTTTCGCCGTTTTATTATAAAAAATTTATTCCACAAATCGATGAATTCAACATTTTCCTGTTAGTAAAAAGACTCGGTAGCTCTACTTAAAAAATCGTCGGATTCTGCTATTTTAGAGAATTTCGAAAATAATTTATTTATTTGTCCTATCTTTTAGAGTCCGCATCAGCCACTTGCATTTCTCTATTAGGTCCTCTGACCCAGAAATCCTTAGTCCCAACATGCAACATAAATATCTTATTATGATCAGCATCCTCACCAAACTCGTCTATGGAGTCCGTGCTGTCGTCAACACGGGCTCCATGATAATACCTCCTTCTCCCAGCTGGGTTACTGCCGCAAAACTCCTGTAATTGCCCTCTCTTGCCTTATTTCTTGCGTGATATTCTGCTCGGGATTTAAAATGGAAAATCTGTTAGTTATAACAACGCTTTAGCAAGATTTATATTATCTTTGTTGGGCCCCATTTCGAACTAGCTCAAACGATCGATTACCTGAAGGGGAAAGGGGGGCGGGAATGGCGATAGTTAGGGATTGGTCGTAAATTGTTCGCGCGATCTCCGCCTTGTGTGAGAACTAGAGCCCAAGCTCTCTGAAACAAAATCCTGCAGCGAGTTAAACCAAGTTTCGAAAGCACTAAATTTCTTTCTCAAAGCAGTCGCCTCTCCCCTACTTCTTCGAAGTTCATCTCTCGCCGAAATCACCTCGTTCTTCGTTTTATGCAGAATCTGCAAACTAAAGGGTTGGAAGAGAAAACGTTAAAAATGTACTTAGGAAACTTTCTACTGCATTCAGAACAATCGCGAAGAATCGGAGACCGTCTTTAAAAACTGTCACGAAAAATTAAATTCTCAATCTAGCAAGTAGGTAGGAAGGTCTGGAAAGAATTATGGATTAATGACCTGAAGAAAGTAAACAAAAGTCTGGAAATACCAAAAGGAGTTTACACACACACAAAATATTTTTCTTAGCAGGTAATTGAGAGGTGTAGGTAAGGAATTAGCGGGGACAAACAAGAAGTACATGGTGGATGGATTAAAAAAATCCTATAAGCTGGGTTGCTGATCGTGGGGTTGTGAGATCGAGTCCGGGCGAGAACTTGTGTAGTCGCTTGGAGAAAATCTCTCCCAAGTTGTCATGACACTCGTTCATATTTTCTTATTTCACTTATTCACAAATTTTTATAACTTGGTAAAACATCTTAAGTTTTCTATTTTAAAAATTGTAATTACTGTAACTATACCTGTCATGAATAGTGAATTACCTAAATGGGTCTGCTATTTTAATAATCAATTTTTATAATTAGAATTATTAAGTTTATTTACAATAATTTGGGTGTGATATCCATGGGGCACACGCTCGCGCCCATAAAAGAATACATGACGTCACCTAGCTTAGAGGTGCGCTATTGGACGAATTAATAGCGCACTTTGAGAAAACGTGACAAATCAAAATAAAAGAATGCGACTAGTCAAATACGATGTCAGAGGTCGCAGCGCAGGCGCAAAACAATAGAATGTTAAGTACTAAACAATGAGGCAGTCAAGTTGTTACAGTAAAAGGGTTGACCAAATTCTAAGGGTGGAATAGTAAGTTGTGTAAACTAAATTCCCGAGTAAATAACGAAAGATTTTCAAAATATACTGAACTCATATATTCGCCACTTAACGAAATCGTAACCAAAACTTAGTGAAGTAATTACCAGGGTTGTAGGACCGGTAAAAACTACTTTAAAATTAAGTTTATAGTTTATTGAACAAAAGGGTTATTTCAGCCCCCTCAAAGACACTATCGGCAATGAAAGCAAAGGACCTACTGCGTAAACGAAACTTTTGGGCCCAAAATAGTTACTTTTAATGAAAGTAGTTCAAAATAAATTTACCAAGTGAGTCACTTAAAAGTCAAAAGCAAATACACAAATATATATAAAAATATCAAACTTAATTTACCTGCATTTTTTAAGCCATCAAAAATAATGGTCCCAGTCAATAATAATAAAATAAATGAAATAATAACGAATATGTTAATTAACAATAATAAAGGAAATAACTATATAATAACTTGACAATAATAATCAACACAGAAACTATTCAGTAGAAAAGCTAAAGAATGAACTGTTTGTAGTACAAACACCAAAAACGAACAGTTCAGTACAAAAACTAGAAGCTAACTTTCCCCTATTCGAAACTCACGCACTGTTCTAGATTCGCAACTTATTCAAATTCCAATAATCTTCCGTTCGTTTCCATAATTTACAAAATGAATATTAAAGAATTCTAAGTTATAATAAACAAATTTCAAACTTACCAAAGAAAGTTACAAATAATTTCATACTTAATCTTTACATAAATATTTACTTATTAAGTTTTCTTACATATTTTTAAAATACTATATTCTACGCTTAAAATTGTTGCGTTAACTCTACGAATATTGTTATATTCTATTTTAATTTAGACTCTGCCCAAAAATCTTGTCTTTACATAATCCTATTTCAAGGAAACAGTTACAAAAACAAAGTAAGGCTTTGCTAATTAAAGAAATGCTGATTTACCCCTTTCGAGAATAGGCTTTTACATAAACGTATTACTTGGTGGGCTTAGGCCTAGAGATTTTTCCACCCCTAGAATTAAGCCTAACACAGAAGTCAGCAACACCCAAAGTAGGGCACATAAATCAAGCTTACGCAGGAAAAGGTTAATTTTGCCAAAGCCCAATTCCTACAGTATACTTATTCTTAGGAGTGTCTAAGTCTAGGTTTGACGTAGGTCTGAATACATATTTAAATGAGCCTTAAAATTTCCCAAACAACGTGATGCCCCTTAAATAGAAATGAGTACCCCGTAGTTCTGCGTAAGATGCGCGGATAGAAATGAAACGCGTGATATCAGAAATCAAAATGCATTACACGATCATTAATTTCTTTCAAAGTTTATCCCATTTTAAATTTATACTAATTTATAAACATTCTCACTTTCACACTCCCAACAGAGAGAGAGAGAGAGAGAGAGAGAGAGTGTGTTACAAGGAGTTACAATGAAAAGTAATAACTCAAAAGGCCTTGCGGCCCATACCGAGGAGGTACCAATGGCAACGGGTGCCAGGGAAAAATTCTGTAACCCTCAAATAGTGTGCAAGATTCGGTCTAACCTTTTCTTGAACAGATCCACAGAAGAACTGTTCACAACTTCTGAAGGTAGCCTGTTCCACGTGTCACAGATCTTATACGTAAAGTAATTCCCAAACACACTAGTCCTAAACCGTTTCAAATCCAACTTCCAACCATTGTTGCGAGTTGGGTTATCATTTAAGCTAAACATGCTTCTAAAATCGACATCGTTGAACCCGCGTAAGAACTTGAAAACCTCGATGAGTTGACCGCGCAGCCTCCTAGTTTCCAGCGAGAACAAATTCAGGGCGCGTAAGCGTCGATTGTAGCCCATATGCCTAACGGAAGGGATTAACTTTGTGGCCCTCGGCTGCACTCGCTCCAGCCTCTCAATATCTTTCCTGAGGGTGGGCGACCAGAACTGCACAGCATACTTCAGGTGCGGCCGAACCATAGAATTGTACAGAGAGAGCACAATCTCCTTGTTCCGAAATTGAAATTGCCTCCTCATATAACCCAACAACTTCTGGGCTTTCTTTTCCACCTCTACGCACTTTTTGGTAAACTTAAAGTCGCTGCTAATTAGCACACCCAAGTCCTTTTCCAAATCAGTGGCCTCGATATTACTCCCCAACATGGAGTAGTCTGACTTGGGATTGGCGTAGCCAATGTGCATCACCTTGCATTTACCGGAGTTAAACGGCATTTGCCATTTTTCGGACCACTCTCCTATCCTACGTAGGTCCGCACGCAGTTGCTCGATCGCCTCGGGCGTCCCAACATTGGCCCCACGTTTCGTGTCATCAGCGAATTTGGCGATCGTACTGACGATGCCACCGTCGATATCATTTATGTAAATGATAAACAACAGTGGCCCCAAAACGGAACCCTGAGGAATCCCGCAAGTGACCGAGGCCCAACCCGAACTAGCCCCTTTAATTACAACCCTCTGCCGCCTATTCTTCAGCCAGTTTTCAATCAGGCTACATACTTCCCCACCGATACCCAGCACACGCACTTTGGCCATTAACCGGCGGTGAGGTACCTTATCAAAGGCTTTCTGAACGTCGAGATAAAGTATATCGATCGTCCTACTCTTATCATACTCACTCAACATGACGTGGAAAGACTTAAGCAAGTTGGTGAGACACGACCTATGCCGTCTAAACCCATGTTGAGAGTCCCCAAGTAGCTTGTAGAAATCCAAATGGTCAACGATCCTATCCGCTATTATCCCCTCTAAAAATTTACCAACAACCGAAGTGAGACTAATGGGACGATAGTTCCTTGGAATTTCGTGGTCCCCTTTCTTAAAGATAGGGGTCACGTTCGCTTCCCTCCAGTCACCAGGCACCTGGCCCGTCTCCAACGATTTGTTGAAGACTGTAGCCAGGTGGGGAGCCACCTGGTCGCGCACCTCCCGCACCACTCTGAGGAGGAACTGGTTTGGCCCGGGCCAGGAGCCTTAAACTCGTTCAGTTTGTCTATTCTATCGGCAACGACTGTCGCGGTATACCGAGACCCTATCCAGGCCAGCACCTTCGTGCCTGACGCCTGGCTCGGGGATGACGCGGGTGTCCTCCCTGGTGAGCACTCCCGCAAAGTACTCATTCAGCACATAAACGATGTCCGCGTCGGAAGTCCGCAGAACGCCGCTTCGGTCTAATGAGCTTTCTACTATTAACATAACTGAAAAACTCCTTAGGGTTCCCCATGCAGAGGCTTGCCACCCGGTGTTCTTCGTTACGTTTCGCTAGCCTAACTTTAACCTTCACTTCTCAACACAGGCGGACATACGCTTCAGTGTTCTCATGGGAACGATTGGCCTTCTCCCTCCTATACGCAGCTTTCCTATTTCGGATAGCTGAAGCGATGTCACGACTGAACCACTTAGGCTGCGTTGAAGCAGGGGTGACCGGTTTTGAGGGTATGGCAGCAGACTGCAGCACCATAAACTGGTCCCGGAATGCACTCCATACTTCCTCAACATCGCCACCGACCTCTAACCCCATCTCACCTACGCTATCCCGGAGGCCAACAAAGTCTGCCCGCAGTAGATCGAGCTTACTGCCTCTAGAGTCACTACGCTTCACCCGAGGGACGCAGACACAGAAACTAATCAGACCGTGATCACTCCCGCCCAAAGATTCGTCAATGGTGAGGCCAGTGACGAGGTTGTCTTCGGTCGTGAATGCTAAGTCTAGAAAGCTTTCGCCTCGTGTAGGCCCATTGACCCACTGAGTGAGGAAGTTCTCATCAGCAAAGTCAACTAGCCTCCTCCCTTCGGCATCAGCAGTCCTGTCTTCCCAGTTTATGCCGCGACAGTTGAAGTCTCCTAAAACTACACACACCCTGTCCCCTAGCAGGCTACGGAGTTCGGTGTCCAGGGCTGTATCCTCCTCGAGGAGGAGATGCGGAAGTCTGTACACCAAGATTAACCTATAGTTCGTCCCTTCCACGTTCAGATCGAAGCCAAGCAGCTCCCGTTCCAATCGGAACTGGCAGTCAACCAGACTCAACGTGTCCCTCACGTATATTAGTACCCCTCCCCCCTTCCCACGGGTGCGGTTTTTGTGAAACATTCTATATCCGGGAATCTCGAATTCCCTAACGCAGTCCCTACAATCAGTATGAATCCAGGACTCGGTGATAGCAACGATATCCTGGTATTCTGATGCTAAGAGCGCCCGTAGCTCGCAAAACTTATTCCTAATCGACCTAGCATTAAAAAGCACTGCACGGAGGGAGCCTTCCCTATTCAGATCGCCCCCTAGACCGACCCGTTTCCCGAACAGCCAGGCTGTCGGGAGTTGAAGTGCCCTTCACCATCGAGGGGGCAACTTCCGCAGGAGGCTGAGCCCCCTCCAACGGGGAAGGAGGGTCACCCACCTGTACATGGACGCACCCTTCAGTTGAAGGTACGTCCGCCACCGGCTCAACATCATCTCTCCCCGGTGGGGTAGGGCGGGTCATACTATGCATTTTTTTTAATCAATGGAGAGGGGTGTTCAAATGACATATTTTGTTGTATAGAACACAATTCTGAAGAAAATATTTAATTCTGATAGCCCTAACCTACATCATTTTGCAGTTGATTATTATTAAATTGTTGATTATTTTACTATTGTAGTTACCCCAGAATATGTCTTCTCACGTTTTCTATCATGGCTGCTCACGTTATCTCTCATAGAGCATTGTTCTAACTAATTCATATAAACACATATATTGTAATTCATATAATAATAATAATATTTAAATACTCAAATAAAAAGGTGTGCCATTCCACTTAATTGTAATTATCATACAGTTTGGTATATGAAATATTTTGACGGTTTTCTGGCGCGCATAAGGCCATTTTCTGAGCCACCTTTCTCAGAGGCTAGAATGTAACGTTTCAGAACATTCTAAAACGTTTTGTGAAATATTTGAAGTGACTCATGATTTATGAAGCTATTTTACCACCTCGGCTTGCAGTGAGGGGATAGATTTAGTATTATCTACTGATATTTTTTTTGTTACTGTTCACATGTGAGTATTATTCTGTTATATTTTAGAAAAAACTATTTCTACGCATATTATAGTGATACATTGAGCAAAATTTAATTAACAACTTTGATTTGAGCTAAAATTAGGTGGTTCATTTTTAGTACAACTGAGCAGCAGTATGAGGCCTATTTCAATGTTCTAAAGAATATTTTTAGGATGTGTTTCTTTAGTTTTTTTTAGAGTACATGAACAAATTATTTGCATTACAGACAACAGATAAATTAGCATTTTATAACATTTTGAAACCAAAAAAGCATAATGTGTTTAGCATTTGCAGATAAATTTGTTCTTGCCCATTTCAGCTCTTTTTTTAACCAAGAATTTTGCGCTGAAAAGAGTTAATACCTGTCTGTAGTGGATACTTAACTGTTGTATTATTGTTTTTATTTCAGTGTGAACTCATTAAGAAAATGGCTCAAGTCAGAACAAGGACGAAATCAAGTTCTCATCTGAGTAATCTTGTTGGCACTGGCCGGGAGCTGTTGGTGTCTGAACTGCCATTGTGAGGGATATCCTGAGGTATGGCATCTACTTGAGGAAGCAAAGTGAAGATGACAGGAGGAACTACCCAGTGGACAAGCTGGTGAGTGACATCTACCCTGGTCTGATTTGTCAGTGGAGCAAAGCTAATGCTCTTTTCAAGCCATCTGTTATCAATGCAAAAGTGACCATCATGTCTAAGCTCAAGGAGGTCTGGAATCAGGCAGTGAAGTTTTCTCTTGGGAAGGGCAAACTTGATGCCAAAGAGAGGTTCATTGTCAAGTTAGACAAGTTCTTTGATATTTTGACTTGCAAGTGTCAGATTACAAGTTGTGAGGGGGGAGGCTGTGAGGGCTGTGTTTGGTATATGAAATATTTTGACGGTTTTCTGGCGCGCATAAGGCCATTTTCTGAGCCACCTTTCTCAGAGGCTAGAATGTAACGTTTCAGAACATTCTAAAACGTTTTGTGAAATATTTGAAGTGACTCATGATTTATGAAGCTATTTTACCACCTCGGCTTGCAGTGAGGGGATAGATTTAGTATTATCTACTGATATTTTTTTTGTTACTGTTCACATGTGAGTATTATTCTGTTATATTTTAGAAAAAACTATTTCTACGCATATTATAGTGATACATTGAGCAAAATTTAATTAACAACTTTGATTTGAGCTAAAATTAGGTGGTTCATTTTTAGTACAACTGAGCAGTATGAGGCCTATTTCAATGTTCTAAAGAATATTTTTAGGATGTGTTTCTTTAGTTTTTTTTAGAGTACATGAACAAATTATTTGCATTACAGACAACAGATAAATTAGCATTTTATAACATTTTGAAACCAAAAAAGCATAATGTGTTTAGCATTTGCAGATAAATTTGTTCTTGCCCATTTCAGCTCTTTTTTAACCAAGAATTTTGCGCTGAAAAGAGTTAATACCTGTCTGTAGTGGATACTTAACTGTTGTATTATTGTTTTTATTTCAGTGTGAACTCATTAAGAAAATGGCTCAAGTCAGAACAAGGACGAAATCAAGTTCTCATCTGAGTAATCTTGTTGGCACTGGCCGGGAGCTGTTGGTGTCTGAACTGCCATTGTGAGGGATATCCTGAGGTATGGCATCTACTTGAGGAAGCAAAGTGAAGATGACAGGAGGAACTACCCAGTGGACAAGCTGGTGAGTGACATCTACCCTGGTCTGATTTGTCAGTGGAGCAAAGCTAATGCTCTTTTCAAGCCATCTGTTATCAATGCAAAAGTGACCATCATGTCTAAGCTCAAGGAGGTCTGGAATCAGGCAGTGAAGTTTTCTCTTGGGAAGGGCAAACTTGATGCCAAAGAGAGGTTCATTGTCAAGTTAGACAAGTTCTTTGATATTTTGACTTGCAAGTGTCAGATTACAAGTTGTGAGGGGGGAGGCTGTGAGGGCTGTGTTATCCAAGCCCACATTAACTGTTCCTGCAGCAGAGAGAAAAGATTCCTGTGAAAGATCTTGCCTACATCAAGGGACAGAAAGAGAAGGTTGGAAGTAAGGGACCCACCAAATAGGGGGTCCTGATCTACCAGAGCACAAGAGACAGGTGAGGACATTGAAAAGGCAGTGGATGGAAAGGAAGGCAGAGAAAAGGAGAAGGAGCAAGGAGGAAAGTGCTGCAGTAGCAGAGAAGGCAGCCAGGAAGGATGTTAAGAAATTTTTGGCAGATGGTGATGAGGATCTGGAATTGGAGAGAAGTGGTGATGAAGATTAGTTTGTTCCTGAAGTTGAGCTCTTCCCTCAAACTGACCCTGAGCCAGCAGCTTCGGCAAAGGTACAGAAAAACTATGATGAGATTCAAAACATTGCCCTTGCTAGTGTAAGATATGGCATAGGGCTGAAGCCAACTGCAGCGATAGCAACAGCAGCTCTGATTGACGCAGGAATCATCACAGAAGACAATACAAGTAAAGTGATTGATAAGAGCAAGGTCAAGAGAGCACAGGAGAAGTTGATGAGAGAGCTGGGGGAACAGTTCCAGAAGAAGTGCAGGGAGGAGGGGGGGATCTCTTGCATCCTCTTTGATGGGCGGATTGACCTGACCAATGTGATGATGGAAGCTGAGGGCAGTGACCAATCTTTTCCCGCAAAGATCAAGGAAGAACACTATAGTGTTGTTAGTGAGCCTGGCAGCTACTATCTGTTCCACTTTGCCCCAGAGAAAGCAACTAAAGAGGAGTCACATGCGGAGAAGATTGCTAAGGTCCTGTTTGCCTGGCTGGAAGAGAGGGGTTATGATAAGACCTTGTTGGTCATTGGAGGAGACTCAACAAATGTCAACACTGGTGTGAAAGCTGGAGTAATGCGGAAGCTGGAGCTGCACCTGGGGAGAAAGCTGGTCTGGTTGGTGTGCAACGTGCACACTGTTGAACTTCCCCTGCGCCATCTCATTGTTGACCTTGATGGCCCTACTCTGTCAGACAAAAAATTATCCGGGCCAATAGGAAAGCTCCTTGATTCTGCTACAGACTTTGATATCAATCCAAACTTCACCCGAATCTCTATTGGCCCTCCACTGATCAAGCTTCCTGACAAGGTCATTCAAGATCTCTCAACTGATCAATACTATGGCTATAAAATTGTCTGTGCAGTCAGGGATGGAGTACTTCCTGCAGAGCTGGCTCTGTTAGAGATAGGACCAGTAAACCACAGCCGCTGACTCACCACAGCGAACAGACTTCTCAGGCTCTGGGTGTCAAAGCACGGACTTAAAGGAAAGAACCTGAAGATTCTGCAATTCATTGTGGAATTCATCATTGGAGTGTATTACCCATGTTGGTTCAACGTGAAGGTCAAGCACTCCTGGATCGAAGGGCCTAGGCACATCCTCTTTCAGCTGGACTGCCTCAAGTCCCAGAGAAAGGAGGTGCTGGATATTGTGATGCCAACTGTGAGAAGATCTGCTTGGTATGCCCACAGTGAAGTCATCCTCCAAACACTACTCTGCTCTGAGGATCAGAAGGAGAGGATTGAAGGGGTGGAGAGAATCCTGGCCATCAGGGGAGAGGGGGACCCGGACACTCAGCTTGGGGACTCTTCTGTTAGGAGCAGAAGGACACCTGACATCAATTGTGATGCTTCAGCATCGGTGACTTGATCAGCTGGTCAGAAGGTGTGTCAGAGCCCCTCTCACCTGCTCTCTAAGCACCTCAGAGGTGAAAAACTTCATCAACACCCCCATGGGTGCGCAACTGGCCTTTGCCACACACAAAGCATTGAGATGGTTGTTAAAATGGTGACTGAGGCTTCTGCTAAGTACTTCTCACAGGTAAAAGAGGGATGGAGGATCAGGGCTCAGGAGACCAGCAGGAAGCTGATGTCCAAGTCTGAGTCAAAGCAGATTTGTGCAACCTGGCAAAGTTCAAGATGTCAGGAGAATGATCTTTGTACTTATATCCAGTGATATACATGCAGTTTCACCTATTAATAATATATGTAAAGTTGATTTGGCCTTGTCAATAAATGATTTACCTTAATCTTTTAATATATTATAAAGGGGTTCAAAAGGGTAAAATTGGCAATTTAGAAATACAAAATGATGTAGGTTAGAGTTATCCTATCCACAAAAGAAGCTCATATTTGAATTCCCCATGTAAAAACACATAATTTAGACACCCCTGATGGTAGGATTTCCTTCAGATTCATGTTGTCACCTGAGTACGACCCGCCCTACCGGTGGGGGCCCATCATCAATCCCCGGGCTTGACCTCACCATACGGTATAGGTGCCGGTCAAGCAGCGTGCCTAGCACACCTTTACCCTTAACATTGAGGTGGACACCATCCCTCTGATACATGTCCCACTTACCCGAAAACGCGTCGAACAGGTCAATAAACCTCACGCCCAGAGGGACGCACAAGTCTTTCGTCCTCTCGTTGATGCCAATGACCTTACTGAGCGCGTGGTCAGTGGCATTCATCCGCGGTAAAATACCCATCAACATTCCCCTGTCTGTCTTCAGTTTTAGATCATCCACAAGAGACATGATCTCCGTGATGATCCCTTCTGTAAAACCTACCCTACCGCCTTTGAAGAACAGGTCGTTGCCACCAGCATGGACGACGATCGCAGCCCTCCGACTAGTCACGCGCGGCTTCTCTAGCTTCTTCCTTAAATGCGCCGTTCCCCGCCCAGGTAAGCACCTTACCTTCCTCCTGTCCCGGTTTGCAGAAGCAAAGTACTCCCCCTGGCCCCTGATCTGCGAGTCCCCAATCAAAACGGTGTCTTCCCCCTTCGAGCACAGGAGATTAAAGCGGTTAGAGGTCCTGACAGGGGCAACCGGGGTCTGAGGCTTCGGCTTCGCAGCCTTCTTGCCCGAGACCTTTCGATACCCGTCGCCACCCATAGACTCAGCCGCACTTACACCACCCGACCCACCCCGACCTGCAGTTACATCCTTCGGTTTCTTTGGGCCATCAGTAGGCCACTTCCCACCCTTTTTCTTTATCGGCCCCTTCCCACCCTTCTCTATCGGCCCCTTCTTTGCGCCCTCCCTGCCCTCCACCTTGCGCCGCGGTTCCGTGCATTCCACGTGGGTCGCTGGCGATTCCTGACACTGATTTTGTACCCTGGCCCCCAGTTGCACCTCTACCCTTTCTCCGCGGTCTCGAGCGATGTCCAGTCCATCGCTGGACTGCCTTTCCAGCAGCTATCCTATCAATGAGCTCCGGGGTGGAGGGCGCAGCCACGTCAGTGACCGCCGCACCTCCAACAGCCGATCTGGACGACTCGAGCCGCCGGACCCTCTCCTCTAGTTTCTAGTAAAACTGCATGAGTTCGCAAAAGCGGCACATGTTGGAGTGGTTGATCTTCTCGAAGCAGGCTTCTTTGAAGTTCGTCACCGACTGGTTTACTCCACACCTCGCACATTCAGCCTTCAGTTTCTGCGGTCCAGTCATTGTAACCTATTTTTTTTTCGAACTCTGAATACACTGAATAAGATAAAGCGTTCTAGCAATGAAAACTATCAAAAACGTTCTGACCAGTATAGAGAGAAAAGTGGGGGGGGTGAATTCTTCCCGCGCGTAGACGCATCCGACTATTTGCAAGTGACGTTCATCCCATCCAGAAGACTACATCTCTCGCTGCTGCCGCACCGACCAAGGGTCTCCCCAGGGCCGGACAGTCCCAAACATGTCGCAGCTACCAACTGACAAACACTCGCGACGCAGGCGTCACGATTTTCCGTCAGGAGCGACAGCGAGATGCAGCCCCTTACTAAGTCTTACTAGTCACTCACAAGCGGCCAGACTCTTAGAATCCAGTGTTCAAGGGATATCCCACCAGACCCAGAGGCTACGCCCGAGAGTTTACGCTGGCCTGGTAGCCAGCTGGGAAGTAAAGCTCTCTTACCTAAGAGCAGTACAGCCAAGCACCATCAATTGGTCACCAAAGAACGGTCGCAGGGGGCTGGTCAGGCCACTACGCGTTAGGAATGGGCTTAACGGGGCACTAGCCACACTCTATTCATCGCGCCCCTACGCCTGGGACCCCTCCATCCCAGTCTCTCACGACCTACGAGCGTTAAATGGTGTTATTTATAGAGGTTCCAAACCCTCTCTTCCCACACATGAGGTAGCAGTAGGGTCCTAATAGTAAAAGTAAAGAAAAAGACTTAATACTAAAAGTTTTTTTTTGCAGTCAGAGGAGAGCATCCTTAACCTAAGCTAAAAGGACAGAGTAGGGATGGGATGGGGTCCTAGTAACCCACGGGACAGGATTGTATAACAGACTTCGGACCCAGTAATTGTGACCTAGGACCGGGAAACTTGACAGAGCACATCGACAGCTCATGGGCTATCAGTTGGTGGTGTTTGCAGAATTTTCCGATGTGCCGTTTAGTCTGTGCACGGTTCCAAAGAAAGCGGACAGACACACAGACACATTTTAGCTCAATAGTATATAGGATATAATATAATTTTTTTATGTAGTAAGGAAGGGGCAAAAGGCGAGCGCCCGCAAAAGTGGCCCCTCCAAAAACAAGGTCTCCAACGCCAATGATGCCATTTCTTTTTTTTTAATATAAATTTTGAAAAGGTTGTGTAGTGTGCACGTATGTGTAGTGAGGAATAGGGAAACAAGTGTGTGTTTGAGAGCATGCTGGACTACTTACAGGGTCGATGAGACACGGAAAAAGGTCAGCTAAGGAGGACAGTGACAGGAGAAACGGGAGTTCCAGCACTCCCTGTCTCCTGCCTAATATCCACCCTGGAGTACTTCCCTAGTCGATAGGGATGCGTAGGATAGTTATGAAAAGTTTACCGTTCGTTTGGAAAAATTTAAAAAATTAAAAAATTAGCTTAACTTCAACATACGCCTATAATGTAAAACATCAAAGAATTTGAGGAAAATAAAAAAATTAAAATGCAAAAGTTTTCGTACACTTACTCACAAAATTATTTAATACTTGTGTCCACTTTTCTCAATGTACGACGTACAGTAGAAGAATGGAGATCAATCCCAGACAGTCTTAATGTTTGTCAAATATCACCTGCAGTTATTCGTGGATTCGCAGCAGACATTCTTTCAATCTGTCTCGCTGTACGTCCTGAAATCTTTCAAGGTCGTCCACACCTTGCTAGAGTTTTTACTGTTTCAAAGCCGTTCCATTTCTTTATAACTGCAGCAACCGTCGTAAATGGAATTCAAATTTATTCTCCAATCTTCCTATAACTCTTTCCAGACTCGTGTGCAGCAATAACAGATCTCTTAAGATCCGTAGACAGTTCTTTACCACGATGACCCATTGCTTACTAATGGCTTGTACACTGTCCAGTAGGGTGGATCGATTTTACATTTTTTTCGATTTCCATATTCTAATAGAGACAAAAACTTGCGCATGCATGAGAAAATAGCCTCTGCAAAATCTTAGCTTAATAGGTAATCATCTTCTGCCCCCGGCAGAGCGATGAAAATCATATTTTAGTAGTCAAAAACGTATTTTTTAAACCCTAGCCTAGAGTCATAAAATTTTGCGTGTGTGTTATTTCATGCCTAAGCAACGATATAAATGCTATGGGAAATATATAAATGCATTATTTAAGACAAAGAGCCGATCTGAAAATATGTATATATTATACATATTTTCAGATCGGCTCTTTGTCTTAAATAATGCATTTATATATTTCCCATAGCATTTATATCGTTGCTTAGGCATGAAATAACAGTAGTATAGCCGCAAAAGGGGAGAGTGCAAGAATGTTGCAGGTTATTATGTAATGTTGCAAAGGGGGTGGGGGTCGTTGCAAAAGGGGGTGGGGGCTGTTGCAAAGTGGGGGAGGGGGATTGTTGCAAAGGGGGGTGGGGGTTGTTGCAAAGTGGATGAGGGGGATTGTTGCAAGGGGGGTTGTTGCAAAGGGGATGGGGCTTGGAGGCGGCGTTATCCCCCAAGAGAAAGGAGAGAAAGGAGGAGGAGAGGTGTTCACCTGGCAGGAGCCAAGTGCACATTAAGACTTCAGCCGAGTAGGCGTTGTTTTATAGGCTCCTAATCAGCCAGTTGGCGTAAATGGCTTGAGTTGTCAGATACCGCGATACCATTGTATACATTATTATAGACTCCTAATCAGCCAGTTGGCTGTAAATGGCTTGAGTTGTCAGATACCTCTTTTTAGCAGTATTATTGTATACATTATTATTATATACGCCTAATCAGCCAGTTGGCTTAGAAGGCTTAAATGTTGCCAGATACCGCAATACCGCTGTATACATTATTATATTTCGAATACCGGTAGTAGAAGGATAACAATTAAGTAAAACAACATTGCATCATTTTTTTATTATAAAAATATAGAAAATAAATAACATTTGAGGAATATGCATATAACAGTACAGGAAATATATACACACAATTATGGATATATAAAATAAAATTACATTTCAAATAAATATACACTTCAATAGAAATATGTACATAACAGTACAGGAGAAATACACACACACACACACACACACACACACACACAATTATGGAGTATATTTATAAAATAAATACTTTTCAATAGAAATAAATAACATTTCAATAGAAATATGCGTATAATCAGTACAGGAGAAATGTCAAGCAAAATATAAATACAATTCACTTTTTTTCAAAATACTAAACTCGGTCTTAATCGAGTTTACAATTACATCATTATTGCTCTGCATTACGCAGTATATGCGGCTTAATAATATTTCACCGCTTAAAGTATAGGGAAACCTGTATTCGATATGAAGGGCTTTCATATCGTTCAGTACTATTTTTGTTCCCACTTTACAACCGGTTGGTAAGTCATCTTTAAACACGTCTAGAATACAATCAAAAGCACGCACAAAGAGTTCATCGTTAGCTACATTATTAAACACAAGTTTATAAGAACGTTTTCCAATCGAGGGTTTATTTCTACCGACTCGAGCTTTTCAATCGTGAACTCACTCAACATAGCGGCAATTGAAATAATCTTCTAAATCGTTACGACAACTGCGCGTTATATAAAGAAATAGTTCTTCAGGGTGAACGGTGTAGGTGAGCTCAGCCTTGTACCGATCAATTGCTTTGTACCAAAGTTCATGGTATTTCAAAGAGTCTAAACTTTTTAAATAAACATCCAGCACTAGACCATTCTCACCAGCCCTACACTCGGTAAACCCATCGAGCAGAGCGGTGTATGCGTATTCAAGTACTGTATCAAATAAAACATATCCGTAACACGCGCGTCTAATATAGGTTTCAGTTTACGGAATCCGACGATTTCAAACATTCTGTCGAGGATGAAACGGTTTCGCGTAGGAATAAGAGCGTTATTATCAGAAGCATTCTTCCACATCAAGCCGTATATCAATGCACGGCCGATCGTTATTTATACACAACGTACATACAACGGCGTATGAGGGTGCGTCACTAATCTGCTCTCTTCTTGTACCTACGTTAGCAGGTATTTTATAACGATCTTCACTCCACTTCTCAACTATCACAAAGATTCTATTCATCTCCTCGATACTTAAATAAACCCGTTTGTTTGTCGGTCTACATTCCGTTTCCAGTACATAGCTAATGGTACCGGAATTACGCCTGAACACGCGCAACGATTTCGTCACGGACACATCGTACGAGGCGTTGAGAATGCTGCTCAAAGGAAGTTCCATCGTATTCGAAGAGCGCACGTCCACTCGGCTCAAGCTCTGAGATAACTATGAGCCGTGTGAGGCACGCAGGTAGGCAGGAATGGTTCGACGGGCGGCTGACTCGATGATACGTGAATGGGCTTGTTCCGCGAGTCGAATTGTTGTACCGGTACAAGAATATCACTACCAGCCTACGCACCAGACATTTTGGATAAGAACTAGGAACAATGTTTTACTAAACATCTCCACACTCCGGCGCACTA
The DNA here is from genome assembly GCA_023014485.1 of Bathynomus jamesi. Lineage (NCBI taxonomy): Eukaryota > Metazoa > Arthropoda > Malacostraca > Isopoda > Cirolanidae > Bathynomus > Bathynomus jamesi. Next base: position 245,963 of record JAJOZX010004101.1, on the reverse strand, counting down.
TTTGAGAGGAACATATGTTCATATTTTTCCTTTCTGCCCATCAAACGATACTCGTCTCTAAACTCTGTTAAAAATTCACGCAGGGCACTAGCCACAACCTCACTACGAACCTCATCATGATATACGTTAATATAGTGATAAAAATACTTAAGATTGTCCATGATCACGAGATTCACATTTCCAGTCGTAGGGTATGAGTAATCGACATGGTGTAGCATGACGTAATACCGCTTGTCACACCACCCATCAGCAAGACTCATTATCCATACCTGCTGCTTCTCTTCTGCACGCGTTGTTTCTTTTACTTCACGGTGTATGTGAGACTTTATAAAGTTTAGCTCTGCAGTATACTTCAGCACATCGTCTGTGCAACGAAAGCCTTCAACGGTCTCACCAGAACATCCGTAGAGTATTTGTACATCTTGGAACTTCGCACAATCCAATGTGTTTTTAAAAGAGGCATAGGAGGGATGAATAGGAAGTTTTTCGGTATCCACCACATCCTGGCACTTTACTGAATACCATTTCGTAAACGTTGTACAAGCAATATTAAAGGTAGCCATTTGAATACACGTCTGATCTGAATACACGTCTGATCTCTCGGGCTTACTGCGGTCGACTGACCACGCAGGGACTCCCAGATAGTAGCATGACTCACGGTCTTACAGTGGGCGGAGCTTAGAACTTTCACACCACACACACACACACACAAAGGAGAAAGTGAAACGCTATTTGAAACATGATTTATTTAATAAACGAGATATTCAAGTTATATATATTTACAAATACGATTTAATAAACGAGATATTCAAGTATATATATATATATATATATATATATATTTACAAATAGATACGATTATATACAAGACGTGTGAGTTAGAAGCATCATTGGTATCCAAAGGGTACGGTATCATAGGTACCAGGTATCTGGTAACGTTTCCTATAGGTGTTACGGCACACCATCGTACCCCTAAGTTCCTTCACGCCCCCCAGCTTCTGCGCCCGAAAATTGTGGGTGCCTACAATTAGTTGGGGAGGTTGTTCATCCAAACATACTAGATCCTTCAACGACTCAAAGTTAACAACCTCCCGATTCGCATGGTTGAGCGTAATACCCTTTGCCTTCACGATATATTTCATTTCCTCCCCCACCCTGACCCGTACCCCATAAGTCTTAGGTCCTGTTGAGGCAAAAGAGTCGGCGTATGCGTTGTCCCCATACTCATCCTTGATCTCATCAGTGAGCTCGCCGAGGAACTCCCCAATAGTGGGCATGTATTCACCCTCCCTCTCTGTGAATATCACGCTATCTGTATCGGCATACAATACTCTCCGCCCAAGAGAATGCAATAGACCCCAAAGTTTTATACGGGCGTAGGCTGTTGTGAAGCTGGCCACAGGTATGTTTGTAACCCTTGAGGTATCTGTGGCAAATTCAGTGTTGTTGTACTTTATTACGTAAGTATTACCTACATTTACGATCTCCATGACCTCTTTATCGGGGGCATTGGCATAATCCCAGACATCGCTATAACTTTGTGCCAAATGAATGCTCCCTCTGCCGGTATTCTGCGCAAATTTTCCCCATAGACTGTTTAGACACAACTTTGCACTAAAGCGCTTGCCAGGATTCTTTACAATTTGGACACGATCAAGTTGTATACCTTCGCGGTCGCGGTAACGTTGAATATAGGCAGACTTTTCATCTTCGGTATCAACTCCTCGCGGATACCCTGATGCCTCAACCTTATCCTTCAAAAAGGTGTTTATATATGGTGTGAAAAGGTTGGGTAGCTTCTGAAACCTCCACACCTCATGTATCTTCAGTATTCTATAACCATGGCGCACGGCTAGGGCCAACTCAGGACTTGTATATACGCCTCTGATCTTACGCTGGTGGGGTATATGGTTACATTCGCCGTTATCCTCTTCCGCGCACTTCACGCACAGGGGAAACATGAGCTTGTCGTCGATAACGACAGGTAAGATCGGCATCCATAAATTGCGTGGGGGGAGTACGTCTACGAAAGAGATCCCAAAGTAACGATCATTCAAATTTTTTGAAAATTCATTGATGGATGGTAGGCTAGGCCCCACCAGTTTCTCAGGAGCGCCCACGGGGTACGGATTGCTCTTCATCACGTATGGGTATAAAGAACAGAAATCGTAGTAATGGAGCTTCACGCCCTCCGTAGGTGGGAAGTATAGTCTGAAAGGATTTGTACGTCCTCCAAACAAGCTATCACCACATTTGAGAGGATCCAGCACCATTGAACGCTTGATCGCTTTTATTTCCTCACGGTACACCTCGTCTGTCTCCATCCGTGCATCATATTCATGCTCCCACAAGACTTTGTGAGTGAACTGTGATCCTATAAGTTGATCGCGGGTGCGGGTCGATGCAAGACAGTCGGCAGGAGACCTACCGTGGATATCTCCGGTGACTCCGCACTCAGGACGGGGGCATCCATGCCACCAGCAACCGTTAAAGGAGTACACAGTCTTCACACCAGTGACACGGTTTTCACTTAACCCATCAACCCAAAAAACACGTCCATTAATCTTAATGGGTACTTCACCCGTGTTGCGGGCGTGCTTTATGTATACACCTGTCTGTTGCTGTAGGTGTATGAGCCAGTAAATAGCCTTGTGCCCGTAACTGCGGGGATTGTTTCGGTGAATAATGGCTAAGGTGTCTTTCGGCATGAAGTTATTCTTGAACACCGTAAAACATAATGATGCGATGGTGGTTGCGACTTGCAGTGGATCGCATTTGAAACGGGCTATGTACATCCTTCTAAAGGCCTGGAAACATACTCTAAGCACGCGCACATCATTCACGCAATAACGCTCACATTCATCAGCTATATTATAAGGGTTACTTTCATTAAAACTGTCGTAGTATCGATCAAAGTCTTCACGTTCATCCATACAGTCAAAATAATGTTTGGGGGGTGGTGGGCCTACGTAGTTTAAAGTCTCGCTGGTGAGGAAAGTGTATGGGAAGTATCCTTTGGAAACTTCAGCTGCTACTCCCATCACCTTGGGTAGCTTTGCTAATTTACAAGGTGTGAATAATAAAGTATCTTTAAATTGTACATTGCCTCTTATCTGCATCTGTATTAATTTGTTGCCTCTTTTCAATGGATCACCTGTAAATATCTCAGAGGATTCGTGTTCAAGCAACTCCTTATAAAGGAACTGCGTGTCAAACTTTGCCCCGTTATGGGCGAGAATATACACAGTCATTTTTTTGAACTTGTCGGCTAACTTGACAATATAGGACACAAATAGTTTCACAGGACTATCGCTGACATTCGTTTTAAAAACGTTTGTCCGTTTACCACATTTGGGGCACTCGTCACATTCGATATCCATACACTCATCACAGATAGTCTGGCTCACAAGTAAATGTGGAATTACCTCTTTGGTTTCAGCGTTCGTATATGTTTCTATATCGTAGTATACAGTTATACAAGGGTTATTTTTAGGCTTAGCATCTTTCATATAACATACATGCTTTACTCCATCCGCCTTATATTCCTCCTGGCATGTAGGACAGTGAATTACGTCACACTTGTGCTTAAATTTTCCCCAATTATCCATTGTGTGAAACATACCACATTCACAGATTCTCATTTTCCTGCACGTGCCAATTGATTTATGGAAATCAAAACAGCTATTATTGAAAAATGTGCGTCTACACACATCACAGTCTCTCTTCTCAGCTTCAACTACACGGCTTTCACATTTGGTGCTTTTACACTGCTCACATACCATGTGACATTCTTTACAATGTCTCACTATATCATCCGCAAACTCGAGGCACCCCTTACACAAATCATGATGTCTCCCATATTTTCGACTTTTGTCATAACTCGCGTAAAGCCACCTTATATTACGGATGGGGAGATACGTTGTCCCTGACAATCCTAAAATAAGTAGGGGCCTTGTACGATCTCTCACACAGCTTTTAAAAACATACACAGTCCTACGACGATCATCCAACCCAAACACAACTATGCGGACATTCATTTCCTGTTCTACCCTTCTCAGCTCTTCAGGACCCATATTACAGTCAAATTCAAGTTCACAGTCTACAGCTAGTTTACGGGCATGCTCCACGACTGTAGGCAACCAAATTTTTTGAGTTCGTGTATTTTGTACAGTAAACATACGTGCTAAGAGTACTGCTATAAAGCCGCAACCACGATCGACGTTTATATGCCGTCTATAAATAGCTTGAGAATTGAAGTTAAGAGTATACGGTATGGCACTATGACCCGCAACACGGTATACATGGTCAATATTTACCGTGAAGTTGTCCATATTGAAGGCTATACTACTTTGGGCGGCTTGCATTATACGCCCTAATATATATTCTACATCTTCAGCCGCCAAACGTCTAAATGGCACTATCACCCAATAATCGTCTACATCACCGTCATCTGACCCGAATCCAAAGGACAGACTCGTCCTGACTTCACGCTCGTCACGATTCTGAAGAGCAAACTCTATAATATGCTCTACAACCCGGCGTAGTCCGCGCTCAATTCCACTGCTATACATGACTCTAGGGTCGACCCTGACTCTATACCGATTTCTAGTCAAGGCTGGGGTGGGGGCTGCGGATCGCACCAATTCCAGCGTTATACCATCCTCAACAGAACGGGGGGCGGCGGATGAATTAGTGGATATATTAGCGGAAGGTGCTGCTGATGGGGGCCCTGTTGCGTAGGAGGTTGATGGTTGGGGCTCTATTATTGTAGACTTAACAGAACGGGGGGCGGCGGATGAATAAGGGGATATATTAGGTGCTGCTGGGGGTGTTGTTGCGTAAGAGGTTGAGGGTTGGGGATCTATTACCGCTGCAACAGACGCGTATTTCGGTCGCTTTATACCTGACGTGGGTATCTCATACCTCCGCTTTGGACGTGTTACCGGTATCGCTGGTGAGGGTTCAGGGGAGGAGATCACAACTACACTGTCGTCGAGGTCATCCGTAATGATGGGCTGCTCTACCTCATCGTCATTCACGGTTCTGTGGGAGAAGAAATATAAGGATCAGCACTCAAAATTTGTAATATTTTGTAAATGACTCACTTAGGAGTGTGACGTGTTAGAAATGGACTCTGTAGAAAAATTCAGATTCACGAGCCCATCCACATGTATTATATCTGGACCTACAGGATGTGGTAAAACTGTGTTTATGCTTAAAATCATTAAAGAAAAGGGGGAGATGTTCTCGAAATTTGTGCATAAAGTTATATGGTGCTATTCGACGTATCAATCAGTGTTCAACGAGTACCAAGATGATATTTTGTTCCACAAAGGCGTATATGACGTTAATTCGTTAAAGGGAAATGAACATACAATCATTGTAATTGACGATCTCATGTTGGAGATGGATAAAACGTTTGCCGAGACATTTACAGTATTCTCCCACCATCTTAACATAAGCGTGTTCTTCATCAATCAGAATCTATTTTTCAAAAATAGATACATGCGCGATGTGTCGTTAAATACGCAATATCTAGTCTTATTCGCGCAACGTAGAGATGTATCACAAATTGGGGTATTAGCCAATCAAATGTTCCCGAATCAGCGTAAGGAGTTTTTGGAAGTTTATAAAGAAGCTACAAGCACGCGTTACGGATATTTGCTTTGCGACCTTCATCCGCGAAACACGTTTAGAGTGCTTCTGCGAACGAATATATTTCCAAACGAGCCTGAAACGGTGTATATTCCAGAATGACAAAGAGACTAAAGAAATACCGTGAATTAATAAAAATCTATCATCGACTGCCCGGGCAATGCAGCAGATGTTTATTAAAAATATCGATGCCGACTTTTTAAAATGCATCTGTGAAATCTGTCTTAACGTTATAAATTGCAATGTATCAATGAAAACCCATCAGAAGGCTCGCCTACGCCGCTACAAGAACATAATACGTGCACTCGCTCGTAAAAGCCAAACTGTAGCGAAGAAAAAACGAATTATTGTACAAACAGGAGGGTCATTTCTCCCCATCTTATTTTCAGTTTTGGGTCCTTTACTGACTAGATTAATATAATGAAGAAAGTGGTAGTGATTCCCCACGAGGTGTACGCCTCACTGCAAAGGAATCCAGACACGTATCTAGATCCCCGTAAAAGCAGACTTAAAAGAATGGAAAGCGAATTGTTAGCCCTATTAAACAGTGAAAAAACACCTGATGAGAAAAGAATCTTATACCAAGAAGCTCTGCAGAAATTTCTTCACGAGTACGAAAATTATAAGAGCCCTACAGAGATTCCTGTGGTTATTAGGCACAGCACGGGGGACGATGGCGACATAGGATCTGTACCCGACGACACAGCTGACCAACCAAAAAGATTAGCCACACAACATATCGAACATGTATTAAAAAATACCCTCCCACTTACATTGAGGAGTAAAGGCTTAAGTCTTTATAATCTATTGAATGAGGATCCCGCCATACAATGGACCGATACAGGGGAGATCATTGTGGAAGGATCAAAGGTACAGGGATCGAATATCGTAGACATTGTCCATGATCTGGTGAGAAAGTGGGATAGGCCATCACCATCAGGATGGAAGCATATTAAAGCAAGACTACAACAAATAAATGTCCCTAAAACGTTGATAGGAAATCTGAACAGGTTAAAAGACTTGGAACATGCAACGCCTGTGACACAATTGAAGGCGCCGTCACCCCCGGCGGTAACACCTTTGAAGAGGAGCAAGAAGAGGTTAAACCAACCCTACCCACGTGCCTCTAAAATACGCAAATGGCTAACGTATTAACTAAACGCTATTATGACATTTCTACCCCATCCTCTTACGGCGGCGTAGATAGACTGTACAGAAGTGTTTACGGAGTAGGAAAAAAAGATGTTGAAAGATTTTTGAGGGAGCAGGACGCTTATACGCTTCATAAGCCTGTGAGAAAAAGGTTTAAAACAGCCAAGACAACGGCTTCCTCGATTGATTCTATTTGGCAAGCAGATTTAACAGACATGCAAAGATATTCTGTGTATAACGATGGTTACCGCTACATTCTATTCATAATAGACGTATTCTCTAGATATCTGTGGCTAGTTCCTCTGAAAAATAAATCACCTGAAACAGTTGCTAAAGCCACCAAAACGCTAATGTTAAAAGAAAACAGGGTTCCTGGCTATTTTTGTACGGATATGGGGAAGGAGTTTATAGGCCGTGCTTTTCAGAATATGTTGACAGAGTTTAATATCAGCTATTACACAACCAATTCTATACATAAGGCTTCTTTAGCTGAAAGAGTTCAGCGCACCATAAAGGAACGCATGCACCGTTATTTTACACATAAAAACACATACAGATTTCTAGACATTCTGGAATCATTGGCATCATCCTACAACCGCTCACACCATCGCACGATTGGGGCAACACCTAACGAAGTTTTAGAAAGAGGTACGCTCCCGAGAAGAGATGGATCACCACCACCACCACCACTCTGCGCGCTTCAAAATCAATGATTATGTAAGGCTGTCGCGTTCGGGGAATAAATTCGCAAAGGGTTTTGAGCAAGGATGGACACGCGAGATTTTTAAAGTTAGGGCTGTGAGACCTAAAGGTGAGATAATGATGTATTACATTGAAGATTTGAATGGGGAAGAAATCTCAGGAGGCTTTTACCGCGAGGAATTGCAGAAAGTTGCGTTTAATTTAGAAAAAAATGTGTTTAAAATTGAGAAAATTTTAGGAAGCAAAGGTTCAGGAAGGAGAAAAATGTACCTGGTGAAATGGCTAGGGTACCCAGAAAGCTTCAACACCTATATAAAAGCTGATGCAATAATGAAGCTTAAATAGTATGCAACATGGCTCCTAACCATTTCTACGTCACACTCCCGTCCTCCTCGTCCCTGTCTGTACACCCTAACAACACGCTAGCCAACTTTGTAACAGAACTCCATGGGCACATTGAATTGGGTCGTGATTCGTATGAGGTGGGGATATGCGAAATTCAGCTGGACACCGTCTTTTTAAATATTGAACATAAAGAAACCGTTTTTACGATTCTTAGAGACATTGACGAGTGTGAAAAAGCTGGGGTAGCTATGGATGAAACTATGCGCATCGCTCGGACTAAGATTGCACGGTATTACAGTACAGAAGTAAGACTAGGGCCGGGTCAATATGGTTCGGCCGAGGATGTTGTGAGAGGCTTAAACGTAAGTTTAAGAAACTCAAACCTTACGAATGATTTAGTATATGAAATCGTAAACAACCCTGCACATACACTAATCCTAAAATCAAAGACTAACAGACGTCTTAAAGAACATAGAAAGTTCAAAATTCTAACCAACGGCCGATATAGCGCAGCCTTCCAAAGAGACACATTTCACGAGACACAGTATAACTTGTCCAGATTAATGTATCAATTGAAGATGGAGAAATTGGCTGAAAGGTCCCCAGACATGTGCTATATTTACAGTAATATAGTGGAGCACCAGTTTGTTGGGGATACCCAGGCACGCCTGCTGCGCATTGCTCACATCCCCAACCATAGAGGAAGGAGTTTGAGTATTACATATGACAGACCCCATTATGTGAATGTCGCAACTAATTTAATAACCAATATCACAATATATATAAGAACGATTGAGGGCGAAAACTTCCCATTCGGTAACGGGAGCTTAACAGTGAAGCTACACTTTCGACGCACTGAGTTATAATGGATAGAAAGCCTTTCACCGTCTATCGAGGGATGCGATACCAGCGCGGTAGTGGACTTGGATCCATTTTTTCATCCATACTACGTACGGCTGTTCCTTTGCTGAAGAGGGGTGCCAGATACCTTGGAAGGAAAGCGCTACAATCAGGCCTTAACACTGCAGAAGACATATTGGCCGGGGCTAAACCTAAAGAAGCTCTAAAAAAACATTTAAAGCGTACACGGAACGAAATCATCAAAGATGCAAAGAGAAAAATGCGTGGTGGCGGGAAGAAGAAGAGGGCTCCCCGGAAGAAGAAGGGGTCACGTGGTATTAAACGTAAAAGGCTATCAAAAAAGAAATGCTGTAAGCGAATGAAACCTATGGTTGACCACTTTTTTGACTGATATAAGCTAAGGATATTGATCTCATGAATCATAGTTTGTTTACCACTTGTCGAGAGAGGAGTCACTATTTCGCCATGGCACGCTTCATCCACCCATGTAGTTCACAATGCTGTAAATCGGAGCTGTCCTTTTTTGAGCTCCCGCCAACCCAAGTTTCTATTGAGCACAGTGACTTTATTACAATTAACCCTTTAAACACAATTAGTTCCCCGAGTGCACCTATAGAATTCGTGATACCCAGCTCAGGTCCTTACTTTTTTGATCCAAGCTGTGTGCACATGTACGCTAAGCTACGTATAGCCCATTCTGATGGAACGGTCTGCGATGACAAATATGCTGTATACCCTGAAACAAACTTTCTGCACGCCATATTCAACCAGTGTGACGTATATTTAAATCAGACCAACATATCGGCAGGCACGGGGTACTATCATCTACGAGCCTATTTGGAAAATGTCCTCAACTTTTCCAAAGAAGCGAAGGCTACCTTTTTAAGTGCGGAGGGATATTATCAAACTAAAGATGAAAATAGTATAAAGGACAAATTTAAAAATTCTAAAAAGAAAATATACGAGTGTTTTGGACGGTTGCACACAGATTTCACTTTCCAGGAGAAGTTGCTTGTGAACGGGGTGGATATGAAAATAAAGCTCACCCGCACGAGTCCTGAGATCTGCTTAAATCTGGATGTGAATCAAGAAGAGGGTGCAAAGTCCGTTGTGGTTCACATTATGGACACATACCTCCGCGTACGGCGAGTGAAATTAAGTTCACCAAAACAACTAGAAATTGAGAAAAATTTACTAAACGCTACAGTGAAATATCCTATTAACAGAGTGCAGATCAAACTATATACGGTTCCTGCAGGGTTGGCATCGAAGCAGATAGAAAACATTGCCCTGGGAAATCTTCCTAAAAGGATATTAATCGGCATGCAGGACCACGCTTCGGTGAATGGAAAATATAAAAAGAGTGCCTTTAAATTCGAGAATTTCGGACTTAAAAATATAACTCTATACGTTAATGGCACTGCTTTGGGTGGAACAATGGGTACGGACTATTCATCAGACGCTGTGTTACCGCTTTGTGCCAGAGCCTATAGTAATCTGACCCATATTGCAGGTGATTGTGATGAGCTTGGTAATGGGGTAACGCAGGAAGAATTCATTGATCAATTTAACCTTTACCCGTTTGACATTACACCTGACTTATCTGCTAGCGTAAATACCCATTTAACACCACAGCAGAGCGGAAACATCTCAGTGCGGCTGGAATTCGCCAAGCCTATAGACGCTCCTATTAGTGTACTAGTATATCTCGAATCGCAAGCCCTAATAGAAGTAGATAGATTTAGAAGCGTTATCACTGACTTTTAAAATGGATGCTAATACACTTCAGAAAGTAATGGAGCGAGTCACACGTTCCAAATTTATCGGCGTGTTTGCGAAGAATGAAACATTGAGTTTGCCAAGTACGCGAGAATGCGGTAGTCTTATTGTGAACACAGACATCATCGGTAATGAAGGGATTCACTGGATCGCTGTCTATTTTAAAAATAGACAGCGCCTGTACTATTTTGATTCACTCGGTACTCAACCCTGGAGTGACCCTATTATTGTAAAATTTCTCGCTCAGTTACATATTCCCGAAGTTGTGTGGACCCCATTTCGCATGCAAGGATATTTTACTAATGTTTGCGGAATGTACTGCGTCTCATTTCTCATGCATATGTCAAATGATAAAGAATTTATAAATTTTTTAAATTTATTTGACCCGTGTCACACTCGCCGAAACGATGAAATGGTATGCAGACAGATAAAAAACCTTTTTCCAATTGTACGTACTCGTTGTATATTATAATGTTTTTGTTCGTATATTTGTAACGATATATTCGTTTATTGTACTGATTTCTTTCATTTAATAAATTTATGAAAATATATTGTGTCTTCTTATCCCAAAAAGATCGAAAAACACTTACATTATTTCGGTGTGACATTGTTGACTGATCAGTATACCCTCCCTATTCCGAGATTCTTCAAAAGATTGTATAACTCGTGTCAAATCCTCATCGGACCTTAAAGGAATAATGCTTTTAAAACATATACAGAGTATACAGACAGATCCCTATTATGTGAAGATATCTTTGGTTCGAGGAATGAATGCCATAAAAATTTCGATTTTAGCATAATGGGGATAACCAAATAACATTGATTGACATTTTTTGGCGAGTATCTATTTGACGAGATACTACAACTCTCCATATATATATAAAATTCTAATTATAGACACTTACATTTCTATGGTAGTCCCTTGCGTCGGATTGTAAGGAGCGTCACTGCAAATATCTTCTACGGTTTGCGTTGAAAATAATTCGCCACGGTCAATCGCATTGAAAAGACTAATTGCGGTTAATGCTGCAGTATCACGTTCTTCATACAATTCCGGGGAGACGTACAGGTCCATGGTGGAGGATGTGTGACATTGTTGACTGTTCAGTATATCCCCCGTATTCCGAGATTCTTCAAAAGATTGTATAACACGTGTCAAATCCTCATCGGACCTTAAAGGAATAATGCTTTTAAAACATATACAGAGTATACAGACAGATCCCCATTATGTGAAGATATCTTTGGTTCGAGGATTGAATGCCATAAAATTTCGATTTTAGCATAATGGGGTAACAAAATAACATTGATTGACATTTTTGGCGAGTATCTATTTGACGAGATACTACACCCCATCCATATATAAATTCTAATTATAGACACTTACATTTCTATGGTAGTCCCTTGCGTCGGATTGTAAGGAGCGTCACTGCACATATCTTCTACGGTTTGCGTTGTAAATAATTCATCACGGTCAACCGCATTAAAAAGGCTAATTGCGGTTAATGCTGCAGTATCACTCTCTTCATACAAGTCTGGGGAGACGTACAGGTCCATGGTGGAGGGAATGATTATTCACTGACGCGAAAATAGCTACTGTTACTCCAAACTGAAAATATCCCCTTTTATATGCACAATCGCCAAGCTCCGCCCCAAAAGACCAGATGTTCGTAGTGATTGGCTGCCGATGTAGCTGGGTGGAGCTATGACGTGTACCAATCCGCTATAACGAGACCGGACGAGTAACATATATATAAAATCGAATTATAGGCACTTACATTTCTATGGTAGTCCCTTATATTATATTTTTTACTTACAAATTATTAGTATTGTTTGTTAACATAATTGTTAACTTATTTTATAATAAAGAAATTATATCCTAATTATATTTTAAAAAGAACATTCGGTTTCAACGTTAAGCTGTGGTCTAAGGCGGCGTGGCATAAATAAATACTAAAATAAAATTAAATGTTAAAAATCTTTATTCATACGTTATTAAAAGTTAAAAATCTTTATTAATAAAACAGGATAGAAGCATATGAAAGTCAAGGTAAACTATAGTTGTAAATTATAGTTAGGTTATACGATGTTTTTCGGGCATACTACTGCCTCGGGTTAAATGATCCTGTTATTTTAAATCACGTATTTGAAAGAGTTAATCATTATTGCTACATAGAAAAAATCGTGCATTACGATGTTTTTCGGGTATACTACTGCCTCGGGTCAAATGGTCCTGTTATTTTAAATCACGTATTTGAAAGAGTTAATTATTATTGCTACATAGAAAAAATCGTGCATTACGATGTTTTTCGGGTATACTACTGCCTCGGGTCAAATGGTCCTGTTATTTTAAATCACGTATTTAACGACACATCGCGCTCAATTCCATTGCTATATATGGCTCTAGGATCGGCCCTGACGAGATGTATTTCGTAGGTTAGGTTAGGTCTCTTACATATAAAAGTCCATGTGGTAGAGTAAGCAACGAACCCCATCGACGAGATGTATTTCTGAATCCATGTTAAACTGGAGGTCTAATTTACGAGCGAGTGCACGTATTATGTTCTTGTACCGGCGTAGGCGAGAAAGAGTTAATTAGTATTGCTACATAGAAAAATCGTGCATTATGATGTTTTTTTCGATTATTATTTATTGAACAAAACTCTCGCTCTCTTTCTATATATATATATATATATATATATATATATATATATAGAAAGAGTGGTCTGGAAGGAAGTTTACCAATGATTAAATTCTCTTTGCGAGTGACCCGTTGCCCGCGTCGGGCTAACCTTTGGTTAGCTTCCGCCCGAATTGTTCATTCTGACGAAGGTCAAGCTTTTCACTCCACCTTAGACCTACAGTTTAACGTGGATTCCGAACCACGCCCCATCAGCAGCCCAGCGTCTTGACCACTAGGCCACCTAGGGTACCCATTTATCTACCAACCACTTTCTTTATTGTGTGGAAGGATGAACAGCTGGGTTTTGCTGCGCGCCGGCTGCCGTCGGGTCTCGAACCCTGGGCCGATGGATTCGTAGTCCGCGACGCTAACCACTACACCACCGAGGCGCCTCATGAGGCTAGCATCATGAAAAAGAAAAACTATGGTATTTGTCATTACTTACTCGGACTATAGTGGATTTAATTATCCCAGAAGAGTTCCTTGTTCCATGCACGGTCTGTGTGTAGCATATATATATATATATATATATATATATATATATATATATATATATATATTGTGTGTACGTTTTTCCCACTGTTATTCGTGACTTAAATATTTATAATAAAAATCAAGTGTCTAAAAAAGTTATTTAATAAGCAGAATTTAATTGGATTCATTGTAGAAGTAATAACAATGGCAATATTAATATTTGGAGCAGTGGGTACTTATCAAGGGCTGTCTTTAAGAAAGGTCTCTCGCAAGCAGATTTTCTCCGAAACCAACCTCGCTATAGTGGACTGTGTTTTGGGGAAATCCAACTTTCTTCGTTTCTTTTAATTTCGTTTTTTTCATTTTTCCTTCGCAGGGAATGAGGCTCGTATGTTTCATAACTTTTCATCTCGTTTGGTGGGTTTCGAATTGTATCGTAAATTATCGTATTTCGAATTGTATCGTAAATGATCATTTCGTTTCGTTATTCGTGAGGGCTCATCTACAATCATATATTGTGGTATTTTATATGATTTGTGTACAGATGGGTTAAACTGTGGGTCTAAGTTACGCATAAATATAAAACATTTTCATTGATATATATATATATATATATATATATATATATATATATATATATATATATATATATCACAAGATATTTAAAAGACTGATATAATTATAGTAAACTTATGTCGAAATAGTTACCCATAAAATTAATTGTTTTCGGCTGAATTATGGATAACTATGTTATTTGTTTCGTTCATCTTCAAGTTTAATGAAGCTGGGTATCCCTTATAAAAATTCGTTTCTGTCTAACGAATTATTTATTGGGTAACTTTGTTAATTCTATTAATGCGTAAATCTTTCTGAAACATGAAAGAGGCGCTTGTGTTATTTTATATGGTTGATTCTTCCAACTGATTAACTATATAAACATAATGTGTTATTTTATATGGGTGAATCTTCCAACTGATTAACTATATAAACATAATGTGTTACTGAATAACTATAAATATATATTGTGGTATTTTATATATATATATATATATATATATATCACAAGATACTTAAAAGACTGATATAATTATAGTAAACTTATGTCGAAATAGTTACCCATAAAATTAATTGTTTTCGGCGGAATTATGGATAACTATGTTATTTGTTTCGTTCATCTTCAAGTTTAATGAAGCTGGGTATCCCTTATAAAAATTCGTTTCTGTCTAACGAATTATTTATTGGGTAACTTTGTTAATTCTATTAATGCGTAAATCTTTCTGAAACATGAAAGAGGCGCTTGTGTTATTTTATATGGTTGATTCTTCCAACTGATTAACTATATAAACATAATGTGTTATTTTATATGGGTGAATCTTCCAACTGATTAACTATATAAACATAATGTGTTACTGAATAACTATAAATATATATTGTGGTATTTTATATGGTTCATTAGTTTATTATATATACAAGTACAATTTAATAAATATTGCTATCTGGAATACATAGCGCTATCTGGTGTACATGACGCGATCTGGCAACTCAGCAACTGAATACATTGCGTGATCTGACAACTCAGCAACTGAATACATGGCGCTATCTGCAATTCAGCCAGAATATAGGCTTATAAAAGACCGAAGTTGGTGAAAGACTCATTCCACCTCGGCTCCCAGCCGAGAAGGACCTCTGGTCCTTCTCTTTGACCCTTTGGTAAAACCCCTTAGTGGCCTCTTAGGTTAGGAAAACGAAAATAATATGCCTTGCTATCAAAGGCAACTACTCTCTCTCTCTCCTTCAGGTATCTCCCTCCTTCAGGTGTCTCTCTCTCTCCTGCATGTGTACCTCTCCCCCCTTGGCTGATTAGACGTATATAATAATAATGTATACAATAATACTGCTAAAAAGAGGTATCTGACAACTCAAGCCATTTACGCCAAATGGCTGATTAGGAGCCTATAAAACAACGCCAACTCGGCTGAAGTCTTAATGTGCACTTGGCTCCTGCCAGGTGAACACCTCTCCTCCTTTCTCTCCTCCTTTCTCTCTGGCCCTTTGGGGGGAATAGCTTGGGGGGAGGCCTCCAAGTTGCATGCCCCTTGCAACCTAGGTTGGTGCATGACCCTTGCAACCTAGGTTGGCAACAAAGGCCAGTACTCTTTTTTCTTTTCTTTTTTAATTTTTTTTGCAACCCCCCTCCCCCTGTGCAACAACCCCATTTGCAACAACCCCATCCCCCTGTGCAACAATCCCCCCCTTTGCAACAACCCCCACCCCCTTTGCAACATTACATAATAACCTGCAACATTCTTGCACTCTCCCCTTTTGCGACTATACTACTAATAACACCACATGCAAAATTTTATGACTCTAGGCTAGGGTTTAAAATTACGTTTTTGACTACTAAAATATGATTTTCATCGCTCTGCCGGGGGCAGAAGATGATTACCTATTAAGCTAAGATTTTGCAGAGGCTATTTTCTCATGCATGCGCAAGTTTTTGTCTCTATTAGAATATGGAAATTGAAAAAAATGTAAAATCGATCCACACTACTGTCCAGTTATCCGTCTTCCATGAAGATTCAAAGAGAAAATTCTAGAATTCAGAATTGCCAACAGTCTCTTATCAATAAACAGACAACAATGATAAAATTTTTAAATTCTTCAGGCCTAAGGTGGACACAAAGTATTTTATAATTTTGTAATTATATGTACAAAAACTTTTGCATTTTAACTTTTTTATTTTCGTCAAATTCTTTGATGTTTTACATTATATGTTGCAGTTAAACTAAATTTGTTATTTGTTAAATTTTTCCAAACGAACAGTAAACGTTTCCTAACTATCCTAAGCGTAGTATAAAAGAGAAGGACGAATATAAATGAAATATTTTTCTGTACGAATACTTATGATCGGCACTCTATGTATGTGTATATATATATATATATATGTGTGTGTGTGTGTGTGTGTGTGTGCGTGTGTGTGTATGTACGTATAGACAAATTTATTGGAGCCATAGAATATCTTTTGAACAACACCTATATTACAAAAAATAATATTAACTTCAAACAAGAGAAGGGAATTGGAATGGGGACAAACATCAGTTCTTATATAGCAGATTTATATCTGTCATACAAAGAATTTCTTTTTATGGTTCAGAAATTGAAGAGTCAGCAATAACGGGATATTTTCCATTAATAGGAGATATACAGACGATATTTGTACGACAAATATACCTAATTTCGAAGAATTTGCAAGACAAATTTACTCGCCAGAATTAAAATTAGAAAGAGGAAGTGACAGCAGAGACATTGCAAATTTTCTAGACTCGAGTATACGAATTACAAATTGGAAACTAGGTGCATGCAGTGTTTATAATAAAACGGACAATTGACAATCGACGGACTGTTGCTGTTTGGTGTCCTTTGTATTCCTTTTATTACTTTGTATTCCTTTGTAATATTCCCTTTTAAGAACGGCTTAATTTTAAATAAATTAACGTATCAAGTTTTTTACTCGCAAGTAGTCGGATATGCGAAGATATGCGGTAATATGAAGGATTTAAACAAAGAGTAAGATACATAATGAATATTCTATGCGATAAGGGATTCGAAAAAAATAAATTGATACACAAATAAAAAAGCCAAATGCACTAAATAAATTCAACTACGCAAAAACTAATAAATTCATTAATAATTCAGATATATAAGTTATGCATAAATCGTAAGTATGTGTGCATGTATATGTATATATATTTTTGAATCCGATTATTTGAAAACAAAGATGAGTGTTTTTTGACGTTTTAAAAGGTAACCAATCATGTAAAAACTTACAGTACGGCCTTTTCCTTTAACCAATTGTAGAACTCCTAACATTGTGTAACACAATTTGTAAAAGCGTTGCCCGGGGCATTTTCATACCAAAGAAGAGATTCCTTCCTTGTGTCAAAGTGGAGAGATACGTTAAATTTTAGTGTGAAATTATACAAATAAAAAACCCATAACTGTAATATCGATCATGGAAGTGCATTCCTTACCCGTTCTCTCTCTCTCGTAGATTAATTTAACAGTAAATTAAAACCCCATTCGGAAAATACAAAGCCACAATTAATAAACGGTTTTAGGAAAACCGACTGTGTATTCATAATGTCCTCAGCCACAATATTTAGAGTAGAGATGTCGTTATTTCGTATATAGAATACACGTAAATACTCTCAGTAGAACAGAAATAGTAATTAACATATATTAAAGGGAACGCTAATATATATCATATCTATATATATATATATATATATATATATACACAAAAGGAGATGTATACAAAATAAATATGGGAACCATATAGGAATATAAACAAATAAAACAAGTAAAAATAAATTGATACGTTTCAATAATACAGGGTGGGGCACGGGAATCAAGTGTTTTTTGAATAGCTAGTAATCGGCCATTAGGAATGGGAGGGGCGTGCGGTAGGTAGCATTCCATTCCTAGGTTCATAGCATTTAACTTTAACTAACACTCACCTTTATCTTTCAGGTGCCATCATGGAGCAGTGGACGTTAGAACACCGCATGTTCGCGTATGATCATTTTGTTAGGAGTGGCGAGTCAGTGACAGCAGTTCAGCGTGCGTTTCGCCGCAGATTCAACATTCATCGAAATGACTCTGTTCCCGCTCGTGACACAATCTTACGTTGGGTTAACAATCTTCGAACAGGAGGCTCAATAATGAAAACAAAACCGAAGGGGCCGCAACGCACTGTGCGTACTCCAGAGAACGTTGAAAGGGTCAGACAAGCGATGTTGCAAAGCCCAGGCCGCTCTGCTCGGAGACATTCAGCTGCACTCGGAATCAGCAATCGTACTGTTAGACGGATTTTGCATGAAGAATTACATTTTCACCCATACAAGTTAGCGATGGTGCAGGAATTGAATGTAAACGATTGCCCCCAACGACTGAAATTTGCACAGGAAATGCTTGCACTTTATGAGCAGAATGAAAACATGATGGTGGTAATGAGTGATGAAGCCCATTTCCACCTTAATGGGGCCGTCAACAATCAAAACTGTCGGTATTGGGCTGCTGAAAATCCGCGACAACTCCATGAAAAACCGCTGCATAGCCCTAAGGTTACAGTTTGGTGCGCGGTGGGAAAGTTTGGCGTCATCGGTCCCTATTTCTTCGAACAAAATGGGGTTACCGTTACCATAACATCTGGGCGTTACATTGAGATGGTGAACACCTTTTTCATCCCTGAGTTACGAAGAAGGCGTATTGCTCGTCGACATTTGTGGTTTCAGCAAGATGGGCCACGCCACACACCGCCAGAGCGTCAATGGCTGTTCTTCGCCCCCTGTTTCCCAACCATCTCATTTCGAGATTTGGTGACATTGCATGGCCCCCTCGGTCCCCTGACTTGTCCACATGTGACTTCTTCTATGGGGTACCTCAAGTCACGTGTCTACGAGGACAAGCCCCGTACATTAGATGCATTGAAGGAAGCGATCCGTCAGCAAATCATCCAAATCAACAGAGACCTGCTGGGAAGAGTGGAGGCCAATTTTCGTAAACGCCTTCAACAATGCGTCGACGGCCAAGGACATCATATGCCAGATATAATTTTCGGTACATGATTATTATGACATGAAATGCTATGTTCTTACGAATGTTGTTCTACCAATATATTTTCTTTACAAAAATAAATATCATTTTCCTGATTATTCCAAAAACACTTGGTTCCCGTGCCCCACCCTATACAAACGTCTAAGAAATAGAAGTTCTTAGTCCGAATACAACAAAAGAAAAAATTTCAGACAGAAAACAATTAGGAAGTGTTAAACCAGAGGGCACCTAAAAATAGATAGACGGACAATTATATAGGGCTACATATTTGGATGTATCATACATCAACTTTTATAGCCTATGAATATGTGCATTCTTGCAACTTTGAAGAAAAGCCAAAATTTTGAAGCAAATTTAGTTTAGTTAAAAATTATAACAATATTTCCTTTTATAAACCAAAACATGTGTTCATCACTAAATTATAAGAAATGTAACTGCTATCCTCTTCTTGAGTCACTTAAAATCTGACTCTGTTTCCCTCTTTGGATTCTCTAGCCGAGATTTCTTGCTGAAAATAACCATTCCGTGGCGGGCGTCATGTCCGTAGACTTTTTCACCTGCAGAGGAGATTTCCTTCACATTTCTTTCAGCTGCCTGGGAATAGCACGATTATGTGTCAAGAATTATGGGTTTTTGGCAGTCATCAGTGCTACTTATAACATCAGAGAGTAAGAAAGGAACAGTAATATCCATTTCGTTCTAATCAATCATATCCATGTTGGTCGAAGCTGAGAAGTTGAGACTGATGGATTTCTTGTCAAACATTCAAATTGCACCCGGTATAACATTTCTTTTCGCTTGTAGCACTTTCTCAACTACTAGCTTCCAAATATTCTTATTCTTGTTAGCTATAGCAGATAAAAGGATATTTTCAGGATGACAAAAGTAACAGTTATTTTGTAACATAGGACGAATAATGTCTTGGTCGATTGTATGTAGTTTTTGATAGAAATCAATCATGAAGAAAAAGTTTTTGGTCCATCCTGGCAAGACCAGTTTGCTTTGATATAGAACCATGCAGGAGCACAGAAGTTCAGTATAAAATGAGCAATCCTTTGAAGTGTCTCTGATGATTTTTCGTGCGACATGTAATAACGTAAGAGACGATTGGTTGAGCAGTTTCTAACAATTTGATAGCTGGACCTCCATCATGACCGTTTTGAATTGACAAACACGCCTTATGGAGGTATTGCTGGTCACTGCTGAGATCTGCTAGCACGTCTTCTGGTAAGTCCATCACTTTTCAAGCGAGAGGTGGAAATTTTGCAATTCGTCTGTTCTTTGGATCAAAGTTCAGATCCTTCCCGATTTTTCCCTGTGAATTTCTAGGTCCTGTCGTTTGCCCGTCAAGAACTTCCAGGTATTTTCTCAAGGGAAGCTCACTAGTGTGAAGTAAGCAAATAAACCATTATATGGTCTTCCCAGTGTCAGCTCTAGTTTTCTAATTACTCCATTTCATTTACCTGTATTTACATTAGTTGCATCACAAACTACTGCTTTTAAAGTCGATGCAGAGTTGGTGTCAGTAATTACTGATATAATTCTTTTAGCATTATCACTTGCCCTTCCACTTTCAGGAGCAACATGATCAATATATTCGTTTCTTGGAAATGAAACTAACACATCGTGGTCTTCGTTCAAAGTCCGTGGGCATTCTCCCACTTTTGAAAGAGTTTTATCAATTTTTCCATCAAATTCAAGGCAAACTATTCCTTTATTCTGTTCTTCATGCTTCTTTCTTTCTATGTTTTTCCACAAGGTTCTTTGACGACGTAGTTTACTGGGATCAATCGTAGTATTTTCAGATAATAGATTAAGATCTTTTAAGACAGTATTAGCAATTAGACAATCATCACGGTTGCTTATTTTGCATCGATCAAACTGCCTTGCATAATTCTGGATACTGGTGACGATTCATTCTGAGAAGTGCTAGCTTCTGTATCTAACTCGTACTCGCTCAATTCGAAATCTTCATTTTGATGACCTGTTTCACTTTCAGAGCTGATCTCACCAATATTACAAGGATTCAACTGCATTTCCTGGACAAAACTCTTTTGTTTATCTTTAAAGAATTGTCTTTTATGCTTTCTGTTTTTCATTTGTTGTAGTTTTGAAGTTTTCACTTTGTCCAACTTACCTATAATCATTTTTCGTTCAGTCTGTTGATCAATCCAGAACTCCCATTCATCATTCGGGATTTTCTCCGCCTTAGCGCATTTACACTCACTTCTTTTACGAGAACCGGAGGCATAGCACTTGCAGCAACATATGTCAAATAAATTCCTGAAGAAATCATATTTACTTTGATAAAGGCTGGAAGATCTTTTACTCATGGGATATTTCCTAAGTTCTTGTTTTCTCACTTAATCTCTTTACCTTAATTTCTATGCTTTTGAAGTCGATTGTTGGAATGGAAGCACAGATATATATATCATTCACTTCTTCCGCGATAATTTCAGCATATTTCTGAGTGCTAAATGTTGCACTAATGAGCTTATGTTTAAAATAAGCTTTGCATACATCCTCACAAGTTGGTAGTTGGTTGCCAGGAAGCTCTGCTGGTGTTCCGAAAATAGAATGCTTCACTTTTTCTCTTGTTATACCAGAAGAGGCCATTGCAAACTATGCTATGAATCTGAAACAAAAGAAAATAAAATGCTGAATCAGGAAACACATGATAGGTCAAACAAATGATAGGTCACAAATACACATGTAGGCAAACAAATACACATGATAGGTCAAGCACATATGGGTCCTACATTTTAAAATAAGCAAAAACAATGTTTATTAATGGGTTTTTGATAGACATTGGCATTAATTGAATTTATTGTTGAGATCCTCATACCTGTGAGGTGAAAAATTAATTTAAGGAAACATGCTAAAAAGGATCTTTGTGGCCTTTGTTCGCAATTTATTTTTTCAGTTTCCAGCACCGAAATTAATATTTCTAAAAGATATGACATTCCTTAATCAGTGGCTACTCTGGCATCTTTTTCAGCATGTTTCATTAAATTAAATTTTTTCAACCCACCCTAATGTACAGTCTCCTGCAATAGTTGCGCTCCATCCCTGTATAGCCTTTGGCGAGATGTGGCAGCAACATATGAGGAGACAGGGAACAGGGATAGCATCCGGTCAGAGCGAGAGGTGGATATCGTGTCTGTGTGTGTGTGTAAATACTCCCAGTCTCCCACACTTTTTTTTATCCTTGAAACACTGCTCTATATATCGGTATCACATACGCTTTCCATCATTTTCCAATGCAACGTATAAAATAGATAATATTCTCAAGTAAAGAAAAAAGTAATATGATTAACGATTGTTATACAAAGTATGTAAGAGTAATATTGTTGCAATCGACTATAATTTATACAGAAAAGGAAAGGGAAACTTCTTGCACAAGTAAAAAAAAAAATCACGATTATCTCAGTTATTATGGTATACCTAAATATAAGAAATGGGTTAAAGTAGGGTAAACGGGAAACGACTTACAGCTCGTATATGGTAGTGACGGAAATTGGACGACCCAACCCAGACAATACGAGGTATGCCCGCCAACACATATATGAAGTAGCAAGGAGTGGACACGTGACCTGCAACATGTGGGGATGGATGCACCTGTACGGCATTGGAGAGCTGGTAGAAATTAACGGGAGGTTTACAGCCGACCAGTATTTAGAGATACTGGAGTTGGTGATGCTTTGTCCCATCCTGAGTGGATTATATTTATGCAGGTAAGTAATACAACTAAATTATTTTCATTACACAGAATATGCTTTCAAGAAAATGACTTAATTAAGGTCAAGCAGTGTATATTTTAAGGTAATATGATTAAAGGAGGACATTAGTAAATGTAGTTTTAAATGCAATTTTAAATGTATCTTTATTTTTATTTATTTATTTTTTTATTTTTGCGTCCTCTTAAGGCAATTTCAAGAAAGTGTGGATGAAATGTGAACACTCAAATTTTGGTAATTTTTTTTACCAGGATAACTGTCCTATTCATACTGACAACATCATCAGACGGTGGTTTCAGGAGCAACGAGATGTCGAGCTGCTGAAATGGCCACCAAGGCGTTTGACTTAAACCCATTGAAAATGTGTGGGCAAATGTGGTTAACGCTTGGGAGCCTCGGCACACCATGGCAGAGTGGGAACTTTTCCGCACCAACCCACAAGTCATCTACAATCACGTGGCATCTGTTCCAAATAGGCTACGAGAGGTCATTAATAATAATGGAGGATGGAGCAAGTATTGAGTAATTGTGTGTAACAATGTTATGGTTGTGATGTAGTAAATATATATTTATTTACTTGAACAATTGTCAGTTCCTTATAATTTGAACATTATGTTTTGTATGTTCTCAAGAAAATCCCTAAATTTACTTGATTCATGTTTATTTTTGTAATAAAAAATCGAACTATGATAACATTATCTCTCCATGGATAGACCTTTTTTTAGATAATCATTTGTTGATGACGCATGGACTTTAAATAGAAATGTTATTGCCTGGAGGAAAAGTCGATATTACAACTTATCCTACACTTTAACTATAAAAATATATAACATGGTCACATCAAAATCCTATGATTGAAAGTTTTTAAAGTATCCCACATTTGTGAAATAACCTAACTACTCTATCCCAAAAATTTAAGAATAATGCCGGCATAAAATTCGTAGTCGTCCTAGCATTACCAAAACTACAGTGAACAATATATTTATTCTGTCATTGGTTTTCAAAAAATAAAAGTATTACTACGACGACACCTGAGAGGGGGAGGAGGGGAGTGAGGGTTGGGGAGAAAGAGGGACTGCGTTGCGCACACATGTCGGAGAGGGCTATACAGTAGTGGAGCGCGACTATTGCAGGGGACTGTAGATTTAAATACAGTTTCGGCATATAAAATATGCATATAATAAGATATAGAAATGCGAGCGTGGAGGAAAATACAAGCGTAGAAAATCACGAAATACAGTTAATTGATAAATAATAAATAATAAAGCGATAAAGCGATAAATATAACTATGATAACAATTGATTTTCCAAACATAAAGGAAACATGAAAAACACTTAGACAATCATAAACAATCTTCTCGGAAAACAAATTAAGAAAAATTCAATAGAGAAATTAAATGTTGATAATAAAGAAATTACTGATGATACTGCTACTACAGACTCTTTAAATGCACATTTTACTTCAATAGCGGATAAGCTTCGCTCACAATTAATAAATAATGATCACTCACCTCTAGAATATATGCCACCCAGCCCACTAAATTCATTTTCTTTTGTTCCTGCTACCTCTACTGAGGTCCAGAATATTATTGGCAAATTAAAAAATACAAAAAATAACATACATAACATTCGTGTACCTATATTGAAACTTGTTAAAGATAAGATATCTGTAACTTTGGCTAAAATTATCAATCAAAATATTTCCAAAGGAATATTCCCATCAATGCTAAAAACTGGTTGTATAACACCCCTTTTTAAAGGGGGTGATCTTACACTAGCAACAAATTACAGGCCGGTGTGTTCATTATCTGTGTTCAGCAAAGTTTTTGAAAAAATTGTAAAAAGTAGAATGCAGCGATATTTAGAATCCTACAATTTCTTATCTTCAAATCAATATGGCTTCCGTAATAATAAAACAACGGAAATGGCTATTTTAAATCTTATGGAAAATGTAAATATAGCTAAGGAGAACAAAGAAATAATATCAATATTTATGGATTTGAGTAAGGCGTTTGACGTAATAGACCATAATATTCTACTTAATAAATTATATTGTTACGGCTTTAGGGGAGCAATCAGTGATTGGTTTAAAAGTTATTTGTCCAATAGATATCATTTTGTATCAGTAAATAAGGATTGCTCAACTAAAGCGCTTGTCAAACATGGTGTGCCACAGGGCTCAGTTCTGGGTCCACTGTTATTTTTATTATATATAAATCACCTTCCACGTTCATCTGATATACTGAACTTCATAATGTTTGCAGATGATACAAATGTCTCTTTTTCTTGCAAAGATGTTAAAACAGCTAAGAATATATTTCATTCAGAATTCATCAGTGTAATGAAATGGTTGACCACCAATAAACTCCCAAATACCAGTAAAACAAATTTCATGGTTTTTACTAATAAAAGAAATGTATATCTTGATGAACTTAATGTTAATGAAATCGCCATAAAGGAGTGTACTGTAACAAAATTTCTTGGTGTAATGCTAGATAAGAATTTGGAATGGAGTGATCATGTAAATTATATCGCGAAAAAGGTTTCAAGGAGCGTTGCTATAATGTTTAAACTTAGAAATGTAGTCCCTAAGCAAGTTTTATTTGTCATCCAAAAACGAGCAACAAGGTTATTATCTGATGCTGATTTCCTTGATCACTCTAGTGCATTATTTAAAGAGCTAAACCTACTAAAGTTCAATGATATAACCAAACTGGCACATTTTATTTTTATTTACAATTGTAAGAACAAAATCATTAATTTGCAATGGGTAAATAAATATTTTGTAACTCATCAAGAAATCCACTCGTATCAGACCAGAAATAGATCAAACCTTGTTATACCTCAATTTAGATTGTCTTCATCTCAAAACTACCCATTTTCATTGGATTGAAACTATGGAATGACTTGCATGCCGACATAAAAAATATAGTGAATGTAAATTTGTTTAAAACCAAGTTGAAATCCCGATTAATAATGGCATACTAACAAAAATCTAGGATTAATGTCCACTAATATTGTTTAATATTGTCCATTAATATTGTATAATATTGTAATACATGTCTTAACTATTAATAATACTTATTTACTTATTTATTAATTTATTATTATTAATTAACCTTCGTTAGTACCGTGGGTGTTTGAACACCCCAAAAAATTTTTTTGCTCATATTTCTCAATTGGCAACACTAATATTCCTGTTCTTCCCAGTACCTTCCTGAATCTGTGAGTGGAGGGAGCACCAAGAGTCCTGCAGTCCTGCCCCTGCTTGTGTGAGAAGTAGACGAGATTTTGTCCTCGTGGTGTGTGCAGTCACCCCTCGGTACTAACCAAGTAAGTTTTCATGATTTATAAATTTTTTTTAAATTTTCTTTTTAATGGAAAATAATATAATATAAAATAATATAAGTAAAATAATATAAGTTTATCTAAGATAATAATGCAGATTATCAAATAATATTTGCTTTATGGAAGATTTCTAATGGATTGGAACTATAAAATTCATGTTAACTTTTCAGATACAAGATGGCCGACAACGAAAAAGAGATGGAGAGGATTCGGAAGTTGTTGTACGAATGTGACGTTGCAAGTGATACAGAAGATGACAGTGAAGGTGAATCAGATTTCGTGGAGAAGGATGAGCATATTCCTGACTTTGATTGCTATGAATCGGGGCCTGATGATCCACCACAAGAGCCCCAACGGAAACAGCCCAGACGTGATGGGTGGCTGGGAAAAGACAAGAAAACGTGGTGGGAGAAGAAAGTACGTAATGTAACAGTTCGTACCCGTTCTCATAATGTCTTCCGGGGGAGAGAAGGACCAAGAGGACCAGCCCTAAATGCACAGTCATCTACTGACTTCTGGGGACTCTTCATCACTCCTGAAATAGTGGATTTATTGGTTGACAAGACTAACCAGTTCATCAGTGACAAGAGACAGAATTATGCTCAGACTAGCAAGGCAAGTGACACTGACATGGTAGAAATGAAAGCCTTTCTTGGCCTACTACTTTTAGCTGGTCTTTATCACAGCAACAGAATGAACCTTGATGATCTGTGGAATTCTGATGGCACTGGTGTAGAGGTATTCAGAATGACAATGTCATTGCATCGCTTTCGTTTTCTCCTATGTTGCATACGATTCGATGACAAAGCACGCCCTGCAAGAAGGCAAGTGGATAAGCTTGCCCCAATCAGAGACCTCTTTGAGATGTTTGTTGAAAACTGTCTGAGGAACTATTCCCCATCAGAGCTTGCGACAATTGATGAGATGCTTGCAGCCTTCATGGGCAAATGTCCCTTCAGACAATATATACCCAACAAACCAGCCAAGTATGGAATAAAGATACAGGCAATGACTGATGCAAAAACTTACTATGTATGTAAAATGGAAATATATGCAGGAAAACAGCCTGATGGCCCATTCAAGGTAGACAATTCATCCATTGCTGTGGTCACAAGGCTTACCTCACAGATCTCAGGATCAGGCAGAAAGGTCACGTTTGACAACTGGTATACCACTTACCCACTACTCCAAAAGCTGCTTGATGACCATCAATTGAGTGCGGTGGGCACATTCCGAAAAAACAAACCTAAGATTCCTAAGGAATTCTTCGAGGTAAAGAACAGACCTAGGTATGACAGTATGTTCGGCTTTACAGATAAAGTGACACTAGTCTCATACACGCCAGACAATAAGAAGAATAAAAATGTTGTTCTCGTCAGCAGCATGCACTATGATGACAAAATTGACCCAAATTCTGGTGATAAGAAGAAACCTGAAATTATCACCTTCTACAATTCAACTAAAGAAGGCGTTGATATGGTCGACCAGATGGCAGGGGAGTATGACACTTCAAGAAATAGCCGTCGTTGGCCCATGACTGTTTTCTACACTCTCCTGAACATCTCAAACATAAATTCCTACATCCTATACTGTCACAACCCTCAGAACAAGCTAAAGCGCCGCTTGTTCATCAAGAATGTAGCTATGCAGCTTATAGAGGACACTCTGAAGAGGAGAATGCAGAACATACATCTAAAGAAGGATCTCAGAGAAGGAATTAGAAGAATGTTGTCAAGAGCTGTAGAGTCCTCAACACCCTTCCAGCCACAGACATCACGGCGGGCAAAGAGATGTACATTCTGTGCCAGGTTACGTGATCGTAAGGTGAAAACAGTGAGTAACAATTGTGGTAAACATGTGTGTGTAGAGAACACAGCAAGTTGCTTGTCAGTTGCATTGAGTGCGAAGGTACAATATCAGGTGATGAATCAGAGTGATAGGTAATGGTGAAGATGTTTGGCAGAAACAAGCTTCTCCTTCATGGTTTTGTAATGACCTCACTTATTTTTTTTGCCATTTCATTTTATTGGAACAGTTTGCGGTTATTTTGATGAGCTTTCTATTATTTTTTTATGTTTTCTATTATTGTCTCGGTGCACTTTGGCAGGAATAAACAACATATTTTTTATAGGGAATCGGTAACAGAACTTTTTGCTATTTTTATGTCACAACATTGACAGATCTCTTTAGTTAGGATTGCAGTAAAGAATGAGAAAATTAAACTCAATTATGCTTTAATATACTTATGTTTATAATTTTATAATTACAATTTATAATGATACTGAGAAAAAAATCATATCATGTATAATCCTGCACGCCTTTACCTAATAAATGAGTATTTAGAATCAAAACTTTATTTTATTTTTGTTCGACCATTTTTTTTTTACACAAAAATGAAAAATTTCAGCTACATTGAAATTAATCTGTTCATTAGTGAGTGGAGGAATATGTTGAAGC
The DNA here is from genome assembly GCA_023014485.1 of Bathynomus jamesi. Lineage (NCBI taxonomy): Eukaryota > Metazoa > Arthropoda > Malacostraca > Isopoda > Cirolanidae > Bathynomus > Bathynomus jamesi. The sequence continues at coordinate 217,157 of JAJOZX010004101.1, read as the reverse complement.
AGCTATATGAATATATTAGAAACGTTAGTTTTTTTTAATTTTTTGAATTTGGGGTGTTCAAACACCCCATCGTACTAACGGTGTTTGACCACCCCACGTTACTAACGTAGGGTTGCTGCTTATTTTGAATAAGAGCCCAGTAAAGTCTAAAGCTTAAGGGCCAAATTAAATAAAATAAATAGTCGAGCTTCACAATTATTCATGTCATTGTAAATTGAAAAAATGTATTTATTTTATTATTATTAATAAAGGTTATTCTATCTAAAGGTTATTCTATCTCTCTATCTATAATAAAGCGATAAAGATAATAAGTAAAATTACAAGACCGTAAGACCCTCAAGACTCGAATTCAGGCAAATATGTGGATCCGCAGTGTTTTTGCTCGTTTCTCAATTTAAAAACTCTTAGACTGGTCATACTTGACGTCATTATGCCTGACTAGACTAATTAGACTACAGTAGACCATACCTGCTTCGGCTGGGCCTACGCTTAGGTTTGGTAGCCTACCGTTGGTGGATTACGTCATGTCTTATAAGTAAGCCCTTGGCCTAACTGAAACAGAATCCATGAAAGTGGGTTTGACTTTGCCAAAAAACAGCACCGCCGCTGATTTACAGTAGGTAACTTAAGCCCTACATATTTACCAGTTTCATTTAACATTATCATAATCGTCAATTAGGCTAGGGGAATCATGCATTTAAGTGCTAGCCACATGAGTTGGTGTAAATTAATTTTGGGCAAACTATCAAACGTTGTCTACGAAGGAGTAGGCTCCTGAATTTGGCCTTGCATTGCCTGATTTCGACTGTCGTCATAGTTGCACAGGTAACCCAGTCTGTAATTTAGCTAATGCTTTTTTGGGGGAGTTCAGCATGAAATCTCTAGGGAAATTCTCTCTCTCTCTCTCTCTGTTTATATATAATATATATATATATATATATTATATATATTATATATATATATATAAGACTTTAAATATATATATTATAATTTGGGGACACAGGATTTCAGTGATCCGTCTATTTCACACTTGGGCAAGTCATGGTGATTCTTGCTTCCAGATTAGGCTGCACCAGGTTAGGTGGTCGTTATACTCTCGTTAGTTATTCCTACTTCACCAACTTTTAGCCAATCAGGAGTCAAGAGTGGTCCCCATAAAACTTAATATATATGTAAAAATGAACAATTAATAATTCTTATGTAATCCGTGTATTTATATAAATCCTCATGTTTACCTAATCCGTGTATTTATATAATCCTTATATGGATCCTTATATTCATTGTCTTCATACAGTGCTTATGTTTGAATGGTTTTTATGTTCGAATGTTCATTTTTACATGAGGAACAAAAATCGCCTGATGCGAGTTTGGATAGAATTTCAATTTTTGCTTTCTATTTTTTTTCAGTGTCACAACCATGCGACCTACCATTTCTATGGTTTAGTCATATCCATATTTCCATTTTTCATTTGTTAGAGAATTTATTATAATTAATTATGGGTGTCTTGCATCTAACCCTTATCCCTAAAGTTTATTAGATTATGCATGCACATCGAATGTGGCATGATTGGAACCCTTGTTTGTACTTCTTTATTCATTACTATTTCTCTAATTCATCTCCTCTAATTTCTCCCAATAATGATTGTACTGTACGTACGAATTAAATAACTATGGCGCATTAATTATGAATTGACGTATGACATAATTTGAATAACTATGACGTCATAAAGTAGCTTAATTCCCTTCACATTTTCCCGTCATTAATTTCCCTTCATCATATCTCTAGTATACAATGTATGGTAAATTCTTTAACATAATAATAAAAACTTTACACTCTATACGTCATTATTTATATGTTGTTCATTCATACATCCATGTCCTTTCTTGACCTTTCTCTTTTGTTAATTTTATTAATTATTCATTCAGCTACCTATTGTCTACCATTGTCAACCTATTGTGTGACTACCAATATGTGTACAATAGTTTATGCATTCGTACATGTCCACTGAGAACGTATATAATTACCTTACATGTAAGTACGTTCACATGTATACTTTTTATTTTTTTAATTATTTAACCTCTCGCAAGATACTCGTGGATGCTGATACGAATATTCAGATTCCGATGACGTTGCCAAAAAAGCGAGCCTCGGAACCCGAAATCCCTCTTGCGCCTGCTGCAAATTTATAACATAAGGTGTTATGTTGTATGCTATGTTATATTATGTTATGTTATATCATAAATGTCTGTGTACTTCCGTATCTTACTTCAGTATCAGATATGTCAATTAACAATTTGCTAGAATTGTAAGTAACTGTAATAGTTTAATATGATGTAATTAATGTACTTTAATGAAACTGTAATTGACGATAAGTGAATGTGAATTAATTCGTAATTATAATCATAGTTGTAGTAAACCAAAATTACAATGTACTTAATAATGTACTTAAATTGTACTCAATGTACTACTCCGAAATTGTCGCCATTTAGGAATGTATACTCGGCGATATTACGATTATTATTTTTTTATTTATTTTTTCGTTTTATTTTGGGAATCTTTCAAAATTCTGATCATGTGTTTAAAATTAGGCTTAACATAGATCGCCATTAAACGGGGGTGGGTGGGAATTAACCTTCAACTGCATCCCCCAACATTTAGACTTATATGATGCTTGTATTTGTAAAATAAGAAACACTCCCTTGTTAGCAGCCTTTCAGCAAGGAGGTTGGAGCCCTCCTCGACGAGGCCGAGGGCCTCCTCACTTTTAAATTCCGGCCTGAGCCATGGTCGAAAGAGGTCGAACCTCTACCCTGTAAAAGTCTAATCTAACTTAAAGGCTGAGTATTACCTGTATATTTTATCAGTAAATTACAGTAAAAGAAAGTTTTTAAACTTTTCCTTCGAGCCGTGCTCTCGTCCGAGAACTCAGTCAATAAAGTAGAGAAAAACAATTTCTCGATACGTTATATAAGAAGAATCGGTGAGTAGTATAGAAGAAACTACTGCAAGTAACAAATCCGTTGCTGCCTCCTAACCAGAACCCCCGTCGACTTCGAACCAACCAAGGCCATAGAAGAGGGGGCTAACATATACATATATATATATATATGTGTGTGTATATATATAACCTTGGTTTCGCTTCCGCCCGAATTGTTCATTCTGACGAAGGTCAAGCTTGTCACTTCACCATAAACCTACAGTTTAACGTGGAATCCGAATCACCAACAGCCCAGCGTCATAACCACTAGGCTACCCAGGGTACCCATTTATATACCAACCAATTTTTTTATTGTGTGGAAGAACGAACAACTGGGTTTTGCTGCGCGCCGCCTGCTGTCACCGGGTCTCGAATCCGGGGCCGATGGATTCGTAGTCAGCGACGTTAACCACTATCCCACCACCATATATATATATATATATATATAATATATATATATATATATATATATATACGGTGTAACTGAATTGTGCATCACTGGATAAATAATATTTCGCTATAAAGTATGTAATATATAGTTGAGTTTTTTTGTCCAAATTCCGATCTAAAAAACGACATTACTTATGGGATGACCTGATATGTATAATTGTATATATATATCAGGTCATCCCATAAGTAATGTCGTTTTTTAGATCGGAATTTGAAGGACAAAAAAAAACTCAACTGAAACTTTTTAATCTAGTATATATTTTCCATCGGAATCAATGACACTCTGCCAACGTCCTACAAGCTTTATAATGCCATGTTTATAAAATTCAGGCGGTTTTGAGGCAAAAAACTTAAAAAGACTGGTGTGCAGGTCATCTAAAGAAGTATACTGTTTCTCGTCAAGATAGTTTTGCAGACTCCTGAAGAGATGATAATCTGAAGGCGCAAGGTCTGGAGAATATGGAGGATGCGGAAGTTTTTCCCACCTAAGCTCCTCAACCCAAGCTCCTCCTCCGAGCGGTATGAGGACGTGCGTTGTCGTGGTGGAACACGATTCCTTTCCGATTAACCAAAGAAGGTCTCTTTTCTTTTAGTGCAGTCGATCCAGTTGTTAACAGTAGACTTGAGCGGTGATTGTTTGGTTGTGTGTTAAGGTTTCAAAGTGTATTACACTACCTTTATCCTACCAAACACTAAGCAACACCTTCCGAGGGTGAAGATTTGGTTTTGGCTGTGGTGTCGCTAGTTCTTCGGCACAAACCCACTGTCGACGGCTCTTAACATTCTGGTACAGTATCCACTTTTCATTACCAGTCACTAAACGGTGCAAAAACGGATCTTGGAGATCATGGGAATGAAGAGCTGTGCTAATGTTTACCCGCACCCCCAGATTGTCGACCGACAATTCATGTGGCACCCATTTTCCTAACTTAGGCACTTTCCCGAGTTGTTGCAAATGTCGATGGATGGTGGACGGGGATGAATTGAGTTTCTGGGCCAATTCTTCGACAGTTGTTGAACAGTCTTCTTCAAGTGCGGCTAACAGCAGGTCATCATCAAACTCAGCAGGGCGTCCAGAGCGTGCTGCATCTGTCAAAGAGCAATCACCATTCCTAAACTTTTGAAACCATCTTTGACATTTCCTCACATGCAGAATATCGTTGCCATAAACTTCCTGAATGTTTCGCGTTGCTTCAGTAGCATTATTCCCTTTTTTGAACTTGTAAAGCATTATATACCTGATATGCTCTTCTGATACCACCATGTTTACGAGGGGTTCACATAAAGCAAAACACACGTCTTCACTGGTCAAGGTCTGTAAATTATGTAGCGAAACATGATAGATCTCCTCTTAGATATAACCCTCTGAAAATTTATGCTTAAACCGAGTAGGACTAGTTTAAACTTAATCTATCGTAAAAAACGACATTACTTATGGGATGACCTGATATATATATATATATATATATATATATATATATATATAATTAGGTGCTAGGACAGTTTGTTACCTGACAGTTCGCTACCGGACAGTTCGCTACCGGTCATTTCGCTACTGGACATTTCGCTACTAGGTCTGTTCGTTACTAGGTCGCTTCGCTACCATATTCAAAAAAGTTTGTTAGTTAGTTGGTTAGTTGGTCACGCCACGTGGTATAAAATAAACATTAACAAATATGTTTTATGGGACCTAGTATGTTTCATGGACTGCTCTCGATTTTCCTACAAAGTTGCAAACAAGGGCAGTCAATGACCCTGATTTTGTTTCTGCAATCGTTTTTTTTTGAGAAACCTAACCTAACCTAACCTAACCTGACCTAATCTAACCTAGAAAAATGTATACTAGAAAAATGTATTTTTGACTAAAAAAGTGCATAACTTAACATGTTATTACATTATCATTTGTATAATTTATGTCTCGGGGGTACGGGGACGGAGCCCCCGTAAAGATCACGCATCACAAAGTGAACCCTATACCGATCAATTCGTGATGCGTGATCTTTACGAGGGCTCCGCCGTCGTACCCCCGAGACCTAAATTATACAAATGATAATGTAATAACATGTTAAGTTTTAATAACATGTTAAGTTATGCACCTTTTTAGTCAAAAATACATTTTTCTAGTATACATTTTTTTAGGTTAGGTTAGGTCAGGTTAGGTTAGGTTAGGTTTCTCAAAAAAAAATGATTGCAGAAACAAAATCAGGGTCATCGACTGCCCTTGTTTGCAATTTTGTAGGAAAATCGAGAGCAGTCCATGAAACATACTAGTCCCGTTTTATGTCTTAATAAACATCAACAAATGTACAGTGCTTACAAGAAGTCTCACGCCTCTGTCTCGTCCCAAGCTAGTCTGTTAGGTATGAAATGGGCGGTCCTTATGGCAGCCAGAGGAGGTGTGTTCGGATTGGTGCACATAATTGCTCTAACTCAATCAATGACGTCCTCATCTATCTTTGTGTTGATCACTCTATCTATTTATATATAGAGACATACTCTATATAGATATATAGATATACATTCAACTGCAAAGAACACGCAGTATAAATAACGTAAAGAAACGACGCTTGTATAGGAGATATTCCGCGCAAGACGAGAGAGAGAGAACGGAACAAATGAAAAAATGAGGTAACCACCTGGGAATCGAACCCGGGATCTTCCGATTGCCGGTCAGACGCGATACCATTACACCATGGACCTCACTCTTCCAAATGCCGTAATTCTTCTACATACTCGCAGAAACCAATGCCCCAAGGGGGCACCTCCCGCATGCCGTAACATTATATACATTCAACTGCAAAGAACACGCAGTATAAATAACGAAAGAAACGACGCTTGTATATGGAGATATTCCGCGCAAGACAAGAGAGAGAGAACGGAACAAATGAAAAAATGAGGTAACCACCTGGGAATCGAACCCGGGATCTTCCGATTGCCGGTCAGACGCGATACCATTACACCATTTTTAAATAGTTGGAGTGTTCAAGGTCATCTGTAATAATCTATAGACTACCCCCAAGCCCATTCTCAACACTTAGATTCCCCTAAGACACAGGCGTCTTCAAGTAACATGAATGCGTAGAGATCTAAGGTGTTAGATTCCATATTACATAATTTATGTGCTAGGTTTAAGAACGCTGGCATTGAAGGATGGAAGGAAGGGACAGTAAAAGCGATAATAGGTTTAATGAAGGAAGTGGAATGAGGATGGAAGTAAGCGCTGCTATGTCGAAGGAAACGAGTTGGGTGGGGAATTACGAAGGGAGGAGGAAAGGTAGAGAGGGGGCTAAAATGAACTCGGGGATGGGTTAAGGGAGAGGAGAGAAATTCATATGAAGTGCTAAACACAAACTCAAATATTTATTTTAATGCTCTAGACGTAGAAAGACAAAGAGCAAAATACCTTAAACTAACAATGAATTGACAGAAACAGAAGAGTCTGGTCTTAGACGCACTGATAGGTTTAACGTATGTGGCTAGAGGCCGCCACTCAGAATTACCACTACTACCTAAGTCATAATAAGATTATTTACTATGACAGAGTAGTCATGAGTAGTTATGGAAATAAAATATGATTATACTGTTGATGGCTGACTATATTCAGTTGGGATATAAACTATTGCTGACAATCTTTGGATTCTTGGCTTTTAAGACGAATTTTTTATGCATATGTTCAACAAAATAGGAAATTGGCTGATTATTATTACCACTCGAAGGGTTGGTACCCTTCACAACCGAAGTCAATTTCAGAAGGGGTGCATGGTATCCTCATTTCCTTTATCGTCCCAGCACGCTTCACATAAGCCATTTACACAAAGATGGAAAGGACGTCTGTGCACCACGAGACCACCCAGGCAATGCGGGGAGCAATGGTGACATTGTTTGAATATGATGTGCCAATAAGAGAAATATCAATACGACTAGACTTTCATCGAAGCACTGTGGAACGGTGGATTCATCGGTATGAAGCAGAAAACTCAATCGCTACTTTGCCTAAGTCTGGTCCTCCGCGTTCAACATCTCAAGAGGAAGATGCTGCGATTGTTAATCATGCCAGAGAGCATCCGTTTGTTCAAGCGACGCATATTTACAGAGACCTGAACCTTCCTTGTAGCGCAAATACAGTGAACAACAGACTTCACGAGGCAGGGTATTTTTCTCGCCGTCCAGCTATAAAACCTGCATTCACGATTGAGCATAAAGAGGCGCGGATGGGATTTGCCTTGCAATACTTGCCGCAGGAGGAAGAATTCTGGAGAAAAGTTGTGTACTGTGACGAAAAAACATTTTCAACAGATAGTCATGGTTCCCTGCATTGTTGGAGGCAGCGCGGAAAACGCTATGAAGAAGGAAATGTTTTCCCGAGCAAACGTAGTGGTCACATCAATCTCGGTGTGTGGGGCTGGATGTCTGGCTATGGTGTCGGAGAATTGACTCAAGTAGATGGACGCTTTACTGGACAGCAATATTGCCAGATACTGGAAGAGGTGCTGCTACCCAGTGTTCGTGCGCATCTGGTTCCAGCACCGGAACCATTTTACTTAATGGAAGATAACAGTCCCATTCATAGGAGTAAACGTTGTGAGAGCGTCGTACGAAGATCACCCAGAGATTATTATTCTAATTCTGCCACCACGTTCTCCTGATTGAATCCGATTGGAAACCTTTGGGCAATATGATTAACGAATGGGAGCAACGCAATGAAAGAACATTTGAAGCACTTTTAGCTCACACGAGGAATAGTTGGGAGAGCTTACGCCGAACACCAAACATTCCCCAATCTGGCCTCTTCTATGCCGCAACGATTGCAAGAAATTATTGATGCTGGAGGAAGCTATACGAAATACTGATGTTAAAGCCATGACATAAATGTGTATCGAATAAGATATATTTATGTTAAATATAATTTTATTATATTTTTATGTTTGACATCTATAAAAGTATATATTGTGACCATGAAGAACTTTACTCATCCTTAGTTAGAATCTTTTCTTGCAATGTCTACGCTCATGGAGATGATAATATATGCATTGTTGAAACAAACTATGAAAAGGTAATAGTTTCAGGAAAAAAATAAAAACTGACAACATCGAGGTCATCACATGTTTATGGGAATTGTCACATGATATGCTACCAATAAACTCCTATTACTACTATACAGATACTATATTACGTAATAATTACGATGAACAAATCAAATGCAAATTTCTCTGATTCACGGCCCAGCAGTCTTGCTTTAGACTTATGACTTTCATAAGATGGAATAGGTTTAACATAGTTCGCTTAATAGGTTACCACTTAAAACAATGGATAAACTATCTATTAGTGAGACGACCGTGACTTCCTCGAAATGCGAGCGCGTGAGAGGTTCACTGAGGAATTTGGTCATTAGATTCTTCACGTAGGATATGTATCACAGACAACAATATTGACAACAATTCCCAACAATTACTTAATATCAATAATTGCATTTGAGCAAATAATTTAGACCCGCGTGAAAATATCATAACTTAGGTATAACGCCATGATTTGGGATATTTGCCGAATTAGTCGTTCTCTATAGTCTACAGTATATATTGAGACGGTATAATGTAATTCCTAGTTAATATTATGATGACTAGGATTGCTCCATAACCATCCCAACATCCCGAAACTTGCTGATTCTGCTTCTTAATCATTCGTATTTTAAACACTAAAATGTAGCAGAAGTGACCTAATAATGGACGTCATTGATTGGGTTAGAGCAGTTATGTGCACCAATCCGAACACACCTCCGCTGCCATAAGGACCGCCTATTTTATACCTAACGGACTAGCTTGGGACGAGACAGAGGCGTGAGACTTCTTGTAAGCACTGTACCTCAGTTTATTTACATATGTAAATATTGTTAACACAGCTTTATGTATAAAAAATATAACAATGATTTTAACCTTTAATGGTAGCGAAGTGACCTAGTAACGAACAGCCTAGTAGTGAAATGTCCAGTAGCGAAATGTCCGGTAGCGAACTGCACGGTAGCGAACTGTCCAGTAGCGCACTGTCCGGCCACCATATAATATTATTATATATATATATATATATATATATATATATAATATATATATATATATATATATATATATTAGGGTGCATCAAACCCCCCAATGTTACAATTCCTTAATGGCCCTACGATAGCAGTTTCTATTCATAATGAAAACATGTTCTGTGAAATATCACTGAATTTGGATGGCAGCTACCGGGTCCACGTGAAGGTTAAAATTTGTTATATGTGATCTTTTTTTGTGTCTATGCGATAAACTAACTTCCATAGAAGTGTGTTCACTTATGTCATTGAAATTTGCTTGGAACTCTCATGAAGAGAAATGTTTGACTTTTGATTGTTTAAATATGTTGGATTTTTGTTTGTACTGAATATAACCTGATTTTATTGCCTACCTAATAAAACCTATCCATTGTTTCAGGTCTGCATTCTGATCAGTCACACTCAAAAACGGACGACGTTGGACGTGAAACTTTCTTTTTATATAACTGCCAGTTTTGTTCAAAATGGAACAGAGTGATGAACCTGAGGCTATCACTCCTCAGAAAACTGCAAAAACACGCGTCTTTAGCTGTGTATGGCCTAGGTGCAGGAATCACAAACAAGGACGCTGAAATAGCCGTATCTCGGCTACCAACAAATGAGCAAGTTCTGCGATGTTTTTTATTTCCTCAGCGTGAAGGACTGTCGTCAAACAGGAAAAAGCGGGACATTACAAAGATTGTGTTCGAAAATTTTTTACTATTTTATCACAAACCAAACATTCTTATGATATCAGACAAGAAAGCTTGTGAGAAAATCATTGCTCTATCTGAGAAAAATGGAAAAATGCGCGGGATCCTAATAGATCGCCGTTCATCTCCAGCTGCGCTTGCCAAGGTGAAAGAGATGAAGAATCAGCGGAAAATGACATTTCGATTGGTGGGCCAAAGATGCTGAAAAGTCTATCCGAAATCCTGATGACCTAGAGTTTCTTCGATCAATGAAAACAGACCGCATTGCGTCGTTTGGACCTCATGATAAGGTGCTGGCCTCACAGATCCAGCGTACTCAGTTACGCAAAGCCGAAGAAACAGAGAAAGAACAGGAGGCATCATGCAGTTATGTACAACTTGAAAGCAGCAGTGATTAAGATCATGAGGACATCCCAATGCAACAAGAAACCTCTAGAAAGACACACCATCGAATTGTTCGTCATGGTACACTCGCGTTCATACCACATGACATACTCATCAAGCCCAAGTTAGTGGCTTTGGCCACTAGAATGAAATTAACACCAGCCCAACAAGCAACATTCACGGAGCCTTTATAGAAGAATTTGGTGATTAAACAAAATTTCAACTTCTTATGCAACAGCTGATAGGTGAAGACGTAGGGTAGATGAGCAGATTGCCAATTCTGTCAAACAGTCATGAATACCACCAAAATTTGCACCTCTTCACTGGGATTCAAAGATGATGGGTTCACTGTAGAATCAGAATGTATCAGATGAAAGACTTGCTGTTGCTGTAGGTGATGCTAGTGAACTTAAACTTCTCGGCGTGCCATCATATGAACCTGGTACTGGTAGTAACCAGCGGTCTGGGGAGATCATAACTGAAAAGACTATGACGTTGTTGCAGTCCTGGAGTTGTTCACAGTCCATTGTCAACTTAGTATTTGAGACCACTGCGAGCAATATAGGACATGTGAGCGCATCGTGTGTTATTCTCCAGCAGGCAATCGGTCGCCCTTTGCTATGGGCTAAGTGTCGACACCATTGTTGGTGAAGTGATCTTTGGGCATGTCTTCAATGACCTCAAGATAGAGACATCGAAATCACCAGAAGTAAGCGTCTTCAATAGATTTCGCACAAACTTCCAGCTCGTTCCCCATAGCAGTGAAGAAAACTTGAGTCATTTTAATCCCAGTTCATATTCTGAAGAGAGTAATTCTCATTCAAGAGTGGAAGGCACAAGCTGTTCAGGTTGCACGATCATCAGTGCAACATCAGCGTGACGACTATCAAGAGCTCTCTGAGATTTGTTTGTTGTATTTGGAAGAGACAGATCGAGAATTTAGCTTCAGGCGCCCTGGTGCAGTACACAACAAATCGACACTCTACCACCAGGAAAAATCACAAGACAACAAGGCCCAAAGATACGTGAGTTTGTTACATTTGTCTGCCTGATATACTGCTCATGGTGGACAACCTGCCCTTCAGCAGTCGATGCCCTGTGGCATGACCTCCAGCTGTACAATAAGGTGGAGTGAAAATATCATTTTTGGATTTTTAATTTACTTGAGTGTGGAAAAGTTGCCAATGGGCTTTAGAAACAAGCTTGTGAAATTATAATACAATTGAAGCATTGCTTGATTGACCACCAGCGATTTTAATATATGGCATATTTCATGTTTTAACGATCGCTTTGCCCATCAGGAGTCATCCAAGATGCTGGTCTTTCATCCATGTTTATGCAAATAATTAACAGCTTAGTTTGCTGTAGACTGTGTTATTGCATACTTGAGGTTGACATTTAAGATATAACATGTGTGGAATGTAAATTAATGGCAATTACAGAGGGTGGCCAAATTATTAGAGCTGATGTGAGTAAGTGAGATAAGAAAGAGTTTAGTTAACCATACATTGATTTAATGCTAGTTTCAGTGATGGTAGTGATTTGGTGCGATAACATATGCAGTCCGTGAGTCAGAGGGGATGGGAGATTGGGAGTGGGGGAGAGTGAGTAATATGCAAAGCGCGGCTGCTCCGCCAAGCTCAGTGCACATGTGGCAGTGAGAATGAAGGTTATTTGTGCTGTTATCATCATTTTTTCGTGAAACTTGATATTAAAAGTAAGTTAATTACATATTGATATCTGTTTATAGGTGTTTGACAAGTGAGTGTGACAGTATTAATTTGATATTTCTTTTTCTTGCAGAAATTCTTTAATAGTCTTACATTGCTTACAATTTATAATAATTGTTTTTTTTTTCAGAATGGAAATTATTACGAGGGAGAAGGCGGCATGTGTGATTTTTGGCGCACCACGCGAGATACCCACAAATGTTCTTCCCACCTACGTTGATGTTATGAAGGCTTACATCCATACAAGACAACAGCTGACAACGAAGAATAACAAATATCCACCGTTCGCCAAAGTATCAAAAAAAGTTTGCGTTGATGTTGAACTTGTTTGGGAGAAAGCGTCTCTTCCGACCGTGACGCACGGACGAGTGATTGAAACGCTCAGACCGTACAAAGAGAAATACAAGAAAATCTTGAAACCATACAAGGCTCGGAAGGACAACGACAACTACAAGCAACAACTTGAACAGTTCAGAGAAGACGCAGATAAACTCTTCGACATTAGCAAATGCAAATGTGTAGATTTCGTCATGAGCTGTAAGTGCGAAAGAGCGGACAAAGTACCACTCAAAGAAAGAAAGTTTCTAGAGGACCAGAGAGGAGCCAGAAAGATGATTATAGGAGGCATCGATTTGGTGGAAACAACAAAGCTACAGAAGACAATATCCAGGAAAGTCTGTGAATCGAGGAGACACAGCATTCACCAAGAACAATCGAAGCAGCAATGCAATTCTGGAAGCTACAACGAGGAAGACAAGGACGACGACACCGACAACAGCGACGAAGAATACACCCTATCTAAGTCACACTGTAAACCTGATCTATCGACACTGGAGAGTAAACGTCAAAGAATGACGATGACTGTACGATTACCATGTTTGGCTAAAGCGTGCGATAGAACGGGCGTCTCAGATCGAGCAGCAGCCGTTATTGCCTCATCCGTGCTACAAGACATTGGAATTGTGTCTACAAATGACACCTCCAAAGTCATTGATCGTAGTAAAATTCGCCGAGAAAGAAGTAGAACTCGTCAAGAACTGACAAAACTAGACAGCAGTATGACAGACTTGCCTGGATTGTACTTCGACGGTCGAAAGGATAGAACGATGAAAAATGTACGAGACGCCGCAGGACATGGCCACGGGGACAGAGATACAGAAGAGCACGTCAGCATTATTTGTGAACCAGGTTCATCGTACTTTGGCCACGTGACGCCGTCAAGTGGATCAAGCAAGGCGATTTCCAAAGTAATCTTTGAATGCTTGGCTGCGCGAAGTGTGGATCTCGACAGTGTGAAAGTCGTCGGATGCGACGGAACCGCTGTCAACACTGGACATAATGGCGGAGTTATTCGGCAGTTTGAGGAATTACTACAAAAACCGCTGCAATGGCTCGTGTGCTTATTACATGCTAACGAGCTCCCCCTGCGACACCTGTTTCAGCATTTAGATGGAGCAACTACAGGACCTAAGTGCTTCTCAGGACCGATAGGGAAATCTCTCACAGCATGCACGGAACTCCATATAACATCGTATGAACCTATATCTCCATTACAGCCACTGCCGCATGTTGACGTGAAGGACCTGAGCACTGACCAGCAGTACCTGTGGCAGATGTGTCAAGCTGTCAGTGAAGGACACTGTCCCCGTGATCTAGCATTGCGAAAACCGGGACCATTGAACCACTCGCGATGGTTGACAACTGCCAACAGAATCCTCCGCCTCTATGTTGGCCTCGATGCACCATCCAACAACATCAAAACTCTTGTCACATTCATCATCCGGGTCTACGCCCCAACATGGTTCGCCATCAAGACGCAGCCATCATGCAAAGATGGAGCCAAACATCTGCACGGGATGATGGTGAGAACACGGTACCTCAGCTCCTCTCTAAAGAAAGTCGTCGACCCGGTGATTCGGCGAAACGGCTTCTGCGGACACCCCGAGAACGTGCTATTAGCCATGATCACAGATGAGCGACCACATATAAGGGAACTCGGACTCAGAAGAATCATGAAGGCAAGATCACATGTGTCTGCAAACAAAATCCGCAGGTTTCGAGTGCCACCGCTCAACCTCGACGCGACCGAATACCAGGACATGGTCGATTGGCAGACTTTGACCGTGACGGAGCCTCCTGTTACGATGGATATGACGGACAACGAATTGAACGACATGATCTCTGCTCAAATTTCACCAAGTGTCCTCTTCCCTCGCTTCCCTTGTCACACACAGGCGGTGGAAAGATGCGTGAACCTAGTTACCGAAGCTTCAGCCGCTGTGTGTGGCGAGACGTCCCGCCATGGATTTATTCGGGCTCGCGTCGCTTCTCGGCAGCTTATGCCGAAACTTGAGTCTAAACGTGACTATCAATTCTGAATTAACCATGCATGCATAACTCAGACTCTATCGTTAGCATAATAGTGTGCCAAAATAACTAAAATATATAGTCTGATGTTTACTCGTATTTTAGGTATTTTTGTGTAAAATCGTATATTATTGTAAACTTATAACGTCTGGTGGTCGATCAAAAGATTGTCTGATTTTAATAAACTTTTTTGCATATTGTTCTATTAGTCCATTGGCAACTTTTAAAACCTCAAGTAAGTTAAAATTCACAAAAAAAAATTTTTGGGCCATTTTCACTCCACCCTACTGTACAAGAGCATCCTCAAATACGAGAAAGTGAACTCGCTGATATCAACAAGCGCCATAACTGCTTTCAAACGTCACCTGTGGTACCTCACAGCTGAAATGGTGCCTTTAGCATTATTCAGTGAGTTGGTTCCACAAGCAGAGCGCCGTGCCATAGCTGACCGTCTACTCGCATCAAGCAAAGGACGAGAGCATTGCAGCAGCACCACAAGATCGGTTTGGCACTGGCTTTGGCAAACCTAAGTTCCCAACCATGATCACTCCTACGACAACTCTCGCAGACCTGGTTGGTAGAGACTCTTGGAGTATTTTCTCTTTATTAGACCTGGACTGTGGATTCCTCTCGGAGGATGTTGATCACTGGCCAAATTCTGCTGCGTTCTCAACATCTAAAACAAACATTGATGCAATCAGTGTCATCAATGATTGCGCTGAGAGAGCAGTCAAATTGAGCACCGACTTCCTCGATGCCCCAAGATCTGAACAACATTATCAGAATATTCTACAGGTCGTAGAAGCAGACAGGAAAAATATGCCAAATCTACGAAAACGGAAGGCAGCCTCAACATCTGCTCACCATCCAAAGATTATGCAGCTGGCAGCTACTAAGAAATAAAGAGTAATAGTGACTACTTCAAAATAGGTAGAGGTTGGGGAAAGTGGTCGGTGGGATGTATAACGAGTTGGGTCCCCGTCCCGCATCCTGGTAACACACTTTTCGGTCGACTCAAAAGTGATGTAGATTGTTAAAAGTGTAGCTAAAACTCGTTAATACATTAGATTTTAGTGGTGATTTACCTTACCTTAATATTTTTGTTTAAATGTCATTTTTCTTGAAAACTTCGAAATTTGTTAAATTTTCAACTTCGACGTGGACCCCCGTAGATGATCATGGAAATGCATGAAATTTGGTCACAAATTTTGTTTCAAGTAGTGGAACAAAGTTATTATAGGGCCCAGTGTATATTGCAAACTTTTCCAAAACATGGGGGATTTGATGCACCCATATATATATATAATATATATATATATATATATATATATATATATATATATATATATATATATATATATTTAGCGAATAACAGCATAATAATGAACAACAATTTAATAACGAATAACAATATAAACAATATAATACGGAAGGAAAACATAGATGAAAGAAAAGAAATAAATAAAAGTTGCGAAGTAGTCAAACTGTCCAACCAGGGAAATGATAAAAAGATAATAACTAAAAACGTAGAAAATAAACAGCCAAAGAAAAATAATGATAATACCAAAATTAAGGACTTTGAAAATAATAAGAAAACAAGAAGTAGAAGCGTAGAAAATAGCGTTTGTAAATACGTACTACGCGAAAGGGAACTGCAGATATCGGGATGGGCAATGCATATATGCACATCCCACATTATGCAACAAGCATTACACAATTGGATACTGCAGATTTGATAAGAAATGCAGGTTCCACCATCTTACGGTCTGCAACACCTATGCAAGATATGGGAGTTGCAAATACGGAAAAAAATGCCGGTACCACCATCCTCAAAGGAACGCAACGAGTGAACAGGAAAAACGAACATCAAAGAAGAGTGCCAATTTTTTAGACGCAGCCAACACAATTCAGCTGCTAAATACTATCCAGCATTTACAAAACCAGCTGACAAATATAGGAATCCGAGAGCCGGACAGAAGGCACGCACAAAGGCACTTCATGCGTTATCGGGACAACAGGTGCCGACAAAGATAAAAAGAGGTAAATTCTCGGAGGACCACAAGGCAACGAAACCGGCACCCCCATTGAAAAACAAATCTGAACCACCTGCATGCGAAAACGAAAGGGAAAAAATAAAAATAATCCCAGCCAGCATTCAGGAGCTTAAATCAACCTATTCCCCGAACAAAGTTTTATACCTGAAAGGACTTATGCAAGAATCCGGAGCAGACTTTGCATGCCTCATGGAAACTCATCTAAAGGACTTCCAGACGAACTGTGAAAATTGTGAGTCCTGTATTGAAAAAAAAGAAATACAAATTGACAACTATAACAATTTAGGGTGTGTCAATTTGGGAGGTGAAAATTAATTTTTGCCAATTCCTTCACTGAGGGGTTTTAAAAATATGTTTTTGGATGTGAAGAATTCAAATCTGCTATTATTTTTGTGATTGCTCAACACTTAGCTTGGTAAATATACGTTTGATTAAAAAGCACATAAATTGCTCTCGGAAAACACGATTTATTAATTTTAGCTTCTCAAAATGTCAGGTAATGCTATAAAAATTTTAGTTTCTCTGCATAAAACATATCCTAGTAATCATAAAACATATCCTTGTAATCATAAAACAACATTAGAAAGTAATGACATCAGTAAAAAAAAATATTTCAACAAGTTTCATCAAGTCTTGCTTTGATTCGTTCTTGGACATCAGCCGGCGACTTGCTTCTTGGCCTCTGATATAGCCCTCACGTTTCTCATGTGTATACACCCTGCCTGCTGCCTCTGTGACTTGTTTCACACACCTCTCTATTGACTGAGCATGACAGGGCCACTGTGGAACTTGCATAGGCTTGTCAAAGAACTTCTTTACTTCCGCTGTAGTCAGTTTACATGTCAAAGGAGGTTCAAATACCCCGTCAGACCAGTCTGTCAGCTCCAACACGGAAGAAGCACTGGGGTTGATGGAAGGTGTCTTCCTGGGACGTACAGAAAGATCTCCAAGTGTCATCATCTCCACCCCTCATGTTAACAATCTTTTGGACACCAGCTCTCCTCTCCTCACTGTCATCTGAGCACAAGAGTGTCTGGATTATCATTTCGCTGAATGCATACCATGCTGAGCGCTTGATGGTTGGCAAAACAGCATCCACTACAGCCTTCTTTTGCAGCCTAACTAGCCGCAGCTGAAACAAGATGTGGCGTGGGCCTTCCACCCAAGAGTGTTTTACTTTGATGTTGAACCAACAGGGGTAGTACACACCAACAATGTATTCCACTATCAGTCTTAAGTTGTTGAGGGTTTTGCCTTTAAGGCCATGTTTTGAAACCCATATGCGACAAAGCCTGTTTGCTGTTGTCAACCACCTTGAATGGCTCACTGGACCAATTTCAAGAAGGGCCAGATCTGTGGGAAGTTCTCCTGTCCTTATGGCCTGTGTGATCCTATACCCGTACGCTTGATCAGTAGAGAGATCCTTTACGACATTGTCACTCAGTGAAGTAAGAGGCTCTCTAATTGAGAGTTTGGTGAATGAAGGATCAATTTCAAGTTCGGTTGCAGTGTCTAGCATCTTGCCAATGTTACCTGTCCACTTGTTGTTAGACAAGGTCTTCCCATCCAGTGCTGTGATCAAGTGTCGCAGGGGTAACTCGTTAGTGTGGAGGGCACAAACCAACCAGATCAGCTTACGGCAAAGCTTGACCTCTACCCAATGCATGGAACCACCCTCCCAGCCAGTGTTAACATTTGTAGAATCACCTCCAATGGCTTGCAGGCTTTTATCAATGCCCTTCTTCTTCATGAAATCTACAAGATTATCAGCAATAACTTCAGCAGGTTTTTTTCTCGTTGAGCCTTTCTCAGGAGTGAAGTGGTAGAGATATCTTCCACCTGGCTCACTGCACACAGAATAATGCTCTTCTTTGATGATGCTGGGGAACTGACGATCTGAATTGTCTGCTTTCAGCATAACTTTAGTTGTATCTTGACGGCCGTCAAAGAAGATGCAGTCAATTTCACCCTTCTTACAAAGATCATCAAATTCCTGATCCAGGGATCTCATAACTTTTTCTTGGACCCTCTTGACTTTATTGTGATCAACTACAAGTCTCTTGTCTTCTTCAGTGATCAAGCCAGCATCCATAAAGGCAGCAGTGGTGATGGCAGCTGTGGCACGCAGGCCAACACCATATCTGATGCTATGCATAGCAACATTAGGTATTTCTAATGTGTTGTACTCTGGCTTTTTATTGGAAGTAGAAGACGTGCTTGGTATTTCTAATGTCACTTCATAACTTCCATCCTTTCCATCTTGAGCATCAGCTATTTGTTCTTCATTTTCAGCATCAGAGAAAATTAGTTCATTTGATGGCATTGAAACATCCTGCTTACTTGTCTGCTTATATTCAGCAAGCCTTCTTCTTTCGTCTTCTTGCCGCTTCTGCTTTTTTGACTTGTCTGTTGTGCTCAGGTTGATCTGGCAAGCCAATCTGATGTGGTCCAATAGAACCAGACTTGTCTCTCTGACCTTTAATGAAAGCAAGTTCCTTCACAGGGATCTTCATCTCCCTAGGGCATGTACAGTTAATGTGAGTTTCGTTTTTGCAACCAGCATCTGCAAGGCAGCCAAATTCAGAGCAGAGAACAATTTTACACTTGCAACTGAGGATGTCAAAAAGCTTGTCAAGTTTTGCAATGAAAGCCTCTTTGACATGTAGCTTTCCTCTCCCAAGAGATATGTTTTTGGCCTGCTCCCAGCTCTCTTGGATCTTGTTTAAGATTGTGACTCGTGAATTTACAACTGGGGGCTACAAAAGAACTGTTTGCTCGTTCCCACTTTTCAAGCACTTTAGGGTAAATGTCCTTTGCAAGACTGGCTGCTGGGTAGTTTCTCACATCCTCACCACTTTGTTCTCTTAGCAGTAGCCCATATTTCAGAACGTCTCGCAGAGTTGGGAGTTCAGAGGGCAACAACTCTCTACCAGTTCCAATTAGGTTGCTCATATGTGTGAATGTCCCCAGTCTTGTCCTCTTTTAGAAGCCATTGTAGGTCAATTCCCAATGGTTAGGATGGTAGCACTGACGGACAAGTAATCTTCAGCACACTGATGAATATGTTTCAACCTGTGAAATAAGCAAAACAGCAGTGCATTATATATACACCATATATAATTATTAATATAATAATTATTATATAATTCCACAAAAAAGTCAAAAAAGTCACTATTTTTATGTAGCTTCTTACCAAGCAAAACTAAATTATATTAAATTAACAAAAATATCTTTAGAATTCCTAAGTCATGCTGCAACTTTTTAGCACCCCTCATATTTGGAATTTGAAAGTTGAAAAATTCGACACACCCTACTATAACATACAGAACAGTGAGACGTAAAGGAGGATGTGCTATTTAGTGTATTTACACACGCGAAAGGCATATGGCAGAAATGACTATAAGTACCTCAAACAGCTACATAGAATGTGTAGCAGCAAAAGTTGAAAAATTAAATATGGTACTAATTGTAATGTTCAGACCCCAAAACACGCCAACCTCAAAATTTTCAGATTCCATTACAGAGGTTAGAAACTGGGTAAAAGATCTGCACTCTCTAACCCCAAATATTTTTCTGTGTGGTGATTTTAATTTCCCGTTCATGAAATATAAAAGGATAGGAAAAAATATATGTATACACCAAGACAAGGGGGGCATGCGAGAAGACCAGGAGCAGGTAAACATGCTACTAGCTCTAGCTGATGAATTTATGTTGACGCAAGAAATAACAGAAAACACAAGAAGAAACAACTGCCTAGATTTGGTACTCACAAACAACAGTAATCTAATTGATAATGTAGAAATATCCCCATCTATGATATCGGACCACAACATCATTGAAATAACAACTAATATAAAGGCAACAGGAAAGGAAAGAACAAGCACAACAGAATGAAGCAAATTCGAAATTTTTTATTTTCACTCCAAAGCTATAAACTAGGAAGATGTGACATCCAGCATGGACGTAATAGAATGGAAAACCATTTTCGAGGCCAAGACAACGGAGGAGATGCTAATGACGTTAGAGGAGAAGACGTTAGAAATTGTGGAAAAACATGTCCCAAAATTACAACAAAGAGGAAAGAGAAGCAGGTTCGAGAGACAAAAGAGGGCTTTGTTTCGAAAGAGAAAAAGAGTGACTGCAAAATTAAGTAACTAAAGATAACAACATCGGAAAAACATTAAATGATAAACTGCAGAGTATCGATGACGTCATACAGGAACTAATCGAGAAGCATACAGAAAAAGAAGACGACGTTATAGAAGCGATAAAGGCTAAATCAAAGTACTTCTATAATTTCGCAAAAAGAAAGTCGAAAAACCATGCGACTATCAGACCTTTAAAGAACGAGAACAGTGCTTTACCTGACGATCTAACAGAAGTAGCTGAAATATTAAGAGCTCAGTACGAATCATCTTTCAGTATCCCAAAAACTGACAAACAGATATGCGATAGAAACACGTTCTTTCAAGAACTACAAGGGGAAAGTATAACGGACTTCGACTTTACGACAGATGATATTACACAAGCTATAGGAAAACTAAAAACACACTCAGCGGCAGGACCGGATAAATGGAATGCCACACTGATCAAAAACTGCAAGAATGAAATCGCTGAGCCCCTATATTGGATATTGAGACGATCACTAGACATGGGAGAAATACCGGGCATCCTGAAGAGCGCGAACATAGTTCCAATATATAAAGGAGAAGATCGATCCGAGGCCAAAAACTATAGGCCAGTGTCGCTTACATCCCATCTCACTGAAATATTTGAAAGAATAGTTAGACAGAAAGTGTACGACTTTTTGGAAACTCAGAAAAAATGAAATGATAACCAACATGGGTTTCGGTCAGGCAGATCATGCCTATCACAACTTATGGAACACTACAACAACATTATTGATGCACTTGAAAGTAATGAAAACTATCATGTAATATACACAGACTTTGCTAAAGCGTTCGACAAGTGTGACCATGGAATCATAATACATAAACTCAAATATATGGGAATAACAGGAAAAGTAGAGAAATGGATATATAATTTCCTTAGTGACCGGCGGCAAGTCGTTTCAGTACAGGGATACTCCCTCAGCTCAGTACCACAAGGAACAGTATTCGCTCACTACTCTTCATAATCATGCTAACTGACATAGATGAGGACGTTACCAGAGATAGCACAGTAACATCCTTTGCGGATAATACAAAGATCAGTAGAAAAATAAGAAACCCAGAAGATATAGGATCTCTACAAACCGACATGAACAGAATCTACAAGTGGACGGAAGACAACAATATGAAGTTTAACACCGAGAAGTTTCAGCTGTTACGGTACAGAAAAAGAGAGGACCTAAAATCCATGGAATATTATACCCCAAATGGTCAGGAAATTCAGAGAAATTTCAGAGCAAAAGATTTAGGGGTTTGTAATGACAGATGATGCGAAATTTGAAACACAAAATGAGATAACAGTAAACAAAGCAAAGAGAATAATTGGACAGATATTGAGAACCTTTAAACGAAGGTATAGGAATGTAATGATTCCTCTACTGAAAACCCTGATCATACCCAAACTAGAATAATGCTTGGTCTTAACATCCCCATATAAAAAAGAAGACATTAGACAGCTAGAAGAGATTCAGAAAAGTTTCACAGCCAAGATCAAGGGGTGCAAAGAACTAAATTACTGGGAAAGGTTACGCGAACTAAACCTATATTCACTGGAAAGGAGAAGAGAGAGATACACCATTATTTACACTTGGAAAATAATGGAGAAACTAGTCCCTAATCTTACTCTGAAACCTATAACTCCCCAAACAACGGTGGAAAGTAGAAACGGTAGACTGTGTCGTGTTCCCAAATTGAAGGCGAGACAGGGAACATCCTTAACCCTGAAAGAAAATAGTTTTGTTGTGAGAGGACCAAAACTGTTTAATCAGCTGACCAAAGACCTAAGAAACACGAAGGGAGTTGCAGTG
This sequence comes from Bathynomus jamesi, assembly GCA_023014485.1. NCBI lineage: Eukaryota > Metazoa > Arthropoda > Malacostraca > Isopoda > Cirolanidae > Bathynomus > Bathynomus jamesi. Next base: position 194,443 of record JAJOZX010004101.1, on the reverse strand, counting down.
GACATCTTCAAAAGAAGACTAGACGCCTGGCTCAGAACAATCCCCGATGAGCTGGGCGTACCTGACTATGTGAGGTGGAGAGCACAAGAAACCAACTCACTACTTCACCAGGCCAACTCGAGAGGAGGGGCGACAAGCTTGACCTTCCCGAAATGAGGAATCATCGAGTTGGCCTGGTGAAGTAGTGGCTCAATTTTCACTTCTGAGCATTTCCAATATTTACTCTTCTGTTGAGCTTCATTATATATATATATATATATATATATATATATATATATATATATATAATATATATATTATATAATAATGAAGCTCAACAGAAGAGTAAATATTGGAAATGCTCAGAAGTGAAAATTGAGCCAATTTTTTTTCATCTGCGTTTAAGCTTATAAACACAAATTACAGATTTTCTGGTTATACCTAAGAGAGATGGAATATGAATGGTAGGTCTCTGGGTTTGTTCCCTCAGTAGCGATGAACTCAAACTTCTTTGAAGAAAGAGGCCACTATTAAACTTTACCAAAATTACATGTAGGCCTAGACTTAGCTTACGTTTAGACATTTCAGTGGTTTTGTTGGTATCAAGTTAAGTTTTGTTGAATAGTGCGTGGATTTTATTCGTGACAACGACATCGTTTCGTGTGTCCGTGTTCTCCATTGGATGGAATACGTAAATATAATAAGTAAAAAAACCAACAGTAGGCCTATAATTTACCAGCCAGGGTTCGATTCCAGGCGATAGGCTAGCAGGGAAATGGACATAAAACATGCAATTGTTTCGCAGTCATTTTATCTTAATACCTTAATTTTAATTGGTAAATGTTGAGATGAGGACGTGCCTCATTTTTCATTTAGTCCAAACCATTTTGAATGGCTAAAATACAAAACAATTTAACGTCCCAGAAATTATCCTATGCAAGCATGTAACACTGGTCTACAGCCAAAATGATTCGGAAATAAAAGTAGTCAATCATTACTAATTTTGGGTCACTGAATACGAAAATGAAGCCTAAAATTGCCAATTGGCTCTATTTATAAAGATATCAGGCAACCCTGCACCCTACTAACTGGACTGCATCTGTCGCGTAATATGTAGACGCCTGTGACACATCGATGCATTGACTCTTCTGCGCATGCGCGGTTATATTTTTTTATTTTAATAAATTAATGTAAATATATACATATATACACAATAAAATGTAATTTTAAATTTATCTATTACATTATGTATTTGTAAATTAGTTATTAAAAAATAGATTGGATCATTTTAACATACTGCTTCCCATAATGTTTTTGATATTAATATAAATGGAATACTAACCTAACTTAACCTTACCTAATTTAAAATTATTAAAATGCAATGTAATTACATTATTAAAATAAAAAATATAACTACGCGCATGCGCAGTAGAGTCAAGGCGTCGATGTGTCACAGGCGTCTACATATTACGCCACAGCATCAGTTCATTCGCGGAAGTCATACAGTGCACCCTTGTCAAACTCTTTTTAGTGTTTGCTTTTGAAACTGAATTTTTTTCAGCCTAAGTTGAACAAAGATGCCTCGTAATTGCATAAACAGTGTAGATAACTTCTGTTATGTTTGTGGAGAATTGACTTTTGCATCACAAAAGCGTGCTATAACCGCCGGGATTAGGGAAGCCTATCACCTTTATTTTGGCTGTAAGATTGGAGATCAGGACAGGAGCTGGGCCCCACACATATGCTGCAATACTTGTGCAACAAACCTTCGCCAGTGGTTGAATCGGAAAAGGAAATCTATGCCTTTTGCAGTGCCAATGGTGTGGAGGGAACCAACAGATTATGTCAGCAATTGTTACTTCTGCATGGTGCCTCTAATCAAGAAAGGTATTTGCAAGAAGAAAAAGTGGATTTTACAATATCCGAATATACCCTCTGCTATACGCCCAGTACCTCACGGCGAAGGACTACCCGTTCCTGAGCCCCCACACTCATTCTCCCTGGAGTCAGAGGATGAGGAGAATGAAGGAACCTGCAAACTTGTGAGCCTTCAACTTCACAAGACCCTGAATTTGTTTATAACTTGACATCTTTTAAACCGCACATGATAACTCAGAATGAATTAAACGACCTTATCAGAGATTTAGAACTGCCAAAGAGTAAGGCAGAGCTGTTGGGCTCCAGATTGCAGCAGTGGAATCTCCTCGCTGAAAATGTTAGTGTGTGTAAGTTTCGTGATTGTCAAAAAGATTTTGTCCCATTCTTCATCATGGAAGGTGACCTTGTAGCTTGCAATCAATGACATGATGGTCTGATGGCAGCTCTCAACATTATTCACAATCCTGATGAGTGGAGACTCTGTTCATTGAAGTTGAGTCTAAAAGCTGTTTTGTTGCATGTTGGCAACGTATTGCCATCAGTTCCAGTTGGTCATGCAGTCCACATGAAGGAAACATATGATAACATGAAGCAGCAACTTTTGAACTGCATAAACTATGACAAACATCAGTGGCAGGTTTGTGGTGACTTGAAAGTTGTTTCTATCGTGCTTGGACTGCAGCCGGGCTACACTAAGTATTTTGTGTTTTCTGTATGAATGGGATAGTCGGGCTAGGACTTATAATTCCATCAAGAAGTATTGGCGTCATAACATGATACTGTTTGGACGACATTTTCTCTAACTCTGGCGAGGCTCTAACTCTGCGAGGCAGCCGTGAAATAATTGTTGCCCGGCATAATGTTTATTTTCTCCTTATAAGTTTGATTAGACTAGACTGACGTACGTTACTCACTTTATGTAAATTTAACCCTTTGCGGTTATACTGCTGATGACGTATAAGGTATAAAAAATTGTAAAAAATCTCTAAAATTATTAACAGTGACGTATGCGGTGATATTTTAAACTCTGAGACGTCAGAGTCTTTTTTATTTCTTACCGGAAATGAGTAGTAAGGCTAGCAAGGCTTAAGATTAGAGTGAGTAAACCGCGTGGGGTATAGAATGAGTCATCCACACATTATGACGTCATTCTTAATATAGTCTCAGAAGTGCTCAAAACTTCAGTGAGCAGGTACTACTAAACTGCTCACTGAGCATAAAGGCAGAAAAATTTTAGTTTTTTTATTTCTTTTATTGTTTCAAACCAAACAACATAAAATACAATTCTATTAACAAAATTAAATGCATATTCATTTTGTTGAGAACCTTCTGGTGTAAATTTACCAATATATATTCTACCTAACGCCCTAGTTAAATCATTTGTCGAAATCTTAATCAAACTACGGGGGAATTGTGCAGTTACTTGTCCTAATTGACAAACTTGATTCAGTCTACGATACATTCTGAACCCCCTGAAAGGAGAAAACCACCTTGATCTAGGATGCATCATTACCTGCTCGGCACTATGTGAACTATCAAGATTAGGCTGAAACAAAACAGCATGGGAAACAACTAAATATGATACTGGAGATATCCCAGCATTAAAATCAGGAGGTTTAACAATCGTAGTATCATTTTTATAACCAACAGAATCCTCAAAATTAATAACATAACCAGACATATTCATTTGAGGTATAGATTGAATCGATACACCAGTTACTTGATAATAATTAAAATTTAAAATAGTAGCCTTCGCTTGTGTGGTTAGCATATCCAAAGACAAAGTATAAATGCCATCTACATTAACACCCAAAGTGTTTTTATCTAAATAAACAAATTTTATTGACGCACTAAACATGTTCTTCTTGTAACGCCTTCTCACCCTCCTGTGATGAAGTTGACGGCCATATTTCCTTCGGCGAAAATGAATACGCAAACGACCACCTCGATACATTTGTAAGTTCTAAACAACAAAGATCAACAGAGAATACGTCTATCCAATTCGAAGGTATCGAACACAATGAAGAGTACTAACATAAATATTCCTTTTATACAATCCTGATTTCGCTCAGCTGTTCATTGATTCATCGAAGTTGAGTCTGAAAGCTGTTTTGTTGCATGTTGGCAACGTATTGCCATTAATTCCAGTTGGTCATGCAGTCCACATGAAGGAAACATATGACAACATGAAGCAACAACTTTTGAACTGCATAAACTATGACAAACATCAGTGGCAGGTTTGTGCTGACTTAAAAGTTGTTGCTATCGTGCTTGGACTGCAGCCGGGCTACACTAAGTACTGCTGTTTTCTGTGCGAATGGGATAGTCGGGCTAGGACTTCTCATTACATCAAGAAGGATTGGCCACTCCGACACTAGTTGGAACCTGGAACAAAAAATGTTCAGTATCCTCCACTTGTAGAATCGAGCAAGATTTTGTTACCACCCTTACACATCAAACTGGGCGTCATGAAAAATTTTGTTAAGGCTATGGATAAAACGGGGGCAGCTTTTAAGTACCTCAGTGGTAAATTCCCAAAGCTCGGTGAAGCAAAAATCAAGGAGGGTGTATTTGTTGGTCCACAGATCCGCGAGCTTCTTAGAGATGAGGAGTTCGACCGTATCCTAGGTGGTGAGGAGAAGACAGCGTGGAGGCTTTCCGGTTAGTAGCAACGAATTTTCTCGGAAATACCAAAGCTGACAATTACAGGGAGCTGGTGGAAAACCTGCTGTTGTCCTATCAAAAAATGGGCTGCAATATGTCTTTAAAAATACATTTCCTCCATTCGCACCTGGAATTTTTTCCGGCCAGCTGCGGAGCAGTCAGCGATGAACATGGTGAACGTTTCCACCAGGATATCTCAGCGATGGAGAAACGCTACCAGGGGAAATGGAGTCCATCATTGTTAGCAGACTACCGCTGGACAATAACAAGAGATGCTCCAGAAGTTGAATACAAGAGACAAGCAAAGAAGCGACGGGTTGAATCAATATAAGTGACTGCATTATACAGGTATGTTACTAATATATGGTATACAAAGGTGGGCAGTTGCGCCGCAAAAAGTTGCGGCGCAACTTGCGGCGCAACATTTTTGGTTGCGCTTGCGCTTGCGGCGCAACTTTTTGAAAAGGGTTGCGCTTGCGCGTGCGGCGCAACTATTTCAGCAGAGTTGCGGTTGCGGTTGCGGCGCTACAAAAATCGTTGCGCGTGCCCACCACTGCAGATATACGTTAAATGCAAAGGTGGGCAGTTGCGCCGCAAAAAGTTGCGGCGCAACATTTTTGGTTGCGCTTGCGCTAGCGGCGCAACTTTTGAAAAGGGTTGCGCTTGCGCGTGCGGCGCAACTATTGCAGAGTTGCGGTTGCGGTTGCGGCGCTACAAAAATCGTTGCGCGTGCCCACCACTGATGGTATACATATACACAAAATGTGTAACTTAAATTTTTTTGGAAACTGTAGCCAATCGACTGTTTTTTACGGTCATATTCGTTTTCAGCACCCGAAAATCCATAATAGGAAACACATTTTATCTCCGAAGCACAAACCTTTTCAAAATTTGTAGACCAGTGTAATTAGCCCAACCTGTTATTACTAGATCACGGAAAATAATGAGAAACGAAGCAGGTTACCTAGGCCTATAAATTAAGCAACTCTACTATTTTAGCTAGACTCCCTATTGAAAATTTTGCAGGAAGTGTTGGAGATCACAGCATCGAAACCAAGTTTAAAAATATTGTGCCAAGATCTCTGTTGACACAACTCATGGCGAAATATTTATTTTGAGTTGTTGAATAAGTGCATGTAATGTCAACTTTGATGAGCTTGTGAGTTTATTATATGTGCATTATTAACTTTAAATATCTTTGAGGCTGACACAGTCTGGTGTCACAAAAGTGCATACAATTTATATTGAAATATTTGTGGAAAATTTTGGAGAATTCGATGCCACTTTTCATTTTTTGACATCATGATGGTGGGCTCTGAAGGTCCATCCTTATGGCTCTTATATTATAAATATATATCAAGCACTTGACAAATAATTTTTTTTTTAAATATGAAATAAAAACGCAATGCAATCATGCCTGGGTTAAGGGGGGGGGCCAGAAGGGGAAGCTGCCCCTGGGCGCATTCTCGGAAGGGGCGCTAAATATTGCTGGATGGTATTTAATAGTTCAATTGCGTTGGCTACGTCTAAAAAATTAGTAGCTCTTTGATGCTGGTTTTTCCTGTTCACCTGTCGCGTTCCTTTCAGGATGGTGGTAACGGCATTTATGTCCATATTTGCACCTCCCATATCTTGCATAGGTGTTACAAACAGTAAGATGGTGGAACTTGGCCTTGGTTTCAAATCTGCAACATCCATTTGTGTAATGTGAGTTACATAACGTGGGATGTGCACAGACAGATGCATTGCCCATCCCGATATCTGCAGTGCCTTTTTGAATAGTATTTACATACCATATTTTCTACGCTTCTGTTTTTTGTCGTTTGTTTATTTTCTTTGTTTTTAATTTTGGTATTATCATTATTTTTATTATTTTCATTATCATTATCATTGTTTTCACTATTCTCATTGTCACTTCTTACGTTTCTAGTTATTGTCGATTGTTTATTTCCTACGTTTTTAGTTTTTATCTTTTTATCATTATCCTCGTTGGGCAGTTTTACGAGATTGCAAATTTTACTTATCTCTTTTCGTTCTTTTATGTCTCCGTTCCGTGTTTTATTTTTATTTTTTCTCTCTCATCCATCCGGTTTTGCATTAGGACATTTCAGTACTCTTGTTTCCCCATTATTCCCTCCTTTTCCGAAGCACCCTTATTCGTATTCTCCACATCTTTAATTACCGCAAAACAGTTTACAGTCTGTGTACATGCGGCACACAGAAACTTGATCCCGCGATTTGTTTTGCGTTCGACACGAGGGATACTTTTCTATTACCCCAATTCATACAGATGTAGTCGTGCATTTTTTGGCAGAAATCACACCTGATTGCCTCATTTTCAGTTGTTTCCAAACTTACATAAATTGCAAAGCAGGTGAGAAATTGGACCCATGTTCATGCTACTCATTAATTATCGAAACAATTTTTTTTCCTTTCGCTGGGTGTCGGTCACAAGGGTTTTATATACTATATATATATATATATATATAACAGTGTTGGGCACTAAAGCGTTAATCCGATAACAGTTAATTAACGAAGTTAACTTTTTTTACGGACTATTAACGGAAGTTAATTTCCATTTATCGTTATCGGACCAGTTAACTTCCGATAACTCGATATTTAGTCTGTTAAAGTCTGTTAACACGTTAACTGCGAGGAGTCATTCACGGAAGATCATCGCTCCGCGAATGAATTCAAACCGCCATAATTTCAGTCTGCCAATTCCGTCCTCTGCCGCAGTGGAACGGCTCTTCTCTCTCGGCAAGGACATCCTGAGGCCCAAGAGGTCAAGACTGGCAGTTGGGCCTAACTTTGAGAAGTTGGTCTTTCTGAAGGGCAACCAGCACATTGTGTCATAGTCTTTAATAATGTGCCTAAAATTTAATTTTACCTTTCAGTTCCCGCCATAATAATTCTCTGGTAAATTAAAATTTAGTTAATGGTTAGTGGTTACAAGGGTTTCAAAACATGTAATCAGTACATTTTTTATTAAAAATAAAAAATAAAAGTTATTAAGCAAAAAAGTTGCAAAACTTGATAAAAAATACAGTTAAATACCTATTTATTGTTGGATTTTGCATAATAAACATTTTCTATGGGTTTTAAAGCTTTTTCCTTGATTTTTTTAAATGTTAGTAAGAAATAGTTAGCCTCGGATACTGCTGCAGTGTAAGGTAGCTAGATCCATTATTCCAGTGTACTATTGTTAATTTTTCCAGTGTATTAATTTCACATTTACTATATGTATTTAAAAATAACTTCTTAATTTTTATATGTAAATCTGTATAACTTAGAATTTAACCCTCTTTTCTCAGTCTTTTAAAATTTGTCTTTACGAATAGGTTATAGAAATTTTCTGTTTTTTTTTTCATTCACTATTGATTTTAATTTCACATTGTTATTAAACAGCCTGAAGATGAGCGTATTGCTCGAAACGTTGCGCATTAAAGAAGACTTTTCATGGCATTTACATTTCTCCTTGTCATTGGATTTCTCCTAAATATTAAATTGAAGCTCTGTAGAAGCAACCCGCATGATTATATATATAATATATATTATATACACACACTGTATATGTATATGTATATATATATATATATATATATCTATATATTAAATATATATATATATGCACACACACACACACACACACACACACACACACACCACAGAGGGGAGTCTTTCAGAAGGTACCTTCGCCATCCAACTATTGCCTTTCACTCAGCTTACAGTTCTGTTCTTCGACTCGCCAAAAATTCCTTCATTCGACAAAAATGTGAAAATCTATACAATTCTAATTCTTCTCGCTCTTTCTGGTATCTAGCTAAGAAACTCTTCAACAACTTTACTTCCTTTTCTTTCCCTCCTCTTTTCCATTCTGACGGCACAGTTGCCGTCTCTTCTCCTGCCAAAGCTGAAATCTTCACTCAAACTTTCGCTTACAATTCAACCTTGGACGATTCCGTTGCTATTCCTCCATCTACTCCTCCCTCTGACTTTATTATGTCTAAAATTAGTATCTCTTCTAAAGATGTTTTTTCTGCCCGATCTGGGCTCAACTCTAGGAAGGCGTATGGTCCTCATGGTGTTGCTCCTGTTGTTCTTAAGAACTGTGCTTCTGTGGTGACACCCTGCCTAGGCAAAATTTTTCGTCTTTGTCTCTCATCTGGTACTTTTCCTTCCTGCTGGAAGTTCAATTTCATTCAGCCTGTCCCAAAGAGGGGACTGCTCTCAACCCTCCAACTATCGTCCAATTTCTTTGATTTCTTACCTTTCTAAAGTTTTTCAATCTATCCTTAATAGTAAATGCAAAAAACTTCACTTTTTTCTACGTGAAGGTCAAAATATGAAAATAAAAACCCGCTCTAATAGACAGAGTTTATTTCCACAACAGTTTCGATGCCCACTGGCATCCTCCTCGGGTGGATAAAGAAAAACGAATGAACCAAAACAAGAAGGAAAAACAGTCCAGGGACCGACCGTTAAGAAATTCGCACCTAGGTTAGATCCCATTCTCCCAACACCGGAAGGGCATTTTCATTAAAGGGACCCGCTTATAAGTACATTCGCACAAATTTGAAACTATCTTCCTGTTCTAAACATACAGATTCTATTATTTTTTTTTATATAATTATTACATTTATTATTAAATTTATTACATTTAATATTGCATTATTATTTATTACAGAAATTATAAATTTATTATTACATTGGTTATTACAGTGTTGTTTATTATACAGAACTTATAAACCGAAAAACGAATGAAAAAGGCGAGAAGGAAACAATCCAGAGACCATTGAGAAATTCGCACCTAGGTTAGATACCCTTCTCCCGACACCGGAAGGGCATTTTATTACAGGGTCCCGCTTATAAGTACATTCGCACAAATTAAAACTATCTTCTTGTTCTATACATACAGATTCTAATATTTTGACATAATTACTGCATTTATTATTGCATTTACATTTTTTTATATTTATTATTACTACCTTTATCCTAATTATTAAATTTATAATATTACCTTTATTATTACATCTGTTGCATTTATATTTATTACCACATTTATTACTTCCATTATTACATTTACTAAAAGCGAGTAAGGAAACAATCCAGAGACCTTTAAGAAATTCACACTTAGGTTAGAACACGTTCCCCCGACTCCGTAAGGGATTTTTTGACCAAGAATCTCATTAAAGGGTCTAACTGTATCTAACCTAGGTTCGAATTTCTCAATGGTCTCTGGATTGTTTCCTTCTCACCTTTTTCATTCGTCTTTCGGTTTATAAGTTCTGTATAATAAACAACAATGTAATAGCCAATGTAATAATAAATTTGTAATTTCTGTAATAACTAATAATGCAATATTAAATGTAATAAATTTAATAATAAATGTAATAATTATGTAAAAAAAAAAATAAAAAAATAATAGAATCTGTATGTTTAGAACAGGAAGATAGTTTTAAATTTGTGCGAATGTACTTATAAGCGGGTCCCTTTAATGAAAATGCCCTTCCGGTGTCGGGAGAATGGGATCTAACCTAGGTGCGAATTTCTTAACGGTCGGTCCCTGGACTGTTTTTCATTCTTGTTTTGGTTCATTCGTTTTTCTGTATCCACCCGAGGAGGATGCCAGTAGGCATCGAAACTGTTGTGGAAATAAACTCTGTCTATTAGAGTGGGTTTTTATTTTCATATCCTTAATAGGAAGATTCTTAAATACTCTTCTTCCCACAATCTTCTTTCAGATCATCAGTATGGATTCCGCGAGGGACGCTCTACTGGCGATCTTCTTGCATATCTCTGACTCTTGGTCATCCTCCTTTCGAGATTTCAATGAAACTTTTGCTATTGCTCTAGACATATCGAAAGCTTTTGAGAAAGTCTGGCAAAAAATTTTAATTCTGAAACTGCCCTCCTTTTGTTTTTATCCTTCTATCTGTGCCTTCATTTCTAATTTCCTTTCTGGCCGATCTATAGCTGCAGTTGCAGATGGCCACTGTTCTTCTCCTAAAGCCTGGTGTTCCTCAGGGTACTGTCCTGTCACCCACTCTTTTCCTTTTATTTATTAATGATCTTTTAATTTGCACTTCCTGTCCTATTCATTCGTATGCCGATGATTCCACTCTTAACTTCTCCACCCGTTTCCCAAAGCGTCCCTCACAGCAGTCACTTCATGATTCGCGTAGGACGGCTATGAAACACCTAACCTTTGATGTTTACTATATGTGATTGGGGCAGAGAAAACTTTGTGGCTTTCAATGCTTCAAAAACTCAGTTCCTCCATCTGTCTACTCGTCACAATCTTTTACACAACTATCCCTTTACCTTCAAAAACATGCAACTCAGTCCTTCCTCTTCTCATAACATTCTTGACGTTTCCTTTTCTCGTGATCTTTCGTGGAAAGATCACATATACTCTCTCTCTAAAACAGCTTCTAAGTTAGGTGTGCTGTACCGCCTCCGCAGTTTCTTCATCCACACTCAGTTGCTGTCTGTGCAGTGATCTTGTTCGCCCCTGTATTGAGTATGCTTCTCATGTGTGGGTTGGCTCAACCCACACAGATGTACTTGACCGGGTGGAATCAAAGGCTTTTCGTTTCATCAATTCCCCGCCTCTTACTGATTGTCTTCAATCTCTCTCTTCGCCGCAGTTTTGCCTCACTCTCTCTTTACTATGGCTATTATAACGGATATTGCTCTTCTGAACTCTCTAACTGCATGCCTCCTCCTTTAAGGAGAGCACGCAGTACCAGACTTTCTACACTGTCTCATTCCTTTTCTGTCCAACTATCTGATGCAAGGGTTAATCGGTATTTTCAGTCTTTCATCTACTCAACCGGTGAACTCTGGAACAATCTTCTCAATCCATCTTTCCTCCTGTCTATGAACTCCCATCATTCAAATGCAGAATATCTAGGGGTCTCGAAAACCCCGGACCTTGATTTTGGCTCTCTTCTTCTTCTATGGGAGGGGCGCTTTTTGCGGGCATTAGCCGTTGCACCCTCCTTCCTGCATAAAAAAAATCGGTATTTTCACTCTTTCATCTACTGAACCGGTCAACTCTGGATTCAACAATCTTCCTTGGTCCATCTTTGTCCATCTTTCCTCCTGTCTATGACCTCCAGTCTTTCAAACGCAGTGTGTGTAGGCATCTCGAAAACTCCAGATCTTGATTTTGGCTCTTAGTCTAGGATCTGGCCCAGAGTTCGTATAACTTTCTGGGTGCAAAGGTTTTGACGACTGATCTAGACTAATTTTGGGGGCGGAGAATCCGAATTTTTCTATGCCATCGCACCAAATTAGTGCGAAAGTGGTCAAAATGACAACAAATTGGCAGAAATGGCAAAATTTTATCAGTTTTTCGTATTTTTGTCATATTCTTGAGTTGAAAAATTTTTTAAGGGCAATTGTTTTTTTGAGAATCTGTGTTTGTAACATACTGCTGCCTGAACCAAGAAAACTGACAAAAATGTCAAAAAATAACAGCAAAAATAGTAAACAATTAAGTAAATATTGTCAAAAAATTGCAAAAATCAAATTTTTGGCTATTTTGGTGCATGAACTTGCTCTAACCAATCATATCGAACTAAATAGTCAAGAAATTAGATATTAATATCTCTGCAAGAATTTATTAAAACAAAGTATGCACAAATGTCTAAATTTCAGGTATAAATCGATAAAAATGGTTGTAAAATACTTGAAAAAATAGCCAAAATATAAAAAAATACTACTAATTTTATGTTATTCTTAGGCTTGCTTGTTGTAAAATGCTTGAACTTCTTATAGAATCTATCTATTTGATTTATTTAGAGTAACTAAGTCATATTTATTGTGTTTCAGGTTTAGTATTGGTAGTATCTACAAATTGAGGATCCCTGTATTCATTATGTGATTCAACAGATGATAGATCATGGTAAATAATAATCGGATTGAGTATTTAAAACATAAATATAAAGACCAATGTGTTACAAATGAATTTTTATATGTATAGAATAGAACCAGTTTATTATAATTGCAATTGCAAGAAGTCTTAGTATATTTTATTTTTTCAGGATGTATGTCAACTTGTGCCAGAAAAGAAGCATAGCTCAAACCTTGGTAAATGTATTTTGTGCCAGAAGAACAAAAGCCCAAGTGGAGAGAAATATTTGAGCAGCGGAGAACATGGAATAAAAAATTTGCTTCAGTTGGCTTCTGCGTACCCAAATGATGACAGAAGCAAGCGTTTGAAAGCTCTTACTGAGAGTCATACTCCTTATATCCAGTATCACAGCACTTCGTGCTATGCAACATATAAAAAGTTCGTTGAACGTAGCCAGAAGTCTAAAAATGCTGAATCTGAACCCTCCGATTCCTCTTTAGGGGAAGCATTAACTCCTCCAGAAAATAGTTCAAGCAAAAGGATTAAAACACAGCATATCAAGGGTATGAAAGTGTGTGTATTTTGTGGTTCAGCTCGAGTTAAATTTAAAGGTGGAAGCATTGACCATGATTTGTTTCGGATATGTACTCCAGGTCGTGCCCAAAAGTTATTGAGTTATGCTCACTTGTTCCAAGACGATGTTTTTTACCAGAGTAGCGTTGTTCAACGAATACAAAGATGTATTCGCTGCAAATGTATTATATCATAATAGTTGTATAAAGAAGCATTTTGCAGCCTATGATCGCAGAATAGAGACGATTTTGGAAAACAGACAGCAAGAAAATGAAGTTTTGGGTTCTACTGACATGGTTCAAGAAGCGTTTAATGATGTATTCTCAAAAATAGACTTCACAAGCTGTGGATACAGTGTCACCTACTTGAGACAAGAGATCAATAAAAAGCTGAACCAGGATGAATCTATCAGTAACTATTTGGTTAAGAGCATGCTAATAGACAAATTTAAGGACACCATTTATTTTACATATCCTAGCAACAAACGAAAATCCCAGATGGTTTATTCTGGCCAGATTGAGAGTGCAAGAATTGTTGAAACTTTGCGGAAATCATCTGTCGAAAACGTTGCTAAGGACCTAAGGAAAGAGTTAAAAACTTACAGTTTTGGCTTACGCTCTAGCTATTGTGATCCAAACAATCTTGATCTAGCCTTAAAACGCTTCCAAAATGAACGTCCACCAATATGGATGGAATTTCTTCAGCATTTGTTTTCCACCCGGAATGTATCAGATAGCAACAATCAGTCGATGCTGAAGTGTGACACTATCTTCCAGATGTTGTTTTACATCCTTCATAATGGTTTGGAGCCCACCCTATTGCATGTCGGATTTGCTCAAACTATACATAACCTGTCGCAGTTTAAAGATCTTATTGAAATTTCAGACAAACGGAGCATTTGTGTAGGATATCAAGAAGTTCGCAAAATAAATTTTGCACTAGCAAAACGTATATCTTTATGTGGTTCACATAGAGTTCCAGTTCCTCCAGTATTTGATCAAAACCATCCAATTCAAGCAGCAATGGATAATTTTGACACCATGGAAAATACCTTGTCTGGAATTGGTTCGACACACGATACGGTACTAGTTTTATTCCTTAATGCTCCATTAAGCTCTGCACCAACACAACAGCATACTAGTAAGATCAGTGAAGCTCCAGAGTCAACCCTCCGGCTTGGCAAGTTACAAAGCGTTCTTCCTTGCCAAAAAATTATCTCGATTGGACCAAGACATGAGTGACGGTAACACTCTTTCTCAATCACGTAAGCGGCCTTGACAGTTTTTGTCATTTTTGCCAAACTCTTTGCCACTTTTGCAAGATTTTCAGTCAACTTCATCATCAGAAATAATGCATGATCTTATCTCACAGTCTTTTACAACATGCAAACCTAAGAGTTTTTTAAAATTAGCACTATTTTTTATATTTTGTCTATTTTTACAAATATTCTACAACCATTTTTAATCATTTTAACCCAAAATTTAGACATTTGTACATGTTTTTGTGTTAGGAAATTTTAGTAGAGCTATTAATATCTAATTTCTTGACTATTTAGTTCGATAAGATTAGTTAGAGCTAGTTTATGCACCAAAATAGCCAAAAATTTCATTTTTGCAATTTTTTGACAATATTTACTTAATTTTTTACTATTTTTGCTGTTATTTTTTGACATTTTTGTCAGTTTTCTTGGTTCAGGCAGCAGTATGTTACAAACACAGATTCTCAAAAAAACAATTGCCCTTAAAAAAAATTTCAACTCAAGAATATTACAAAAATACGAAAAACTGATAAAATTTTGCCATTTCTGCCAATTTTTTGCCATTTTGACCACTTTCGCACCAATTTGGTGCGATGGCATAGAAAAATTTGGATTTTACGCCCCAAAATTAGTCTACATCAGTCGTCAAAACCTCTGCACCCAGAAATTTATACGAACTCTGGGCCAGATCTTGTACTATCTATTCTTCTTCTATTAGGGGAGGGGGTGCTTTTACGAGCATTCTCCCTTGGCGCCTCCTCTCTGCATAAAAAAAATTACATGGACATCGTGTCAAGGCTGAAATGAAACACATCTACATACTCCGTTTATTTAATATAAATAAATAAATAAATATATATATATATATAATATGATGAAAATAACCACGAACGAAACAGGAAACAGAATAGTATTCAAGCCTTTTCGTCTAATGACATCCTTAAGAACACTGAAATAAATAACAAGTTCGAGACTATATATAGGTCACAAAAAATAATTATAATAAATAAAAATTGTAGGAGGAGCATACAAATTTATAGGGAAAAGCTTCCAGAGTTTTAGCACTTTGCCCCTCTCGTCTAATTCCGTTCTGAAAGAATTCAAAACAACAGGATCAAGCGAAAAAAAGGCCCTGGCCAATGTTGAAATTATTTCAAAATTGAATAATGGCAGACTCAAGAATATTTCTCTTAACAATGTTGCTTGAGTGAAAGAAAATTGAAGCATTATTCCAATGAATACAGTTGGATACAGTTCGTCCATTTGTCAGAGTTATCCCACTGTACTGAATAGAATAGTGCTTCAATTTTGTTTCACTCAAGCAACATTGTTAATAGAAATATTCTTGAGTCTGCCATTATTCAACTTAGAAATAATTTCAACATTGGCCGGGGCCTTTTTTCACTTGATCCTGTGGTTTTGAATTCGTTCAGAACGGACAGAGACAAGAGGGGCAAAGTGCTAAAACTCTGGTAGCTTCTCCTTATAAATTTGTATGCTCCTCCTATAATTTTATTAATTTAGTCTCGAACTTGTTATTTATTTCAGTGTTCCTGAGGATATCATTAGACGAAAGCACTTGAATATCATTGTGTTTCCTGTTTCCTTCGTGGTTATTTTCATCATAAATATTATTTGCGTGTTACTTTCGTGAAATAATTTATTTATATATACAGGGTGGCCAAAAAGGTACCTACCAATATTAACTTACAATTTCTCAGGAACGAATGAATGGAATTCGATGAAAACTTGCTGACACTCTATACTACTCACGCCATTTGTTTAACATCAGTTTGGAGAGAATGTCATTTGTTTGGACTATCGGAAGCACTATGGAAGCGGCAATGATTGGCCTGCCTATTCGCCTGATCTCAACCTGTGTGACTTCTTTAAAGATAGAGTTTACCAGAGCAACCCAAAGACTTTGGAGTAGCTGAAATCATCGATTGAACGTCAAATCGTCGACACTCCGACAGAGGCTCTTTAAAGCGTGGTATCGAATTTTGGGATGAGGTTACGAAAAATCGTCGAAGTGGAGGGACAGCACATCGAACACATTGTCATATAAATGGTTTGAGATGCTGATTTGAATGGCGTTTGAACTATCTTTGTACTCTCAATAGTTTTGGTGAAATCAAGGCTTAAATTTAGTTGGTACCTTTTGGGCCACCCTGTATATATATATATATATATTATATATACACATTTTAACTGCAAGCAACACACACTATAATTAATGTAAAGAACGACGCTTGTGTATAAGAGCGTACCGCACAAGATGAGGAGGGAGAACGAACAAATGAAAAATGAGGTACCACCCGGGAATCAAACCCGGGATCATCCGACTGCCGGTCAGATATGCTATCCACTACACCATAGACATCGATCAATCAGAAGTCGTAATTCTCCTACATTGGTTTCTGTTCGTATTCGGACTATAGTGGATTTAATTATCCCAGAAGAGTTCCTTGTTCCATGCACGGTGTGTGTGTATCATATATATATATAATATATATATATATATATATATATATGCATCAGACAAAATGAAAATAATTTAATATACCGGGTGTACATAAAGTCAGGACCTATTTTTGTGAAGCACTTGGAAATTATATGGAATTCAATCATAAAATGATAAAGTGGTAACATTTATTAAATAATTAAGAGTAGGATTCGATGTGACGCCCATCAGTATCCCTGCACAGCTCAAATCGTTCCGCAGCATTTCTAAACACATTCTGGAGCATTTGCGGGGTTATGTTATCTGCAGCAGTTCGTATACGTAAGTTTTCAAGACTCGTAATCTTCGTCTGATAGACGTGCGATTTGATAAAGCCCCATGCAAAGAAATCTAAAGGGGTTAAATCTGGTGATCTCGCTGGCCAAGGTCTGTTGCTTCCGCGTCCGATCCAGCGATTTGGAAAACGTCCATTTAGATAATCCTGAACAATTTTGGCATAGTGACAAGGAGCACCATCATGTTGATAGACGACGGGGATAGGATTGTTAGTACCGTCGTCTATCAACATGATGGTGCTCCTTGTCACTATGCCAAAATTGTTCAGGATTATCTAAATGGACGTTTTCCAAATCGCTGGATCGGACGCGGAAGCAACAGACCTTGGCCAGCGAGATCACCAGATTTAACCCCTTTAGATTTCTTTGCATGGGGCTTTATCAAATCGCACGTCTATCAGACGAAGATTACGAGTCTTGAAAACTTACGTACACGTATACGAACTGCTGCAGGTAACATAACCCCGCAAATGCTCCAGAATGTGTTTAGAAATGCTGCGGAACGATTTGAGCTGTGCAGGGATACTGATGGGCGTCACATCGAATCCTACTCTTAATTATTTAATAAATGTTACCACTTTATCATTTTATGATTGAATTCCATATAATTTCCAAGTGCTTCACAAAAATAGATCCTGACTTTATGTACACCCTGTATATATATATATATATATATATATATATATATATATATTATATATATGCATCAGTATAAAATGGAAATAATAAAACAATACAAGCTGTAAGTTCATTTTCTTCCATTCTTAATTAAAATAGTAAACTCGCACGTAATCGTAGTGACATTTACATCATTATTTTGTAGTACGCAATAAATACGGCTTAACATTAATTTACCACTTAAAGTATGCGGGGGGTCTATATTCTATATAAAGGCCTTTTAGAGGGTTTAAAACTATTTTCGTGCACACTTTAGAATTTGAAGTG
Organism: Bathynomus jamesi; assembly: GCA_023014485.1. Lineage (NCBI taxonomy): Eukaryota > Metazoa > Arthropoda > Malacostraca > Isopoda > Cirolanidae > Bathynomus > Bathynomus jamesi. The sequence continues at coordinate 176,486 of JAJOZX010004101.1, read as the reverse complement.
AAACTCTCAACCTCTTTAAACATGGATAGAATACATTCAAAAGCACGTTCAAAACTGACGTCGTTTAAGAGAATATCATAACTAAATTCAAGTTTATCGACAACTCTCTCCAAGCGTGCACTTAATCATTTTTCACTAATCTTTTCAACTGTAAAATTTTCACAACTCATAACGATATTGAGGAAGTCTCCCAAATCGTCACGACAGCTATATCTTATATATGGAAATAATTCTTCTGAGTGGACTGGAGGCGAGTTTGGACTTGTAGCGTTCTATACCTTTGTTCCAGAGCTTATGATACTTTTCAGGGTCTGTAGCTTCTAAATATGTTTTCAGCTCCAGTCCATTCTCGCCTTTTCATCGCGACACTTGGTAAAGTCATCAAGCAAAACAGTGTATATGTGTTCGAGAACAGCATCGAAATAACGAATATCACCGATACGTCCATCTAAGAATGGCTTTAGTTTACAGAAAGCGCCAATTTCAAATAATCTGTCGAGAATGAAATGGTTTCGTGTGGGTATAAGAGTATTGGGTGCTACTGTAGTATGCGGTCTACCGTTAAGTTTCTACTGTAGTATGCGGTCTACCGTTAAGTTTCTACTGTAGTATGCGGTCCACCGTTAAGTTTCTACTGTAGTATGCGGTCTACCGTTAAGTTTCTACTGTAGTATGCGGTCTACCGTTCAAAATATTTAAAAGGAATTGAAAATGAATTGAAAGGAATTATAATTTAATTTACACAATTAAGGAATTATTAAAGAAGTTAAACATACTACTACCGCATACTTAACGGTAGACCGCATACTACAGTACGCCCTTGATGATTGGTTAGGTTAAGTCGTGATATTTTCGTTAGTTTTAACGAAAATATCACGACTTAACCTAACCAATCGTCAAGGGCGTATAATTAACCTAATAATAAAATAATAAGATAAGAAGCTATAATTAAAAGGTAGACCGCCGAATCGTAGGTAGACCGCATACTACAGTAGCACCGAGTATTGTTAACACTTTTTCTCCACATCAACCGTATATCGACACAGGGTTATCTAGTATCACGATTCACATGCAGTGTGCAAATAATAGAGTATGAGGGGGTATCGTTAATCTGCACTCTTCTTTTACCCGTCCCTGCAAGTATTTCATAATTCTCCACCGACCACTTCTTAACCAACATGAATATTTTATCCATCTCCTCAATACTCAAATAAATAACATTACGTTTACCAGTGTTTGCTTGTTTACATTTTGTTTCAAGCATGTAATTAATAGCACCACTGTTACGATTAAATACACGCACTTATTTCAAGAGAGATATTGTATACTGCATCGAGGATACTGCTTAACGGTAGCTCCATCTTCTCTTAGTTTTCTATCGAGTCTATGAGGAAGACACGTTCAGTCTGATCAATTTCTGAGACGGTTGTGACTTGTGAGGCGGACGGCCCGCGGATTGATTCAGTTAGCGAGTCATGCGGGGTAGAACATATATTCCGCCTGTTGCTATGCAGTGTACGGAGTTGATCCAACATGAAAACTTCGACACACCTAGGCTGTATAAATGAGTGTTTAAAGCTGGATCCCATTATACCGGGTAAATGCTAAGAGAAATTTTCCATCTGCGATACAGGAAGCAAAACAGGCTTCAAAGTCTTATCATACCCATTGCCAGTAATCTGTACCAATGATTTTTTAGCCTTTTCAGAAATATTTGGATTCACCTATTTCTTTCACGAGGATCAGTTATGTGCACATAAAACAATAAACTTATTGACACTGAGGGGCCCTATTCGAGAGAAATGCGTGCATATATTGTTCCACTTTGGGTGGGGGATTAACAATATTCATCAGTAAATTCTATTAAAAATTCACATAGACTTTTAGCTATAATTTCACTAGGGACCCATCGCGGTATACATGGATGTAGTGATAATCTGCTCACAGAGTTTCACAAGATTTAGACTAGAGTGAAATGTCTCAAAAGACGGCTGACAGAAGTTCTTTGAGTGTTCATCACATCACTTGACTTTGCTGAGTACCATTTCAGGAATGTAGAGCATGCAATAACAGCGGCAGCCATCGTTGTTTAATCGTTAACGTGAGAAATCTTGAACTGGTAAAAGATCGCTTGGACACCAACGGATACTGCGATCAACTGAGCACGGCGGGAAGGATGTGTGCCCTTCCAAAGGGGTAAGTAGACGGTGTAACGTGATGCTTTTTAATTAGTGCCACACCATACACCGGGATGATCTTAGATTTCTTGTACACACACACACACACACACACACACACATTCAAAGTAAAAATGAAACGTATAATTGTAATATAAATTTATTTAATCGACACATAAATAAATAAGCTGTAAAATGTTACTAACAGGTAAATAAGCTCTAAAACAAACTATATACTGTGTGTATATATATATATATATATATATATATATATATATATATATATAACGCCTGTTCGCGCCCACGTACGCAAAGGGTACAGTGTCGTAGGTGCCAGGCATCTGGTACCGTTTCCTGTAGGTGTTACGACACATCTTCGTACCCCTAACTTCCTTCACACCACCCAACTTCTGCGTACGGAAGTTAAATCCCTACAACCAAGTGCGGTTGTTGGTCACCCTCATTTACGCTATCTTCTAAACTCAATAAATCTTTGAGTGAGTTAAAGTTAACGATCTGAATGGCTGCACGGTTCAAAGTGATGCCTTTAGCCTTCACGATGTACAGTATTTGAACTCATCCCCCAACTCTCACACGTATCCCGTAAGTTTTTGGTCCAGTGGAACAAAAGAATTGGCGTAGGCGCTGTGTCTATACTCATCCTTGATCTCGTCAGTTAACTCTCCGAAGAATCCACCAATACAGTAGGAGGCATATATTCGCCTTCTTTCTCCGTGAATATCACGTCATCTGTATATGCGTACAGAACCCTCGACCCAAGAGATTGCATCAGACTCCAAAGCTTGATAGTGCGTAAGCTGTTGTGAAGCTTCCTACAGATATGTTTGTGACACGTGACATATCGGTAGACATCTGTTTTGTTGTACCTTATTATGTAAGTGTTACCCACATTCGTGACACTTCATTATAACTTTGAGCTAGATGGGCATTTCTGTTGTCTGTATTCTGTTCAAGTTTGGCCCAGAGACTTTTATTACAACTTTGTACTAAAACGCTTGCCAAGGTTTTGCACAATGGGGCTCCGTTCAAGCTGTATACCGTCACAATCATGGTAACGCTGGATCTATGCTGTTTTTTCATCTTCAGTCTCTAAGCCGCGCAGATATCGTGACGCCTCAACCTTATCTTTCAAAGTGTTAATGTAGAGGGTGAAGGGGCTGAGGAGCTTCTGGAACCTACACACTTCATAAATCTTCTGTATTCTTTAGCCTTGACGAAAGGCTAGGGACAGCTCAGGACTTGTATAAACGCCTCTGATCTTCCTCTGATTGAGTGTATGGTTATAGTCTTCATTGTTCTCCTCTGCACATTTCAAACACAGAGGGAACATGAGCTTATGGTGCATGTCAACAGGTAACAGGCATCCATAATTCGTGATCTTTAACGCCTTTCATCTTGATAGATCCGACCCTAACGTACGACTGAGCGAAGGACATTAGCTCCAACCATTTTATGCGAGTCAGCCAATCATAACAGGCGACTGAGCAAGAGAAATATTTGTTACTTCGCTCAACTCCGCTGAAAAATGCGCAAAGTTTTTTATTTATAGATAGATTATATAAATTCTCTCTAATCTCTATCTCACTATCTTTCCCTGTTTCTATATGTATATTACGTGTGTGTGTGTGTTGTGTGTTGTGTGTGTGTGTGTGTGTGAACCCATGTAGACAAATCCCTACCCATGACTGCCTCTACTCTCTCTTATTATAAAAGTAATATATATACACAGAGTGTATATATATATATATATAATATATATATATATATATGTGTGTAGAGACAAACGAAATTCCTCTTCTCGCCTGTTTGTTTCATGGCTGGAAGTTGTAAACAAGGCAATAAAACCTCACGTGGGCACGAACCGTTAAAAAAACTGTGTCCAAGGTGATGGCGGCATACAGTGAACAGGGAAAGACAACATCTGCAAAGAACAACAGTGGTCGCAAGCCTAAGCTCACCAACAGGGGGGAAGAGAGACGTTGAAAGGATTGTTACGAAAAAATACAACACAACTGCTACCAGAATAACCACAGAATTCATTTTACATCTAAACGATCCAGTCTCAATAAGAACAGTTCGTCGTGAGCTTCACAAACCCGGGATCCATGGTAGAGTTGCTATCGCCGAACCACTGGTTACAGATGTGAATGCTACGAAGCGCAGAACCTGGCGCACTGAGAACAAAAACTGGACCTTAGAGTAATGGGAGAGCGTAATATGGTCAGATGAATCGTCCTTTACCCTTTTTCCAATATCAGGTTGAGTTTATGTTTGGAGAATGCCAAAAGAAGCTTTCAACCCTGACTGCCTCTTACCAACCGTCAAGCATGGAGGAGGGTCAGTAATGGTTTGGGCAGCGATATCGTGGCATTCACTGGGTCCTATCATTGCACTGCATGGTAGAATTACTACAAATGAATATGAGGACATTTTAAGTGACCAGGTGCTTCCCACGGTGCAAACATTGTTTCCCACAGATGTTACCATATACACACAGCTAAGCAGGTACATTCTTGGTTTGAAGAGCATGAGGATGAAGTCAAACGCCTTCCATGGCCTCCCTAATCGAGAGATTTAAATATTATTGAATCCTTATGGTCAGTTCTCGAAAGTAAAGTGCGGAGCAAATTTCCACCACCTTCATCTCTTAAGGAGCTTGAGCCTTCCTTCTTGAGGAATAGTTAAACATTCCACTAGAAACCATTCAACACTTATATGAATCAATTCCACGAAGAATTGAAGCTGTTCTGCAAGCAAAGGGTGGTCCAACCACTCATTAGTAACTAGCGGAGCGACCCGGCGTTACCGGGCGGATTTTGAGCGCTATATATATGTGTATATATACACAGGGTGTCCCAAAAGGTATGGCCTAAAAATAAACTTTTACAATTTTGTTATTATAAATGATAGAGTTAAAGAACAATGATAAAAACAGGCATGAATGCTTTAAGTTTTATTTAATATAGTTAGTAAACCTCCACATGATATCCACCGTTCAAAACAACTAGTCTAGTTCTACGTTCAAATTCTAAATTTCAGAGAGGGAAATTACTCACTGATTTCAAAATTCATCATTTAAACAGTTTACGGCACTTAACTTCCGGCATCAACTACAGTACGAGGCTATTTGATGTGTTAGGCTAAGGAGCTAGGCTAAGTTAAGCTAAGCACCTTGTTGTTAAGCACCTTTTTATGACATACGGTATACACATCATCTACACCAGATTTCATACGTTCAGCTTTTTTAGAATTTGAACGTAGAATCTCGGGACCTAGCACCCACAAAATCAACCATCACCTTGCTAACAAGCAACAAAAAAGAACACCAGATAACTCCACAGATTACACTAAACAACACCAACATTCCACACACTCACAGGACCAAAATACTTGGGGTCACATACAACACATCATTATCTTTTGCAAACCACATTCAGGACATTAAAAAAAAATGTACATCAAGACTTAACACGCTTAGGGTACTAACAGGCACAAACTTTGGATACCAACAGGAAACAACATCACTCATATACAAACAATATATTCGTTCAGTTATGGACTAAGCTAGCCCATGCTGGGCACCCATTATCTCAAACACACATAAACACCTTACAGACAATACAAAACAACGCACTTCGTATCATTACAGGATCCACTCAAACAACACCAATAGAACACCTACACACAGAACAAAAATACTGAAAGTTTGGGAATATTTAGACATGAGGGGAACACAATTCGTGGCAGCAGCGACAACTAACCCACAACACCCTTGCCATTACATGTACAATCATGCACCAACACCTCGTACCATTAAGGTAACACCAGAGAGACATTATAACCAAAACTCCATTCCATACCACGCCCCACAGACATCACACAGTACAGAAAACAAATACACACACACCTAACCCACAAAGCACTGACACGATTCGGTCCGAATGCGGTCCCAGGTGCGAAGCCGCCACTTATTAACAGGTCAGAGATCAGCCTGAGCAGATCGGATCGAGTTAACTTAGCACGATTCCGATGTGGACATCACCCCAACTTACAGACATATAAACACAGACTAGACAACTCCACAGACGACACCTGCCACCTGTGCCAGGACGCACCAGAAACAATTGAACACATTATGACAGACTGTACCACTCTAGCACAACATATAACACAACACAACATCACTAGTGCGCTGAACCTCTGCTCCACTCCGGAGAGGGCGATCGGTTTCCTGCGTGCCACCAGCTTTGCTCGATCAGGGTGGGCTGATCGGCTAAACAACAACAACAACCTCGGGACTTATCAATACGTGTGTGAAATTTCATGTTTGTAACTGCTTCCATTTTGGACCTAAAGCTAACGAAAATATCACGACTTAACCTAACCAATCATCAAGGGCGTACAGTTAACCTAACCGGGCATTCAACACCCAGGTGCACAACCTATATATATATATATATATATATATATATATATATATATATATATATATATATATATATACATATATATATATACACACATATATATATATATATATATATATATATATATATATATATATATATATATATACTGTATATATATAGCGTTCAACATCCACCCGGCAACTCCGGGTCGCTCCGCTAGTATAAAATACAGTTATCGTAATTAAAAACATATCATTATTACGGGCGGAAATGTGAAGCTCAAGATTTTCATGCTAGTATAAAATACAATTATCGTAATTAAAAACATATCATTATTACGGGCGGCAATGTGAAACTTAAGATTTTCACGGCTGCGTTCTTTTCTGTAGTTTTATCGCGGTGCTTGGGCCTTCGGACCCAGTAATTTTAATTATATGTGAAGCTCAAGATTTTCATGACTGTTCTTTTCTATAGTTTTATTGACAAAATAATTAGTCAAGCTCAAAATTTTCACGGTTGCGTTCTTTTGTGTAGTTTAATCGCAGTGCTGGGGCCTTCGGGCCCAGAAATTTAAATTATTTAATTTATTAACACACACCTGCACAACCTGGGGGCCTAATCAATATGTGTGTGAAGTTTCATGTTTGTAACTGCTTCCATTTTGGAGTTATGGCTGTGAGCAGTCCAGCATGTTCACAAACACACACTTCCTCTATTTTCACCACAGGCATTTTACACACAATACACTCTTTTAAAAATTTATAAGAAAACAAAATAAATAAATAAAAGACATTTTGGGCCTCAGAGACTTGATTTTGGCTGCCTCCTTCTTATATAGTTGTTGTTGTTGTTGTTTTTGTTGGTTAGCCGATCAGCCCACCCTGATCGAGCAAGCCGGCGGCACGCAGGTAACCGATCGCCCTCTCCGGAGTGTCATAATGTGTTCAATTGTTTGTGGGGTGTCCTGGCACAGGTGGCAGGTGTCGTCTGTGGAGTTGTCTAGTCTGTGTTTATATGTCTGTAAGTTGGGGTGATGTCCACATCGGAATCGTGCTAAGTTAACTCGATCCGATCTGCTCAGGCTGGTCTCTGACCTGTCAGTGGGTGGCGGCTTCGCACCTGGGACCGCATTCGGACTGAGTCGTGTCAGTGCTTTGTCGGTTAGGTGTATGTGTGTATGTGTTTTCTGTACTGTGTGATGTCTGTGGGGCGTAGTATGTAATGGCGTATTTGGTTATAATGTCTCTCTGGTGTTACCTTAATGGTACGAGGTGTTGGTGCATGATTGTACATGTAATGGCAAGGGTGTTGTGGGTTAGTTGTCGCTGCTGCCATGAATTGTGTTCCCCTCATGTTTAAATATTCCCAAACTTTCAGTATTTTTGTTTCTGTGTGTAGGTGTTCTATTGGTGTTGTTTGAGTGGATCCTGTAATGATACGAAGTGCGTTGCTTTGTATTGTCTGTAAGGTGTTTATGTGTGTGTTTGAGATAATGGGTGCCCAGCATGGGCTAGCATAGTCCATAACTGAACGAATATATTGTTTGTATATGAGTGATGTTGTTTCCTGCTGGTGTCCGAAGTTTGTGCCTGTTAGTACCCTAAGCGTGTTAAGTCTTGATGTACATTTGTTTTTAATGTCCTGAATGTGGTTTCCAAAAAATAATGATGTGTTGCATGTGACCCCAAGTATTTTGGTCCTGTGAGTGTATGGAATGTTGGTGTTGTTTAGTGTAATCTGTGGAGTTATCTGGTGTTCTTTTGTGTTGCTTTTTAGCAAGGTGATCGTTGATTTTGTTGGCGCTACTTTGAGTCTATTGTGTGTGAGCCAGTCTTGTATACTGTTTATGTATGTTTGTAGGTTATTTGTAGCGGTGTCGATGTTGTTGTTGTGGGTGGATGTTAAAGTGATGTCATCTGCATATGATGATAAGGGAAGCTTGTTATCTATGGGTGTTGGAATGTCATGCATGTATAAGTTGAACAGTGTTGGTGAGAGAACAGAGCCTTGAGGGACCCCGTTCGGAAATGTTTGGATGACTTGCCATTAAATGTGACATGTGAGTATCTTCCTGAAAGATAGTTGCTCAGCCACCTTTTAGTGTTATTGTGCATGTTTGTGTTGAGTATTTTGTTCATGAGAAGGAAGCGTGGGATAGCATTAAATGCTTTACTAATGTCTATTGTTGCTAATAGTGTACGTTGAGCTGGTCGTCTGGAGTTGATGCCATCCATGATGTGCTGCGTGAGGTTGTGAGTAATGTCGTGGTTGAGTGGTGAGGTCTGAATCCATGTTGAGTAGACGATAGTGGTATGTGTGGGTTGTTGATTTGTAAGATTAGTCTTTCTGTTACTTTTGAAGGTGTGCATATTAAAGTAATGGATATATAGGAAGCTGGTTCTCTTGGATTTTTGTTTGGTTTGAGTAGTGTAATAATTTTACCTGGTTTCCATATATCAGGAATAATACAGTGTTGGTATGAATATGTGCTGATGTTTGTGAGAGCTAGTATTCCCTGTGGGCCCAAGTGTTTAAGGTGTTAGAGTATGTTAGATATGTTGTTTGGTCTAGTAGCCTTCGAATTCTTAATGTTTTGATGATCTTTGTGGTCTGGTCTGTATTGAAGGGTGTAATGATCGTGTCGAGTCTGTAGGTTTCCTTGTGTCTGGCTGTTTTTCTATCTGCGTATTTCTGGTTGTTGTCTCTGCTTGTTGTGTATATGTTGAGATATATTTTGGCTGCGACAGATAGCCGCGTGTGAGGTGTGAATGCCGCTGTTAGAGTGGGTAATGCTGTTTATAGTCTTTTATAGCCTGGATGTAATTGCGGAGTGATTTAGTGTTATTTTGAATTCCCTAAATGTTTCTGTTTATTTTTATTTAAGTTTGTTGTTTATTACTGTGTTGAGCTGTTGTATCTGCTGTTTTATAGCTTCTGTGTGTGGTGTTTGTGTGCTATGTTTGAGGTTGTTACGTTGCCTTATGAGGTGGGCTATTTCTCTAGTGTATTTTGGTTGTATTTCCTAATGTTGCCCTTGGGTATGTATTTGTTTGCATTATTGGTGATCTGATGAAATGTCTTGAGTGTTGTATTGATGTTTATGATGGGTGTGCTGTTTAATGTGGTGAATTGTTCCTCAGTCTGTATTTTGAACTGTTCCCAATCAGCTTTCTTGTAATTTCTGTAAGTGTGCCTAAGGCTGTTGGGGCAGAGTGTAGAACGTGTGGTAATGATGATGGGCAGGTGGTCTGATGACAGTTGTTTTTCTGTTCTCCTGTGTGTATGTGTTGCTAGTGAGGGGGAACAGAACGTTATGTCTGGGGAGGAGTTTGAGTATCCTGCTTGATGTGGTATGTGTGGGATGTAAATGTTGATGAGTGTGGTGTTGTGTTTTGCGCGTGTTTTAATGTTAACTGCCTGTATTTCTATCGTGTTATCTACTTGGATTGTGTTTGTAATGTTTTGGTTGGCATCAGTGTAGCTAATGCTTTTACGTATGTAAGTGATGAGTCCACCCCCGTTACCCCCAGTACGATCTTGACGGATCGCCCTGAAGTCAGGGGTGGTGGGTGTTTTGTGTGTGCGTTTTAGTTTTGTTTCTTGTATAAGTGCTATGTGAATGTTTTGTTTGTGTACTAATTCCCTAAGCTGCATGATTTTGTTTATGAGGCCATCTACGTTGCAGTGTAATATGTTAATATTATGCTTCTGTGTGTGTCTCATGGTCCTATTGTGTCTATGTCTTTGTGTATGGTGACATGTGTAAGTTGTAGTGGGCCTGGATTAGTGTTAATGTCGCCGGAGAGTAAGAGTTGTCCGGGGAGCACGCAATTGCTCCCCATAAATGAAAAACATAGCACGCTGGTATAGTTCCGGCCCCGGGAGCCGATCGGCACTCTGAGCGTGCTCCGCAATAGGCCGTCGATTGCCAGTCTGGCCAACCGTAGACAGCCCGCTGCAGCGCGTTGATGTTTCGGTTTGACGTCGCCTCTTATTCGCGTTGATGTGTCCCGCGTTGGAGGATACAGCCACTGTTCGAAGCTTCCTCATCAGCTGCTAACTGTCGACATACGTTGAGGTTTTTGTTATAAAACTGCAACCACGTTCGAGGTTTGTGTGGGTTCTGAATATTTGATAACTACCAAAGTTAAGTGTATAAGGTGTGCCGCATATCCCGCAACACGGAAAACGTGGTTTATATCTATCGTGAAGTCCATATCAAATTTGGTACTGCTTTGAGAGGCCTGCATTATGTGCCCCATAATGTATTCCACATCTACACCAGCCAGACGTCTGTTGGCTATTACTACCCAAAAATCGTCTCTCTCTCTATCATCTGACCCGAACCCGATGGACAGCGGGGTCCTGGATTCATGTCCCTCGCTGCTCTGAAGAGCAAGCTCCACAATACGCATAACTACGCGCCGCAGGCCGTGTTCAACACCGCTACTATAAATGGATCGCGGGTCGACCCTGACTACGTACTGGTTTCTAGTCAGGGCTGGAGTGGGGGTGGCGCTGCCCACCAGCTCGAATGATATGTTACTGTCTACAAATTGAGGTGTTGTTGACGAGGTGAAGGGCACAGTGGGGTGGTGGTATTGAATAGGAATAATTGGGTACAGTTTTATTTGTAGAAGGAGCTACTGTAGGGTTGTACCGTAAGGCGTAGAGGACTGGGATTCTATTACATTTTCAGAACTAACTGTGGGTCTAATGGCCGACGCACTCGTGGAGAGTTTTACACGATTTTCTCCTGACGTGGAAGACGTTTCAGTAAAGTGTATGTTGTCATGCATCCGCTTTCTTTTCGAATTGTCGAGTGGGGGTGCTACAGTTATCGTTGCTGAGGGGTCCGAAACGGTAGCGAGGGTAATGGTGCACTCTGTACCTTCAACAACAACTACACTATCGTCAGTATCATCAACTTCATCTGCAATATCTCCGATGGGGACATGTTGCTGGTACAGTACCTCATTCTCGTCATCATTCACGGTTCTGAGGAAGAAGAAAACAAGACTGTAGAATATAAGAAGCATCACTTAAAATTTTATTACATTATTTAAATGTTCCACTTAAGAGTGTGACGTGTTAGAAATGGAAACTGTAGAAAAATTCAGGTTCTCGATCCCTTCTACATATATTATATCCGGCCCTACAGGCTGTAACAAAAACCATGTTTATGCTTAAAATCATTAAAGTTAAGGACGAACTGTTCTAAAATTTTGTGCATAAAGTTATATGGTGCTATTCGACATACCAAGCCGTATACAACGAGTACCAAGATGATATTTTGTACCTCAAAGGTGTTTATGATGTTAGTTCGATAAAGGGCAATGCGCGCACGGTTATTGTAATTGACGATCTCATGTTAGAAATGGATAACATGTTTGCCGAGACATTTACAGTGTTTTCCCACCATCTTAACATAATCGTATTCTTCCTCAATCAGAATCTATTTTTAAAAAATAGATGCATGCGCGATGTATCACTAAATACATAATATCTAGTCTTATTCGCAAAACCTAGAGATGTGGCACAAATTGGGGTATTAGCCAATCAAATGTTCCCGAATCAGCGTAATGAGTTTTTGGAAGTTTATAAAGAAACTACAAGCCTACGTTATGGATATTTGGCTTGTGACCTTCACCCGCGAAACACGTTTAGGGTGCTTCTAAAAACGAATATATTCTCAAACGAGGCTGAAACGGTGTATATCCCAGAATAACAAAGAGGTTAAAGAAATACCGTGTAATAAAAATCTCTCATCAGCTGCCACGAACTCTCCAGCACCTGTTTGTTAAAAATATCAACTCCGACTTTTAAAAATGCACCTGCGAAATCTGTCTTGACGTTATAAAATGCAATGTACCAATGAAGCCCTCTCAGAAGTCTCGCTTACGTCGTTACAAGAACATAATACACGCACTCGCTCGTAAAAGTCAAACTGTGGGGAAGAAAAAGCGAAATATTGTACAAAGAGATGTTCATTCCTACCATCTTATAGAATATAGTCGAAGGTTTAGAAGTAGGCGAGAGTTTAGGATGTAGCGATCATCAAATCCTTAGGTTTAAGTTATTGATAGAAAACACCCAGGATAGTAACGTAATAGAAGTCCCTGATTTTCGTAGGGCTAATTTTGATAGTTTCGCGGATAGGATGAGAGTAGTGGACTGGGATAACTTATTTATGGGTAATGACACAAATCTGCGTTGGGTGGCGTTTAAAGAAAGTTTTAGGAATATTGAAAGGGAGTTTATTCCTCGTAGGCTCAAGCGCGCTAGAAATCGCGGTAGGCCGAAGTGGTGGACTAGGGAAATAGGAGAGTTTATAACGAGCGTAATAGAGCGTATAGACTTAGTAAGCGCAATGGAGAGGTAGCTAACTTTAATAGATATATCGAGCTTAGACGTCAGGTTAAAAGATCAGTTAGGAATGCCAAGCGTAATTTAGAGATACTTATAGCTGCGGATAGTAAACATAATCCAAAAAAGTTTTTTGAATACGTTAATAATCGTAAGCCGGTAAAAAATAACATAGGCCCTCTAGTGGATGTTAATGGCGCTTTGGCTTCTGACGCTCATGCGATGGCGGGTATTTTCAATAACTTTTTTGCGACAGTTTTTACCGTAGAATACGTAAATAATGTCCCCGACGTGGATGATATCGTTCCATTTAGTTGCGAGACTATTTTAGATGAAATAACTGTTTACGAGGCTGAGATTGCGCATTATATCGATAGGCTAAAAGTTAGCAAGGCTCCAGGCCCTGACGCTTTTTATCCCAGACATTTGAAAGATTTGAAAGAAGTTATCGTAGGCCCCTTAACGAAGATCTTTAATCAGTCACTCGAAACGGGGATTATTCCTGAAGACTTTAAATTAGCTAACGTCACGCCTATTTTTAAAAAAGGCGACCGCGCGGTAGCTAGCAATTATAGGCCCATTAGCTTAACGTCAATTGTCGGTAAACTTTTGGAATCCGTAGTTAGGGATCGTATTATCGATCACTTAGAAAGTAGAGATTTGATTAATAGTAGTCAGCACGGGTTTCGACGCCATAGGTCTTGTTTAACTAATTTGTTAGAATTTTATAACGAAGTAGTGCGCGAATACGATAGGCATAGGGCAGCTGACGTTATTTATTTAGATTTTAAAAAGGCGTTCGATACAGTTCCGCATAGGAGACTAATTGCGAAGGTTAAAGCGCACGGTATACGCGGTCAGGTAGCTAACTGGTTAGAAGAATGGCTTCGTGCTAGGAGACAGAGGGTCGTAGTTAATGGTAGTGAATCGGGGTGGTTAGATGTAGGTAGCGGTGTCCCACAGGGTTCAGTGTTAGGCCCATTGCTATTCGTAATTTACATTAACGACATAGATGTAGGATTGACTAGTAACGTTTCAAAATTCGCGGACGATACTAAAATAGGCGGTAAGGTTGTTAACGAGGACGATAGAAATAGGATTCAAGACGATGTAGATAGGATTATGGAGTGGACAGATAAGTGGCAGATGCAATTTAACGTAGACAAATGTAAAGTTTTGCATATAGGTTCTCGCAACAATAATTACGCGTACACGATGGATGATAGGGAGTTAGCGAGCGTTGACGAGGAAGTAGATTTAGGCGTACGCGTATCTAAGGATTTAAAGGTTAGGAACCAGTGCCTGGAGTCTTGCGCAAAAGCGAATAGGATGTTAGGCTTCATAGCGCGTAATTTCGAATTTAAATCGAAGGATATTATATTGCCCCTTTACAAGTCCCTAGTCAGGCCTCATTTAGAATATGCCGTTCAGTTTTGGTGCCCGTACTTGCGTAAGGATATTGATAGGTTAGAAAGGGTTCAGCGTCGTGCCACGAAACTTATTCCGTCATTGCGCAACAAGCCTTATGAAGATAGGATTAAAGTGTTAGACTTGTATTCACTCGAAACTAGGAGATTAAGGGGGGAGCTTATTGAAGTTTTCAAAATCGTTAATAACATCGATAACGTAAATTTTGACAAATTGTTCACTTTTGATAATAGTAATACTCGCAATAACGGATTTAAGTTGCGTGGCAGGCGTTTTATTACTAATATCGCTAAAAACTTCTTTACGTTTAAAGTAATTGATAAATGGAATAATCTTCCCGCGTCAGTCGTTCATTCTACCAGCGTTAATATGTTTAAGAACCGTCTTGACAGACATTTTAAAGGTATTAGCGTTGTTTAATTTAAAAAACAACAAAGTTAGCAACGGAAGCTCTGGTGGTGGTGCTCGAGGATGAGTCTGTTGACGATGAATGCCAGCTTGTGACATGCCAGCGTGTGATGCCAGCAATAAAATTATTAAAAAAAAAAAAAAAAAATTAGACTAACACGAATGTAGATGTAGCTCATAGCGTAAACTAACCCACTTTTTGTTTAACTTTACCTACTTTTTTTTTTTTTTTTTTTTTTTTTTCCCCTTACTTTGCATGTCTCTAACTCTTTTCTTGCATGTTTGTAGTTTGCATGGTATGACAGTGAGTTAAGACTGTATTTGCATGGTTTGTAAGCGTTCTTATTTTACTTCTTTTCATCTTTCACCCCTCTCCTATTCTCTCCGACTATTTTTCTGACTTGTCGGCAGTGGCCGGCGGATGATGATGGTGAGACACTTTTCCTCTTTTTCTGAATGAATGTTAACCCATGAGTGATAGGTGTTGCTCTTACTTAACCCCTTATTCTCTTCTCTTCTCTTAACCCGCTACTCTTTCCTTTCTCTCGGGCTAACCTTAGAGTGGATCTTAGGGTCTTTGTTAGCCTTAGCTTCTGTAGATCTGTAGATCTTATTTTCAGTTTTGGGCCCTTTATTGTCTAGTTTAATATAATGAAGAAAGTAGTCGTAATTCCACACGAGGTGTACGCTTCACTACAAAACACAAAGAGTCGAGATACGATTCTAGAACCCCGTAAAAACAAGCTTAAAAGAATGGAAAGCGAATTGGTGGACCTATTAAACAATGAAAAGTCTCCTGATGAGGAAAGAATCTTATACCAAGAATCTCTGCAGAAATTTCTTCATGAGTACGAAAATTATAAGAAACCGGTGGAGTTCCCCGTAGTTGTCAAACATGGGGGCGACATGATCATGGCGATCCTAGAGACGAACAAGTAAAGAACAAAGGTGCGAGTCCGCAACATCTCGAACATATCGTAAAAAATAGTCTCCCTCATACATTGAGGAATAAAGGACTAAGTCTTTATAATCTATTGAGTGAGGATCCCATTATTCTATAGTCCGATACAGGAGAGGTTGTTGTTGTGGATAGGCCCCCACAAACAGGATGGGAGCATATTAATTAAAGCTGACTACAGCAGATAAACATCCCAAAAACACTGATAGGTAACCAGAACAGGTTAAAAGACTTGGGGCAAGTAACGCATGTACCACAGCTGAACACGCCTTCGACTACGGTGGTGGTGTCTCTGAAGAGGAAGAAGAACAGACCAACCAGCAACACCCATTCCTACCCGCGCGCCTCTAAAATACGCAAATAAGAAAAAGTTATTATGACATTTCTAATCCAGACTCTTACGGGGATGTTTATAGACTGTACAGAGGTGTTTATAATGAGGGAATAGAGAAAAAAGATGTTGAGAGATTTTTGCGTGAGCAGGACGCTTATTCACTTCATAAACCGGTGAGAAGAAGGTTTAAAACTGCCAAGACAGTAGCCGCATCGATTGATTCTATTTGGCAGGCTGATTTAACAGACATGCAAAGGTATTCGGTTTATAATGGCGGCTATAGATACATTCTATTCATAATAGATGTATTCCCTAGATATTTGTGGCTAATAATACTGGAAAATAAATCGCTTGAAACAGTCGCTAAAGCTACAAAATCGCTGATGTTGAAGGAAAAACAGGACATGGGGAAAGAATTTATAGGCCGAGCGTTTCAGAACATGTTAAGAGAGTTTAATATCAGTTATTACACTTGTAATTCTGTGGATAAGGCATCTTTACCCGAAAGAATTCAACGTACCATGAAGTAACGCGTGCATCGCTATTTTTCACATAAAAACTCCAGATATATAGGCATTCTGTAGTCGCTGGCTTCATCCTACAACCGTCCACACCACCGAACGATTGGTACATCACCTAACGAGATTTCTAAAAGAGGTATGCATACAGAGGCCTAGGCCTGTTCAAAAATCAACGTTTTCTTATTTTCATAGGTTTCTGTACATTTTCCCATGCTTTTTGACCTGAAAAAGCCGAAAATCACAACTATTTTGACCTAGGATGTTGGGAAGCATTGCCGCATGGAGCTTTAAATTTTCTGCCTTGAAATCGGCCAAAGCGCCAATTCCGGGGTCCCTTGAATTATGTTTTGCACTTTAACTTTTGATCTAAACAAGATAGAGCAACAAATTAGGTATCAAATGAAAGAGCATAAAATTAGTAAATAATAATAATAATAATAATAATAATAAATAAATAATAATTATAATAATAATAATAATAATAATAATTATCTATCATTTTTCAGGAAACAACAGAAACTCAATCAGAATCTAGAAAACCATCTACAAGTTACATCACAATGGCATTAAGCAAGGAGCTGAGGGAGCTCCGTGGGCGCACAGTTGATATCTCAGAACCTCCACGTACTGTCCACAGGCAGGTGTCAACTGGGCCATCTACCAGATCTCTCACTGAAACTTTCCTGGTTGGATACCCTTCAGCTTTTATCAGTGGTTCCCAGCTTCCCACCAACAGACAGGCGTTCCAGTATTTCCTTAATCTTCAGAATTTACCGGAAAATGCAGGGAGTCCCATGGTTCAAGACCTTGCATATGAAACAGTTGAATCTATCATCCCATTCTGGCAGATGGCTAGGATCAAGACAATGACCAAGTACAACGCAATGAAGCTCTTCATGAAACTACATGAGAAACATCGTGCTCTGGTGAAAAGCAAAGGAAAAGCAAGTAACCCTGGAGGAAAAAGAGGAGCATTTGTGCTGGAATTAGACAGCCTGTTCGATATAGGAGCTCCAGATGCAATCTAGGAAATACAGAACAACAGACTGTTATCCAGAGAGAAGAAAGATGAGGATATCAGGTTCTACGAAGACCAAAAGACTGAGAGGAAAGGTCATATGTCTGGTCATTACAAGATTTTTGAGACAAGATCCCTGCAGCAAGCAGCGAGGAATGAAAGACTGCAGCATAGACAAGAACGAGGTAAAACTAATTACTTTGAACGTTACAAAAAGTTTTAAGTTTTACTCCATTGCGATATTTAGCATGTACTTAACAATTACTGTCTTAACATGTTGTACTATTTTACAGCTGCAGCAGAACAAGAGGCAGTTGTTCATGTGGATGACATTACCTGGGTGACTCAACTGACAACGACGCTAACACAGAGGACATGGATTACCATCAGCCTCGTCCTGGATGTTCTCACCATCAAGACACTGTGACTAGTGTGACTTTGACGTTTCCAAGGAAGGTCATGGAATGTGATGTCATCTGCAATACAGCTGATCGTCTTGGTTTATCAGACAATCGAGTTACTGCCATGGTTTCTGCCACTTTGAAAGCTGGAGGGGCTGATCTGGATAACTTCGTCATCTCAACCTCAACAACACGTCGCAACAGAATGCTGTCCAGGTATAATATCAGCCAGAGTCACATGTCCAAGTTTTGTGAAAACCCCCCACAGTACGCTGCCTTACACTGGGATGGAAAGTTGCTCAAAGATGTCTTGGGCAGTGAACCTGGAAGTACCTCAGAGACTTTAGCTGTGCTAGTGTCTGGTCCACCTTCATACACTGAAGGAAAGTTATTGGGAGTACCTGTCATCGACAATTCTTCTGGCACAGCTCAGGCTGAGGCTTCAATGGATTTACTGGAGACATGGGAACTTACGGATAATGTTACTGCCCTTGTTTTTGACACTACATCCAGTAACAGTGGAGTTCACAGAGGAGCTGCCAAACTGCTAGAGAAAATGCTGAACAAAAAGGTGTTTTATCTGGCCTGTCGACATCACATCCTGGAAATCCTAGTAGGAGCAGTTTGGGAGAAGCTGTTTGGGAAGGTGAAGGGGCCAGATAATCCCTGGTTTGAGCATCTGAAGGATGTTTGGACGGACTTGTCCAAGGAAAACCCAAAGATGCTGGCTATCAACAGCAAATGGCTGAAGGAAAAGAAGAAGAACAGTGAAGAAATACTCCAAGACATTCTAACAGCAGAAAGGCTTCCAAGAGCCGACTACAGGGAAATGGCTGAACAGACAGTCATTGTTCTTGGAGGAACGCCTCCTCGAGGTATTCACTGGAGTCGACCAGGCGCCATTCATCAGGCCAGATGGATGGCCAGAAACCTGTACTCCATGAAAATGCTGATGTTTGCAGATCAACTTGAGTACGACGAAGACACTGTATCAAAGCTGGAAAGACTCAACACCTTCCTTGCGCTGTTCTACACTCCTGTATGGATGATGTCAATGTCTGCTGCAGATGCTCCCGTGAATGATCTAAGTCTAATCCAGGACATGTTGAAGTACAAGAAAACTGACCCAGAGCTTGCTGATGCAGTACTTAATAAGATGAAAACCACAAATGGTACCTGACGCAGGAAGTCGTGCCATTTGCCCTGTTCAGCAGTAGATTGAGTGACACATTGAAGCACGACATTGCTGCCCAGTTACATGCCACTGAGAAGCCAGACAGCTTCAGAACAGGAAAGCCTCTATTCCAGAGAGTCACAGCTAAGACCACCCTGGTTGATCTCATTGGCCCAGAATCACATTTCCTGCTGGACACACTGAACATTGGATCCGAGTGGCTTCTGGAACCTGTCACGTCTTGGCCACAGAATGAGGACTACAGAAAAGCGTTGGACTATGTTAAGAATCTGAAAGCGGTGAATGACATTGCTGAACGTGGTGTCAAGATGATGAGCGACTTAGCAAATGTCATAACAACAGATGCCAAGCAAAGGGACTATCTCCTTCAAGCTGTGGAGTTCAACAGACGCCGCTTTGACAGCTTCAAGAAACAAACTCTCAACAACTGACTGTGTAAATGTCATTATGAAATTAATCATCATGTAATGCTTTCACTTCTTGATCGATTAGACTTGTGACAAAATGTTAATCTCAAATTTGTGTCATGAATAAGGCGCCTTGTCTGCCTTGAGTGTGAGAAAACGAATTTTGTGATATTTCTGAAATCTTTGTATGTACCAATGTGCCATTTCTTGTTCCAAGACTATCATAATTGTATAAGTTAGAAAGAGGATTAAAAACACTTTAATTTGGTGCCTATTTTGTTGCTCTATCTTGTTTAGATAAAAAGTTATAGTGCAAAACATGATTCAAGGGACCCCGGAACTGGTGCTTTTGGCCGATTTCAAGGCAGAAAACTTAAAGCTCCATGCGGCAATGCTTCCCAACAACCTAGGTCAAAATGGTTGTAATTTTCGGCCTTTTCAGGTCAAAAAGCATGGGAAAAAGTACAGAAACCTATGAAAATAAGAAAAAGTTGATTTTTGAACAGGGCTAATACAGAGCCTCAGGTGAGAAAAGATAATCGTAGAGCACCACCACGCTCTGTGCGTTTCAAAATCAGTGATTATGTATGACTGTCGCTTTCGGGGAATAAATTCGCGAAAGGATTTGAGCAAAGCTGGACTCGTGAGATTTTTAAAGTTAGAGCTGTGAGGCCTAAAGATGAGGTGATGATGTATTACGTTGAAGATTTGAATGGGGAAGAAATTGCAGGTGGCTTTTATGGCGACGATTTGCAGATAGTGACATTTAATTTAGAAAAAAGTTTTTAAAATTGGAAAAATTTTAAGAAGTAAAGGTTCAGGAATGAGAAAAATGTACCTGGTAAAGTGGCTAGGGTACCCAGAAAGCTTCAACACTTATATAAAAGCTGCTGCAAAAATGAAGCTTAAATAGTATTCAACATGGCGCCTAACAACTTCTACGTCACACTACCGTCCTCCGTCTCTCTCTCTGTACATCCCTGTCCAACTTTATAACAGAACTGCATAGGCCCATTGAATTGGGTACTATGCGTTCCCCCAGAGCAGGAAGGCCCAGTACTACACTACAGAAGTAACACTAGGGCTGGGTCATTATGACACAACCGAGGATATAGTGATAGACTGAAATGGGAGTCTGGAACTGGATACATATTTAGAAGGTACAGACTCCTCGAAATATCATGAGCTTTGGTACAAAGGAATATAGCGATACAGGGCTGAACTAGCCTTCACTGTTCGCACTGAAGAATTATTTTTAATATAAGACGCAGTTGTCGGCACGATTTAGAAACATACTTCAATTGCCGATATGAGTTGTGAAGAACATTTTATAGTTGAAAAGGTCGGCGAGGAAAGATTAAATGCACGTTTGCAAAGAAATGTTTATAAACTTGAATTTAATGGTGATGTTGTAGCAAGCGATATCACCTTTGTGCGTGCTTTTGATTATATTCTATCCGTGTTTAAAGATTAAAGAACGTGATAGTTTTACACCCAATTGTAAAGTGGGTACAAAAAAAGTGTTAAAGGAGTTGAAAGCCCTTTATATTGAATATAGACCACCCCCCGCATACTTTGAGTGGTGAATTAATATTAAATATAATTTATTGTCAAGCACAGTATAAAGCAATGAGGATGTAATTGTGGACTCGATAACTTGTGAGTTTACTATTTTATTTAAGTGTGGTAGAAACTGTCCTTAAAGCAAGTATTTCCATTTTCCCATTTTTTATGCGTATATATATATATATATATATTTTTTTTTTAATTGGGGTTGTTTAACCTCCTTCGCAACATCTAAGGTCATATGACGGAGGGGACCTACAGCTTAACGTGGGATCCGAACCACGGGTCGCTACATAATCTGGGCGTAGAGGACGGTCTCCCATCCAACTACTACCCAGACCCAATGTCGCTTAACTATATACATATATATACACACACACACATACATATATATACACACACATATACATACATATATATATATATATATATATATATATATATATTAAACAAGTGTTGCTTATACTGATTTTGGGAGCAAGTGTAGTTTACGTCCTCCTGTGGTGCCTAGTGTAGTTTACGTTCACCTACATCATCCTAGTGTAGTTTGCGTTCCCCAACTTTGTCCGCGTATAGCTAATCAAATATAACGAAAATATTACGACTTAACCTAACTAATCGTCAATTTATATATATATATATATATATATATATATATATATATGCAGAAAAATCACAGAATAACACGTGATCTTATTAATAAGCAAACAACCACAGGGAAAAAGGAAAAGAAAAACGAAATCCGAGCGCTTTCGTGATATATTCACATCTTCAGGGAAAAGAAAGAAATAGGAAATAGGAAAGCCATATTTCTTTCTTTTCCCTGAAGATGTGAATATATCACGAAAGCGCACGGATTTCGTGTTTCTTTTTCCTTTTTCCCTGTGGTTGTTTGCTTATATATAAATTGACGATTGGTTAAGTTAATTCGTAATATTGGCGCACCTAAAGGAAACGCACCCTAGGATTGTTCTTATTTGGGCTTAAATTTAAAATCTTGCGATTTTTTTTAATGTACTCTCGGATATTGTGCGAATAGCCATAAAAACTAATCCTATAAAGTTTGAGAGCGATCGCACAATTTTTACTACTTCCTTCGGATACTTTTGTATTCTTCCCCGGGTGAATGCACCCTCGGATATTGTGCGAATAGCTATAAAAACTAATCCTGTAAAGTTTGAGAGTGATCGCATAATTTTTACTACTTCCCCCGGATACTTTTGTATTCTCCCCGGGTGAATCATAGGATAGTGTTGTACGTTTTTTGAAAATTGTCGTTGTGGAATGCCGTTGGATGGAAGTGATATCTTCGGCATGTCAGTACTTTGTACTTAAATTGTATACTAGGTACTCCTCTACTAGAGTATTAGCCTCTCAATGAGGGGAGTTTCATGGGCGCCCATCTCAGAGCATTTGTAAATGAAATTTTAGGATACTGGGCGACAAGGAATTTTCAAAATTTGTAAAAATAGCATTGTCTTGGGAGTTGTATTGGGAGCATTGTCTTGGAAACCATATAATTACATATAATACATGCACATATGCCACAATTAGAACTGTTTATCCTAAATGCAAATATGAAATTTACATTGAATATCTATATATAGATAATGCTAGTGTTATTTCAAACCACACGAGGATGGTGGCCTGAGTAGGGAACATCCGGATCCATAGTATCCTTAATGCTTAATCCCCCTCCCACTTCCCGATCTGCCTTTGTCGCCCAGTATGAAAAGCTTAGAAAATGCTCTGGCCCATCTCCCACTCATTGTTGCCTAGTTTGCAGAAGTCACGGTGGACTTGCGGGAGTCAGGGTAGCGCTGGCGGTGCGCCTTGACGACCTGGAGGAGGAACTGACGCTGGTCCTCGTCCTTTGTCAGTGCCAAGTTGTAGTCCTGCATCATAGCGACGTCGGGCTCGGCGAAGTCGTTAGTGACGCGGAGACTCGCCACCCTCTGCGCGGCGGTGACATACCTTGGGTCACTGGGTCACTCCGCTGGGTCGGAGGACAAGAAGGCGCCGTCGATGCCGAGCACGTGGAACAAGAGCCTCGATGACTGGGTGACGAATCCGCGAGGGTTTTGCCGTTCACCACAGCCGACTTCGGCTCGACGACGACGCGCTTCAGGGGGCTGTCCGAGCCCTCCTGCTCCCCGAGCGCCTTCACCATCATCCTCTTTGTCTCCGCAGATATGTTGTCGTTGAAGAAGGCGAGCGACACGAGTGGCTCGCTCAGATACCACTGGTGCTGGCGCGCGAAGCCGTCGGCCAGAACCTTGGCAAGCGCCTTGTCCTCGTAACCGACGAGGTCCTGGAGGAGGGCAAGGTCGTTCGCCGGGGCGGCGACGGGGTTCGGTGAAGCGAACCAGGCCGGGACGTAGAGGGCAAGGGCGAAGTTGATGAATCGCCTGAGACCGGTCCGCTCCCGCGCGGTGAGGACCAACTGTTCGCGGAACAGGAACATCTTGAGGCAATAAATGTCCTCCGCCATCCAGCGCGCGCGATGGAGGGCGCCTGGGCGCATGAACCGGATGCCGCGCGTGGGCACGCCGCCGAGGACGATAATGGAAAGCTCCAAGAGCTCGCGGTAGTCATCGCGCGGCTTCTGTTGGGAGAGGTGGAAATGGTAGTGGGCGATAAGGTCGTCGCGCGCGTCCATGAGGGCCGCCGTGGCCTCCTCGTCGTCGATGACCAGGTGGCGCTCGGTGTTAATGGAATGCCACCGTTCCTTGAATAGCTTGAAGAGCTGGACGTTGGGACCGGAGGAGGCGCGGAAACACTCGCCGAACGCCCTGGCGGCGACGAGTTCGAGCATGTGGTGGCGGCAGGCAAGTTTGAGCAGATCCTTGCCCAGCTTCTGTTTGATGAGCACGCAGGCGCCCGCGCGTGCGACGGTGTTGGACGCCGTCGTATCGAAGCTCAGGCCGGCGACGCGGTTTGCGATGTCCCAGTCCTCCAACGCCTCGACGACAGCGTCCGCCATTGCTTGACCAGTGCCAGTGGCGAGCTTTGGGACAGCGAGGAGCTTGGCGACTTCTTCGCCGGAGAAAAGGACGGCAGCCGTTCGACGTTGTCCGCGCCTCCCATCACGTCGGCCACCAGCTTCCCGTCCCAGTGTACGATGAGCAGGTTGTCAGGCGCAAATGCCCGCTTGATGACGGCGGCAGCTTCTTTGCGGTGCTTGATGCGCGAGTGGTAGAACGACGACCGGTTGACGGTGAGTTCCGTAACATTGTGCCCAAGAACCTCGGCAATCGCCGCCACGACGCGGACCGCCTTGTTGACTGTGATGTGCGCGCGGTTGAGCGCGGCGACCACCTTCGGTGTGATGACCTGCTGTCGCCCGCGGCGTTTCGGCGGCGACGGTCTGGCGGCGTTGGATGTCGACGGCTGGGCGTGGGCGTCGTTGCTTTGTCGAGGGCGCCGTGGGCTGCCCTCGCTGGAGCTGGAGTCCAGTTTGAGTTTGGTCACTTCCACCTCAGCGTGCTTCCGTTCTGCCTCCTTCTGGCACGCGCGATCCTCTGCGATACAATGCACCTGTCGCTCCTCACGCTCGGCGAGGAGGCGGTCGACGCCGAGCATCGCCCCTAGCTGACCGTAATCGCGCTGGGCCAGGAGAAACGCCTTGTCCTCCTGAATGACGAGCATCTTCAGCGCGTTCCCGTGGGCGATGTCGAATAGATTGTTGAGACCGCGCGTCTAGGCGTTCCGCTTGTTCACGAGGAACGGCTTGGTCGCCTGCGTTTTCTTGCGCATCAGGTTTTTCCACTCCTCGTGCAATTTGATGAGCTTCTGGGCGCAACGATGATGAATGAAGGTCGGGATCCGGGCGATTTCCCAAAACTCGCGGACTTCGTTGATGACGACATCAGCCGCCTTCCGTATTGTCCTGTTTACCGATGATGTGCATATGGAAGAAGCGGCGCAGGACCTCTCCTTTCGACGGTAACTTTGAGCCAGTCAGGGACTCAGATGGGTGGCCTACCAGAAACACCTTGGTTGACTTCCGCATCGTACGCTTAACAGTTGCAGTCGACGACATGATTTCAAGTCTGTGAAGGAAAAAATTTTAAAACTTATTAGAAAAATAGACACCTTATAACATGGAATATAACGATTAATATAAATTAATGACATAGATTTAAATAATGAATTAAAATGAAATGATATAAAATTAAAATATGATTCCCTCGCTAGCAAGCTAACATTGTCATCTACAAGTTTACTTTTCCACAATTTATTTGAGAAATGAATACCTTGGAGGCTTGGCTTCTAGGTCTATAAGGCAAGACGAAACTAAAATATCTGCACAACCGACTCCGACGCTAGGATGGCAATAACTGAGTTACTGCGTAATATTATTTACTAAAACCGAACGCATTAGGAGGCGGAGCAATCGAAGAAGCAACCCAAAAGTTCATCGAGTTCACAGGGGAGAGAATACAAAAATGCCCAGGGGAGGTTTTAAAAATTATCCGATTGCTCTCAAATTTCACATGATTTGTTTTTATGGCTATTCGCACAATATCCGGGGGCGCAGTCATAACAATTAAAAAGTCGCAAATAAGAACCCTAAAGCACCCCTGTGTAATTTCCTTATTTATGGTCAGATTTTTATAAAATTTTCAATAAAGAGGTTTTCAAATACTAACCGGGCTTTCAATGTTATTCCGATATCCGCCACTGAAGGCCCGGTTAAGTCAACTGTATGCCCGGTTAGGTCAACTGTATGCCCTTGACAATTGGTTAGGTTAAGTCGTGTTATTTTCGTTAAAACTAACGAAAATGACACAACTTAACCTAACCAATTGTCAAACGCAAACAGTTGACCTAACCGGGCCTTCAACGGCGGACATCGAAATAACATTCAAGGCCCGGTTAGGTCAACTAACTGTATGCCCGTTTTTTTTTTTTTTTTTTTTTAAACATTTAAAAAAAATGTCAAATTTTTTTCAAAAATTGTGTACGTTATTCCGATGTCCGCCTTGAAAACCTCTATATTGGAATTTCATAAAAATCTGACGATAAATAAAGAAATTACACAGGGCGTGCTTTTGATTTAGGTGCGCTGTAATATTTTCGATAGTTTTGACGGTAGTAGTATGGTCGCAAAAGGAGAGAGTGTAGTGCAATTGCAAATGTTGATCAATGTTGCAAAGGAAATGTTACATAAGGTTATGCAACAAGTGGGAGGGGGAATGTTGGGTGGGAAGGGGAATGTTGCAATGTGTTATGCAACAATGGGGGAGGGGGAACGTTGCAAGAGCAACAAAGGGTTATGCAACTTGGAGGCGGAGTTATCCCCAAAGTTGCAATGAACTCCCGCTGGGGGAGACCTCTTTCGATGAGAAGTTGGGACGGCCTCACCCCCCAAAGGGGTATGCCTAACCTAAGAGAGTGAGGAGAAGGAGAGCGAGGAAGAGAGGTGTTCGCTTGGCAGGAGCCAAGCGCATATTAAGACTTCACCGAGCGGCCGCTGTCTTATAGGCCCTTAATCAGCCAGTTGGCTTAACCAGACAGTGCCTCCAGGCATTATCAGCCAGTTGGCACAGTGTATACTTCGTTTGGGCACGTACACACCCGCCTATACGCCCATAAAATATTACGCACACACGATTATATGCGTCGGATTCGAGAACCGGTAGCGGCGCGTCCTTCCAAGGTTGGGAGACAAATAGTAGAGAGGGTAACCTAATGATCCGTGTTAACCTGTAGGTCTCAGGTGGAGTGTAAACAACCTTTCACGATTGGTAGATAAGTAGGTAACCAGTCTCCCTCTCGCTCTCTCTATCTCTCCCCCTCTCGCTCTCTCCCTTTCCCTCTCTCTCTCTCTCTCCCTCTCGCCCTCTCCGGGACGAGTTTATGGTGCTGCAGTCTGCTGCCATACCCTCAAAACCGGTCACCCCTGCTTCAACGCAGCCTAAGTGGTTCAATCGTGGCATCGCTTCGGCTATCCGAAATAGGAAAGTAGCGTATAGGAGGGCGAAGGCCAATCGTTCCCACGAGAACACTGAAGCGTATGTCCGCCTGTGTAGGGAAGTGAAGGCGAAGGTTAGGCTAGCGAAACGTAACGAAGAACTACGGGTGGCAAGCCTCTGCAAGGGGTACCCTAAGGAGTTCTTCAGTTATGTTAATAGTAGAAAGCCCATTAGAAGCATGATAGGTCCTTTAAAGGACGGAAGCGGCGTTCTGCGGACCTCCGACGCGGACATCGCTAATGTGCTTAATGAGTACTTTGCGGGAGTGTTCACCAGGGAGGATACCCGCGTCATCCCCTAGCCAGCTGTGAGGCACGAAGGTGCTGGCCTGGATAGTGTTAGATGTACCGCGACAGTCGTTGCTCATAGAATAGACAAACTGAGCGCGTTTAAGGCTCCTGGGCCAGACCAGTTTCTGCCCAGTGTTTTGCGAGAAGTGCGCGACCAGGTGGCTCCCCACCTGGCTACAGTCTTCAACAAATCGTTGGTGATGGGCCAGGTGCCTGGTGACTGGAGGGAGGCCAACGTGACCCCTATCTTTAAGAAAGGGGATCACGAAAGTCCAGGGAACTATCGTCCTATTAGTCTCACTTCAGTTGTAGGTAAATTATTAGAAAGGATAATAGCTGATAGAATCGTTGACCATTTGGATTCCTACAAGCTGCTTGGGGACTCCCAACATGGGTTTAGACGGCATAGGTCGTGTCTCACCAACTTGCTCGAGTTTTTCCACGTCATGTTGAGTGAGTACGATAAGAGTAGGGCGATTGATATACTTTATCACGACTTTCAGAAAGCCTTTGATAAGGTACCTCACCGCCGGCTAATGGCGAAAGTGCGCACGCTGGGTATCGGTGGGGAAATAGGTAGGTGGATTGAAAACTGGCTGAGGAATAGGCGGCAGAGGGTGGTAATTAAAGGGGCTAGTTCGGGTTGGGCCTCGGTCACTAGTGGGGTTCCTCAGGGTTCCGTTTTGGGGCCACTGTTGTTTACCATTTACATAAATGATATCGACGGTGGCATCGTCAGTCGGATCGCCAAATTCGCTGATGACACCAAGCTTGGGGCCAATGTTGGGACGCCCGAAGCGATCGAGGAACTGCGTGCGGACCTAGGTAGGATAGGAGAGTGGTCCGAAAAATGGCAAATGCCGTTTAACTTGGGTAAATGCAAAGTGATGCACATTGGCTACGCCAATCCCAAGTCGGACTACTCGATGTTGGGCAGTAATATCGAGGTGACTGATTTAGAAAAGGACTTGGGTGTGCTAATTAGCAGCGACCTTAAGTTTACGAAACAGTGTGTAGAGGTGGAAAAGAAAGCCCAGAAACTATTGGGTTATATCAGGAGGCAATTTCAGTTTCGGAACAAGGAGATTGTGCTCTCACTGTACAATTCCCTTGTTCGGCCGTACCTGGAGTATGCTGTGCAGTTCTGGTCGCCCACCATCAGGAAAGATATTGAGAGGCTGGAGCGAGTGCAGGCGAGGGCCACAAAGTTGATCCCTTCCGTTAGGCATATGGGCTACCATCGACGGTTACGCGCCCTGAACTTGTTTTCGCTTGAAACTCGGAGGCTGCGTGGTCAACTGATCGAGGTTTTCAAGCTCTTACGAGGGTTCAACGATGTCGATTTTAGAAGTATGTTTAGTTTAAATGATAACCCAACTCGCAACAATGGTTGGAAGTTGGATTTGAAACGGTTTAGGACTAGTGTGTGGGAATTACGTTACGTATAAGATCTGTGACACATGGAACAGGTTACCTTCGGAAGTTGTGAACAGTTCCTCTGTGGATCAGTTCAAGAAAAGGTTAGACGAAATCTTGCACACTATTTGAGTGTGTAAAGACATTTAGGACCTCAGTCTGCGGAAATTTCTTTTCCTATAAAATAGTTAATATCTGGAACCAACTTCCCTCAGAGGTTGTTTCCAGTCAAAGTGTAAATCTGTTTAAAAATAGGCTAGACAAAGTACTGAACACACTCATAGTTTAAGATTAAAACCTCAGAAAACTCTGCAGGAGTTCGTTTGCTCGGTCTCTGTGAGCAAGCTAAATATAGAGCTATTTATATATTCTCCACTTTCCTGTAAAATTTCCTTGGCTACTTTTCCAGGGTCAAGGTAGTTTCTTCAACCTTTTTCCGTACCTGCCTCTGGCAGGGAGGGAGCGGAGGGTGGGGAGAGAGCCTTCTACTTTTCTATCCAGTTTTCTACTACTGCTAGCATAGTTGAAAGACAAAATTTTCCCTGGCACCCGTTGCCATTGGTACCTCCTCGGTATGGGCCGCAAGGCCTTTTGAGGTACTTCTTTTCCTTGTAACTCCTTGTAACTCTCTCTCTCTCTCTCTCTCTCTCTCTCTCTCTCTCTCTCTCTTATTTCCCTCGCAGGGGGTATAAAGGTTATGCACAGTCCTTCTGGGTGTTGTAAACTTTATACTTGGGGTGTGACCGCCCTCCGGTCCCGAGTCGTGGGATTCTAGAGAAATTGGCTGCCAATTCCTTTAGGTTCTTCCCGCAGGGGGTATAAAGGTTATGCACAGTCCTTCTGGGTGTTGTAAACTTTATACTTGGGGTGTGACAGCCCTCCGGTCCCGAGTCGTGGGATTCTAGAGAAATTGGCTGCCAATTCCTTTAGGTTCTCTCTCTTTCGGGAGGGCGGGTGAAGTCTGTTGTACAAACCTGTCCCGTGGGTTACTAGGACCCCTTCCCATCCCACTCTGTCCTTTTAGCTTAGGTTAGGGATGTTCTCCTCTGACTGCAAAAAAAAAAAAAAAAACTTTTAGTATTGTCTTTTTCTCTACTGTTACGATTAGGACGCTACTGCTATCTCATGCGTGGAAGAGAGGCTTGGAACCTCTATAAATAACACCATTTAACTTCAGTTGTAGGTAAATATTTAGAGGGGATAATAGCGAGTAGGATTGTTGACCATTTGGATTCCTACAAGCTACTTGGGGACTCCAACATGGGTTTAGACGGCATAGGTCGTGTCTCACCATCATGCTCGAGTTTTTCTACGTCATGTTGAGTGAGTATGATAAGAGTAGGGCGATTGATTAGAAGGCCTTTGATAAGGTACCTCACCGCCGGCTAATGGCCGAAGTGCGCGCGCTGGGTATTGGTGGGGAAATAGGTAGGTGGATTGGAAACTGGCGAAAAATGCCACAAAGTTAATCCCTTTCGTTAGGCATATGGGCTACACTCGACGCTTACGTGATGCGGGTTCAAAGATGTCGATTTTAGAAGCATGTTTAGTTCAAATGATAACCCAACTCGCAACAATGGTTAGAAGTTGGATTAGAAACGACTAGTATATGTGGGAATTACTTTAACACGTTGATAGTTTAATATTAAAACATAAGAAAACTCTGCAGGAGTTCGCTTGCACGGTGTCTCTGTGAGCAAGGTAAATATAGAGCTATTATATATTCTCCACTTTCCTGTAAAATTTCCTTGGCTACTTTTCCAAGGTCAAGGTATTTTCTTCAACCTTTTTCCGTACCTGCCTCTGGCAGGGAGGGAGCGGAGGGGGGGAGAGAGCCTTCTACTTTTCTATCCAGTTTTCTACTACTGCTAGGATAGTTTGAAAGAAAAATAAACTTTTAATAACAGGAACAGTTCCTCGGTGGATCAGTTCAAGAAAAGGTTAGACCAAATGTTGCACACTATTTGAGTGTGTAGAAAATTTTCCCTGGCACCCGTTGCCATTGGTACCTCCTCGGTATGGGCCGCAAGGCCTTTTGAGGTACTTTCTTTCCTTGTAACTCCTTGTAACTCTCTCTCTCTCTCTCTCTCTCTCTCTCTCAGTGGGTCAACGAGCCTACACGAGGCGAAAGCGTTCTAGACTTAGTATTCACGACCGAAGACACCTCGTCACTGGCCTCACCGTTGACGAATCGTTGGGCGGGAGTGATCACGGTCTTATTAGGTTCCGTGTGTGCGTCCCTCGGGTGAAGCGTAGTAACTCGAGAGGCAGTAAGCTCGATCTCCGGCGGGCGAACTTTGTTAGCCTCAGGGATAGCGTAGCAGAGATGGGGTTAGAGGTTGGCGGCGATGTTGAGGGAGTGTGGAGTGCATTCAGGATGAGTTTATGGTGCTGCAGTCTGCTGCCATACCCTCAAACCGGTCACCCCTGCTTCAACGCAGCCTAAGTGGTTCAATCGTGACATTGCTTCGGCTATCCGAAATAGGAAAGTAGCGTGTAGGAGGGCGAAGGCCAATCGTTCCCATGAGAACACTTTAGCGTATGTCCGCCTGTGTAGGGAAGTGAAGGCGAAGGTTAGGCTAGCGAAACGTAACGAAGAACTACGGGTGGCAAGCCTCTGCAAGGGAACCCTAAGGAGTTCTTCAGTTATGTTAATAGTAAAAAGCCCATTAGAAGCGGCGTTCTGCGGACCTCGGACGCGGACATTGCCAATGTGCTTAATGAGTACTTTGCGGGAGTGTTCACCAGGGAGGAAACCCGCATCATCCCCGAGCCAGGTGTGAGGCACGAAGGTGCTGGCCTGGATAATGTTCGATGTACCGCGACAGTCGTTGCCGATAGAATAGACAAACTGAGCGCGTTTAAGGCTCCTGGGCCAGACCAGTTTCTCCCCAGAGTGTTGCGGGAGAAGCGCGACCAGGTGGCTCCCCACCTGGCTACAGTCTTCAAGAAATCGTTGGAGACGGGCCAGGTGCCTGGTGACTGGAGGGAAGCCAACGTGACCCCTATCTTTAAGAAAGGGATCACGAAAGTCGAGGGAACTATCGTCCCATTAGTCTCACTTCAGTTGTAGGTAAATTATTAGAGGGGATAATAGCGGATAGGATCGTTGACCATTTGGATTCCCACAAGCTGCTTGGGGACTCCCAACATGGGTTTAGACGGCATAGGTCGTGTCTCACCTACTTGCTCGAGTTAAAGCCCCTATTACATATTACACACACACAGTTATATATACTAATTACTTATTTATAGTTGAGTTTCGAGAGAGAGAGAGAGCTAAACCCCAAAATGTGCACACAAACGCACATAGACTCTGCATTATTACACACTCAATTACTTTTCATTTTTCTTTATTTTCTCCTAACAACATATTACGATTAAGATAGCTTCCTAAGGACCTCAGAAACGTTACAGGGGTAACAGTTGAAGTCTTCAAGAGAAGACTAGATGCCTGGCATAGGACGGTACCAGATGAGCAGGGTGTACCTGGCTATGTGCGGTGGGGAGCGGAAGTGAGCAACTCGCTCCTCCACCAAGCCAGGCCTAGAGGCGGGGACCACCAGCTTGACCTCCGTGTGAAGAGAGACCAAGCAGAGGGACACTAACAAAATGGTCAGAAGACAATATGACATTTAACACCGAGAAATATCAGCTCTTGAGATATGGTAGAAATGAGAAAATTGAACAGATTGCATATTATGCCAGATGAGCCGCGTGTACATGACAATGTACGGTGGACGGCGCAAGAGAGCAACGCGCTCCTCCACCAAGCGGTCATGTGTGACGGAGAGCGCAAGAGAGCAACTCGCTCCTCCACCAAGACAGGTCTAGAGGCGGGACCACCAGCTTGACCTACGTGTGAAGAGAGGCCGAGCAGAGGGGGACACTAACAAATGGTCAGCATACAACAATAGGGCATTTAACACAGAGAAATTTCAACTCTTGAGATATGGTAGAAATGAAGAAATTAGGCTGCATATTAGGCCAGATGAGCCGGGTGTACGTGACTATGTGCGGTGGAGAGCGCAAAAGCGACTCACTCCTTCACCAAGCCAATCCTAGAGGCAGGGACTACCAGCTCGACCTTCGTGTAAAGAGAGAACGACACGCGGAAACGCATCGTGGTATACACACATTTTATTCATGCAGTTAACCGTGATTCACTGTCGTCAATTGAGTTAACATGACCTACTAATTGTTACCATCATGCACTTATCCGTGATCGTGGCATGGAGTTAACCGCGACTTGGAGGTGTTTACATTCGCGGGTCCCTCCCGCCATACCGCCAAAATGCGCCTCAATCAGTGTCTCTCAGCGCGACTAAAGGCAATATTACGAACGAAATTATCAAAGACGCAAAGAGAAAAATCGGCGAGTGGTACCAAACCTCAAACTAAACCTAATAACCAACCAAACAACGCTGGACAATAGAAAAGGCAGAATCTGTTGTGTTCCCAAACTAAAGACCTGACAAGGGAACTTCCCCAACACTGAAGGAAAATAGCTTGGTTGTCAGGGGATCAAGACTTTTAACCAGCCTCCTAAGGACCTTAGAAACGTTACAGGAAACAAAGTTGAAGTCTTCAAGAGAAGACTAGATGCCTGGCACAGGACGGTACCAGATGAACCGGTGTACCTGGGTACTGCGGCGGAGAGAGCAGCTCGCTCCTACAACAAGCCAGGCATAAAGACGGTGCCAACAGCTTGACCTCCGGGTGAAGAGAGGCCGAGCAGAGGGGGACACTAACAAATGGTCAGAAGACAATAATAGGGCAATTAACACCGAGAAATTTCAACTCTTGAGATATGGTAGAAATGAAGAAATTAAACAGACTGAATATTAGACCATATGAGCCGGGTGTATATGACTATGTGCGGTGGAGAGCGCAAGAGAGAGAGACATGTCTCTGAGTTACTCCTTGCCTTTCACACCCCTCACAGTTTCTAAGAATCATAAAATCGGGGATCTATCTTGTCAATACTTTAAAACCAAGTTTTAAAGAGTTTTAAAGTCTCGCTAATAAAGGTCCCATTTGTGATTCTTAAAAGTTATGAGGGGGGGAAACGCAAGGGGTAACTCAGACATACCTGTAGCCAGCTTCACAACGGCCTACGCCCGTATCAAGCTTTGGGACTACTGCACTCTCTTGGGCGGAAAGCCATAATACTGCAGCATAATAGTAACAGTAACCCGGACCGTAATGATACATCCTGGGATATTGTCAGAGACTTAAATGATCGTATCTCATGACCGCCACAACAGTCAAAGTTGAGGTCTTCAAAAGAGGCTACATGATTGTCTCAGTACAATACCAGATGCGCCGGGTGTACCTTGTTATGTACGGATGAGAGTGCAAGAGAGCATCTCGCACCTTCACCTGGGTGCAATATGCAGTAGGGTGTGTCAATTTTGTCAACTTTTATCAAATCAATTTTGGTAGTGAAAATATAGTCTTTTCATGTAAAAACTTGAAATTGGCCGACCAAAATGAAATAACATAACCCTTACCTACATCAATTTTACCTTAAAGTTTCAGAAATTGACTCTTTTACTAAATAATAGGACATAAATTGATTAACTATTCATCTGTCACAGAATTATCCCACTGATCGCATATGGAGTGTTTTCAAGGTCATATAGTTGTTGTACAATGTACGAGTCACAACATGAATAGAACTGTCCCTCACTCTCAGTCCTCAGTTGCCTCTTAGATGTCATAGACGGTGGTTTGCTGTTATTGCTCTTGTACCTACTTCATAGTTATTCTACTAGACGAATACTACTATTTAACTGTAAGTATGGATTATTGATTATTACAATTATTTATTATTATCATATTCTTCTGTCTAATTATGTTGTAATCACATGAAATATTTTTGTATTAAACTTTAGAACATCGAATGACTAAACTTTGAAACATCGTAATTGATAAAAATACTTAAATGTTTTTCTTTCTTTTCAGATATTTCTAAGATGCCAAAATTGAAGACAAGAGGTCAGTCGTCATACCACTTGAGCCTGTTAGTCGGTACAGGCAAGGAGCTTCCCGTATCAGAACTACCAACAGTGCGAGACATGCTGAGACTAGGGTTACTCCTTCGTGAACAAAATACAAAGGATAGAAGGAACTACACAGAGAAAGAGCTCATAAGGGACATGATTCCCCCTCTTCTGCATCAGTGGAAAAAAGCTAATGTGTTATTCAAACCACCTGTACTTAATCAGTATAGAACTATTGAGCTAAATTAACAAAGCTGTGGCACAAAGCAGTTGAGACATCACTTGGTAAAGGAAAACTAGCAAAGAAAAATAAATTTTTGCACACACTTGATACTCTTCTTGACATTTTTAACTGCCAGTGTCCCATAGAGTTGTGTTCTGAAGCCAATTGTTCTCCCTCATGCAGAAGAGGACCTCACCCTCACATTGATTGTCGCTGTCCTCGTGAGAAGAAGATCCCTGTTTTGGAGCTGCCTTTCATAAAGGCGCAGAGAACAAAGGCAGGAGGCCAAGGAAGTATGCAGATTGGTTCGGCAGATTATTCAGAAACCAAAAAACAGATTGTTATTGCTAAGAAAAAAGAAAATCCGAGAGTGGGAAGAAAGGAAGAAAAAGAAGAGTGAAGAAGCCACCCAAAGAGATGAAGAGCTCTATCAAGAGGTTTCTCACTTCTTTGAAAGCTCTTCAGATGAACAGAAAGAAGCAACATCAGATGATAGCTCCAAAATGCCATCTGAACCTTCGCCGAAGAAAATGAAATACAACACTAAAGATATCTCAAACATTGCCCTTGCCAGTATTCGCCACCATACGGGGCTACGAGAGACTGCAGAGATTGCCACTGCCGCTTGGATAGATGCAGGCCTCATCAGCCGAGAGGATACATCCTTAGTGATAGATCATAATAAGATAAGAAGAGCACAAGAAAAAATAATGAAGGAAATATCTGATCAGCATGAAAAAGATTTGAAGGAGGAAGGTCTCTCTTGCCTTTTGTTTGATGGAAGAAGAGATGACACAAAATTTCTCCTAGAGGTAGAGGGAATGGACAGAAAGTTTCCCGGTCTCATCAAAGAAGAACACTACTCTGTGTGTTCCGAATCTGGTGGCCGCTATTTGTTCCACTTTGTTCCTGAAGCAGAAGTAGAAGGCAAGAAACATGCACAGGCAATTGCTGATCAAATAATATATTGACTTCAAGAAAGAAGACTTGACAGTTCACTGCAGGCCGTGGTGGAGACTCAACTGCGGTAAAACACTAGATGGCAGGGCGGTGTTATGACGCATTTAGAGAAAAAACTTGGAAGAAGGCTTGTTTGGATTGTATGTGATTTGCACACAGGGGAACTACCTCTTCGTCGTCTCATCCAGGAACTTGATGGTCCTACAAAGAGCAACAACAAGTGGTCAGGCCCCCTTGGCAACATGCTAGATGAAGCAACGGAATTAGAAATAAATACAAAATTTCCAAAGGTCGAAGTAGGCCCTCCCCTTCCAGTGTTGTCTGAAGAAGTTATCAAAGACCTCAGCACGGATCAATCTTACGCTTATCGTATTGTTCAAGCAATCAGATCAGGAGAGTTGCCTCAAAATCTGGCTCTCTTAGAGATTGGACCCGTAAGTCACAGTCGTTGGTTAACTACAGCGATTCGTTTCTGCAGGATTTGGGTTTCCAAACATGCACTGAAGGGCAAAATGCTACAGAATTTGATGTTGATTGTTGAATTTATTATTGGGTTTTATCTTCCTTGCTGGTTCAATGTAAAACTTAATCCAATGTGGATGGAGGGGCCCAACCACATCTTGTTTCAATTACAGCTACTGAGAACTCAAAGGAAAGTAGTGGTGGACATCGTGTTACCCGTGGTGAGAAGGTCCGCTTGGTTTGCTAGGCCAGAGGCAGTTTTGCAAGCAATACTCTGCAGCCAATGTACCAAAGAGCGAACTGAGGCTGTGGAAATCATTCTAAAGCTTAGAGGAACATCACTAGATGATGACCAGCTGGGAGACTGCTCTGTTCAGACAAGGAAGGTACCTCCGATAAACGTCAATGTCACGAAATTGACAGAATTAGTTAACTTGAGTTCGGAAGTTTTGGAGCCACCACTGACAACATGTATAACAAACAAAGATTTAACACAACTTAAAGAGGCCCCAATGCAAGTGCCAAGGTGGTCTTCTCACACTCAGAGTGTGGAGAGATGTGTGAAAATGGTCACAGAAGCAGCTAGTCAAGTTGACAGTCACGAGAGGCGAGAAGGCTACATCAAAGCGCAAGTAGCAAGCCGAATGCTGATGTCAAGGAACCGCAGCAAAAAGGACATGACTGCATTGGTTACTTTCAAATAAAGACTCTGAATGATATCTTATTGCCACTTTAAATGTTGATAGGATGTTTGCGCACATTTGTTATTTTGTTACGAATTTATGGAAAAATGGAATTTTTGAATTAAAATTGATGTAGGTAGGAGTTATTTTTTATTGTTTTTGAAGCAAGGATATTATTTTATATGCCAAATGATTACATTAAATTGCTACCAAATCACATGATTTTCAATTTAGTCATTTCACCCCAAAATTGACACCCTAATATGCAGTCTGTTTAATTTCTTCATTTCTACCATATCTCAAGAGTTGAACTTTCGCGGTGTTAAATGCCATATTGTTGTCTTCTGACCATTTGTTAGTGTCCCCCTCTGCTCCGCCTCTCTTCACACGGAGGCCAAGCTGGTGGTCCCGCCTCTAGACCTGTCTTGGTGGAGGAGCGAGTTGCTCTCTTGCGCTCTCCGTCACACATGACCGCTTGGTGGGGGAGCGAGTTGCTCTCTTCCGCCGTCCACCGTACATAGTCATGTACATGCGGCTCATCTGGCATAATATGCAATCTGTTTAATTTCCTCATTTCTACCATATCTCAAGAGCTGAAATTTCTCTGTGTTAAATGTCATATTGTTGCCTTCTGACCATTTTGTTAGTGACCCCTCTGCTCGGCCTCTCTTCACACTGAGGTCAAGCTGGTAGCCCCCGCCTCTAGGCATGGCTTGGTGGAGGAGCGAGTTGCTCACTTGCGCTCCCCACTGCACATAGCCAGGTACACCCTTCTCATCTGGTACCGTCCTGTGCCAGGCATCTAGTCTTCTCTTGAAGACTTCAACTTTTACCCCTGTAACGTTTCTGAGGTCCTTAGGAAGCTATCTTAATCGTAATATGTTGTTAGGAGAAAATAAAGAAAAATGATAAGTAATTGTCTATGTAATAATGCAGAGTCTATGTGCGTTTGTGTGCACATTTTGGGGTTCAGCTCTCTCTCTTTCGAAACTCAACTATAAATAAATAATTAGTATATATAACTGTGTGTGTGTATAATAGGGGCTTTATGGGCATATAGTCAGGAGTGTATGAGCGTTTGTGTTCGTTTCTTGGGTGTTCAGCTCTTTCTTGGCTTATATAGGTAAGACGATCTTTCATAAAATCTAGTTTAAATTAATGTAGGCGCCCATATTTAGGTGCGCGCAATCGCCCAGATATCAGTGTGTAAACGACGGATGGGAACGTTTCCGAGTTTCTTTGGACGTATATGTGTAAACGACGGAGGGAGTTGTTTCCGAGCTTCTACGAACTTTTATATAGTTGGTGTGTGCAATAATTGTATGTGTATAATGTGTGTGCGCTTTTAATTCGTTCGAAGGTTATTAATAAATTGGTAACATGAAATGTTAACTCTCTCTCTCTCTCAATATATATATATATATATATATATATATATATATATGGCGTTTTTAGAGTCATCTAAAACTGAAAATAATTTAGAGAGAGAGAGAGAGAGAGAGAGAGAGAGAGAGATGGGGTGGAAAATAATTTGAAAAATTAACTGCCCGTAATGGCAAGATAACCCGTACTATATACTTCCGTTTTATGGATTACCTGTAACACTGACGGGTAGTCAGAAAAGGAAGTATAAAAGAGCTTAGTGACAATCGAAAATAAAATTGGATTTCGGGTACAATTCTCGTAGGTTGAAAGTGAGAAAAGAGACGCATTAAAATTGGAAAATAATTTTGAAAGAATTAACTGGCGGTGACGGCAGGGCAGCCTTACGATATATATATATATATTTTTGACAATATATATATATATATATATTATATATATATATATATATATATATATATATGAAGGGATTTACACCCCATCTAAAATAACTTTAAAAAAATTTAACTGGCCGTGACGGGAGATCGGCGGTACAAAAAATTTCTGTATTCTGTAGATATGTATGGCTAATTCCTCTGAAAAATAAAATCGTCTGAAACTGGAAAACAATTTTGAAAAAAATAACAGAGATGTGTGATGTACCGCTTAATTAAACACCAAAGTTTATGACGTCGAGAGAATGGAAATAAGATTCCATCGACGCTTTGTTTATTATCGAGATTTTAAATCCAATGTTATCTTTCGGTTCCTGGAGCCGCTGAAACTCGCTGTAGAACAGGTGTTTCAAATTTTATTTTTAAAGGGTAATCTTTAATAGGTGTGTGTGTATATATATATATATTAACATCACCTTATTAATTTACGCATGACAAGATTAATACAGCTCTTTTCTGCAATTTTCAGGACGTTGTATAATATAATTGTATATATATATATATATATATATATATATATATATTTTTTTTTTCTGTACAAACATGTTGATTATACACCAGCGTTTTGTGCATTATTATTTTTATTATATATATATACCCCGTTCATATTTCTTATGCTATTATTATTTTTTATTTAATTTTTCGTTCATATAAACTCCATGTGAAATCCAGTTAGCCACCAAGTTTTTAACTCTTCTTGTCTAATTAGTAATTTCTGTAGTAAATGATAAATATTATTTTTCACAAGGTGATTCTGTTATTCTCCGTAAACCGTCTTATTCCGCTCCCTGCATAGTTAGAAATCAGGCATAAATGTGCGATAAAATCCTAGAGATTTGTTTTGTAATAAATGGAATTAATGTGAATTAATGCAATTTGACGTGGTTGCTAATTATAAATTTTTGATCTTTCGTGTACGTTTCTTGTACTAATTAGTAATTTTTATAGTTTTCAGAATTTTTTTAGATGAACTTTTTCCGGAACTGTACATATATAGGCTTTCTTTGGTTAACCCTTCGATTGCTTCCGCCCGAATTGTTCATTCTGACGATTGTCAAACTTTTCACCCACCCTAGACCTACTTTTTAACGAGGATGTGTTATATATATATCTAAAAGAGAGAGAGCGCGCGCGAGAGGTAGAGAGGGAGAGAGAGAGAGAGCGCGCGCGAGAGGTAGAGGGAGAGAGAGAGAGAGAGCGAAAGGGAGGAAGGAAGAGAGTGTGAGAAAAAGAAAGAGAGTGAGAGAGAGGGGGAGGGGGAGAGCGAGAGGGAGACTGGTTACCCATTTATCTACCAATCGTGAAAGGATGTTTACACTCCACCTTAGACCTATAGTTTAACAAGGATCATTAGGTTACCCTGGCTACCATTTAGCTACCAACTTTGGAAGGACGCGTCGCCACCGGTTTTCGAACCCGACGCATATAATCGTGTGTGCGTAATACTTTATGGGCGTATAGGCGGGTGTGTACGTGCCCAAACGAAGTATACACTGTGCCAACTGGCTGATAATGCCTGGAGGCACTCTCTGATTAAGCCAACTGGCTGATTAAGGGCCTATAAGACAGCAGCCTTCTTCTTCTCTCTCCTCCTCCTCTCTCTCTTAGGTTAGGTATACCCCTTTAGGGGTGAGGCCGTCTCTCCTTCTCTCCCAAAGATGTCTCCCCCAGCGGGAGTTCATTGCAACTTGGGGGATAACTCCGCTTCCAAGTTGCATAACTGTAGTGAACGCTTTTATTATATCTTTTTCTTCGTTATTTACTTACTCTTCTTCCTACTTTACTATATCTCTATTGCTCTTTATCTCATTTAACTGTACACTCTCGTTACTCATTTTCGCTGTGCAGTATAATTATTCCGGTAGCGACGCCGAGTTCTGACTCTAAAACCGTTATAAAGCAAAGGGGGACATTAATACTCTTTATTAACACTTGTTACGTTTTATTAATTTCGAAAATGGTTTAGTTAATTAGGGGATATGCGAGTATGAAATATTACTAAATATATTTAGGTCGGAGAGGGCGCAAAACAATTTAACTTTAAGATCACATGGCTCTGAATCTTACGCGTATCGCGTCTACCTCAAGACTGAAAAACCGTTATAGGGTAGTCCACTCAAAGCCTATTCAGTATTACCAACCCTACCCATTTTAAACAATGTTTCATAATTATTAGTAAATGATTTACATTAAACATTATCTTATCTAATTAAACAGAATTTTATAATCTTAACTAAGCATTACTACACATAACCCCTTTTTGCTCTTGCAACATTCCCCCTCCCCCTTTGTTGCATAACATATTGTAACATTCCCCTTCCCTTGTTGCATACTTATGCAATACTTCCTTTGCAACATTGATCAACATTTGCAATTGCACTGCACTCTCTCCTTTTGCGCCCACACTACTAACGTTTTATTTGATGAATTCATTTAAAAAAATGTCTCCTAAAGATCCGAGTGTAGTTTACGTTCCCCAACTTTTACCTAGTGTAGTTTACGTTCCCCAACTTTCACCTAGTGTAGTTTGTGTCCCCTTTTGCCTCAGGGGGACGTAAACTACACT
The DNA here is from genome assembly GCA_023014485.1 of Bathynomus jamesi. Classification (NCBI taxonomy): domain Eukaryota; kingdom Metazoa; phylum Arthropoda; class Malacostraca; order Isopoda; family Cirolanidae; genus Bathynomus; species Bathynomus jamesi. The sequence goes on along the minus strand of JAJOZX010004101.1, from coordinate 134,877 downwards.
TGCTCTTGATTTTTTTGTATGTAGACTTCTTCTGTACTAGCTGTATTATTTTTGTTTTGATGCATACATATATGTTAACCCCTCCGTCTATGGCCTTGGTCGGTTCGAAGTTGACGGCGGTTCTGGTCAGGTGGCATCAACGGATTTGTTACTCTGGAGTAGCTGATACCGTATGGGAATCGCAGTAGTTTTCTTCATACTACTCTCCGATTTCTTCTTATAACGTATCGGGAAATTTTTTCTCTATTTACGAAAAGTTCTCCTAAGTTCCCGATTCTTCTTATAACGTATCGGGAAATTATTTCTCTATTTAAGACTAATTCTCTGAAGAGAGCAAGGCTCGAAGGAGAAGACAAAGATATTTCTTACTATATTTACTGCTAAAATGTTACAGGTAACGCTCAGCCTCTAAGTCTAGTCAGAATGAACATTGGAGAAATTTTATGGCTTTTATACTAAACTTCCTACTGACGTCATTATTATTTAATGCTGGTTTTTTTTTTTTTTTTTATTATTATTCTCAATAGGCTGATTTACTTTGCAAAACATTTAAAGACAAAACAAATAATTTTGCTGAAGCAATGTGTAAACTGCTAAGCAAGAGGAATCCATATTTTATTTAAACCGTATATTGACAGCTCTGATGTTATCATGATCTGCCGAGTTAACTAAAAATGGAATTGAAATATGCCTTCCCATCATGAATTACAAACAAACAGGCACATGGCGAAAATTAAAGGCTTAAGATTAAAAATTAAACGTTAACAAGACATGACTTCATCTTTTACAACGAAGAGAGAATGTATACAAAAAAATGAACAAGATTACATTATTAAGCTAAGTCTACGAAAATGATTAAGTTGTTTAAACAGAAATAGTTAACCAATTATAAAATAGAAAGCAAATAAAAATGTATCCAAACTTGTGTCAGCGTTATACGATTTTGGGTTTTATACAAATGATTAAGTAGTTTACAAGAAATAATTCACCAATTATAAAATAGAAAGCAAATCAAATTTTATCCAAACTCGTGTCATACGATTTTGGTTTGATATGTAAAAATGAATATATGAATAAGAATATAAGGCTTATATAAATATTACGAAGTATCATCAGAATTATATGAATGAAGGGATTATTCATTGTTCATTTTTACAGGGCTCTCCCTCTAGAATGATATTAATACAATAATATAACATCCTAACTAATTCTAACTAGATGATAACAAATGGTTTTTATAATATAGATTTATATACACAACATAAGTCGGGGTGGTTAAGTTACAATGCACAGTAATTAGAAAATCAAATCCTTAACATGACACTTGCTTAGAGAGTTATTAACGAACCAAGGACCTGAGCCGAACCGGCTGCCCAAAGGGCGGGCACGCACTCGCAAGAGGGGTGAGGCTTCGACTGCCCTCTCAAAGTGTTTGCACTTTGCCCTGGAGAAACTCCCATGGTGCCACGTTTACAAAAGATTCTTAAGGTTGCAAAGGTTGTCTAACAATGATATTAGCAAAGGAATTTATATAATTTTGGTTCTACACTTAACTCCTTTATGTGTTTATATTAGCCGAAAAGAACATTTAGAATTTAGGAATCTCTGTTTAAGATTATAGATTTGGCACACTGGAGTCAAGGTTAAGAAAGAGGCCAGATGATCCACTGGGGCATCGAGGCGAGTTATAAAATATTAAAAATTCAAAGATTAATACTTTAATTTATGCAAACAGAATAAAAGGATTCATACGTTAATTTAGACAAACAATGATATTGTTAAATTTTACAAAAATTTATTTTCCTGTGGAAAACCTTCTCCACATGGTTCCCTTCCCAGAGTTGGAACTAGGGGGTTAGTTTGAATATCCTCTCAGAAACAGCCATTGGATGTAGTGTTATATGGAGACAAAGAATAGTTACAGAAGTAGTTGGATGTAATGTTCCATAAGGAAAAAAGAAATAGTTAAATAAAATACATCTACTTCGTACTTAATCCACTATATTTATCAGTTAAATTTTACGCTAAAATCGATACTTATGCACTACTGAACACTTATAGTTAACGGTCACTTGTGTGTCCTTGAGCACTTGGAGTCTGATTTGTCTAGGTCCACTTTTTACACTGGTCTAAGTTCACCGTGTGCATACACTTTTAAATCAAACGCGATTTTTATCAACTTTATGAGAACAAGATTTGAGAGAAATTAATTTCAATGAACTATTGGAATAGTACTTAAGTGAATTTGATACGATTTCTGCAAGGTTTTGAACGGATATGGGTCGTTTGAGAACTTTTTTAGAACTTTGGAATTGACTAAACTCTATAGCGTGGAAGGTATAAAATTTCAAGGTATTGTGCAGTGAAAGGTTTACGTGTGGACATTGCTCTGGAACTGGAAGTACGGTTAAAGAAACAATTTGTAATTGTTGTAAGCCGACGTTATGATTACTGTTCTTCGTTTCGTGTATTCGGTCCTTTTGGAGCTACGCGAGTGACTTTAGTGATGGAAGTTCCGCTTCTGAAATCAAAGTGGCAGATGGCTCCAGAAAATTGTGACCAATCGAATATTCAGGAACAGGCAGGAGTCTGAACGAGTGGGGCCAATCTTGGAGATAGCTTTGAAGGGCGGTGGCCTATCGGGCTGCGAGATAATAGGGATAGAGAAGGGTAAGAAAGGACTTGAAACACAGATTAAGATGACAAGAACGAAGAAAGCCGATGAATTCTGAACATAAGTATTCCAGAAGCTGTTTTATGGTGGTAGAAAGGAACATTTAGAGGAGGAGAAGGAAGGTTATGGTCAATGCCGAGGTTCTTGACCCGTGGTTTGACCTGAGGAAAGGCCAACAAGGAGACAGGAGAAAAATTAGTATCCTGTTTCATCGGACGGGAAACAGGAGGAAGATAAGTCTTCTGTTTAGTAGGAGAAAGAGAAGACTTTCGGCAGGTGTCTGAAATGGTACTGCCACATTTCGATTTTCAAACCTTCGGATTAGAAAGTACAGAATCGAATGAACGTTGTCCTGTAGAGCAATGCAAAGATGCATCATTCCCTTTGGTGGGAAGAGAAGAGTGGCAACTGTCTTCCGAATTCGTCAAAGACGCGCTGTTGGCGCGTGGCAAGATTTGAACCTCATTAAGACAATGAGACTCGAGGTCATAAGCCGAGCTTGCATCATGTCCGAGGGACATAGGCGAGTTCTCCGTGCCCTCACGTAAATTAGCGGAAAAAGGGGGATCCCTCCGAAAATTCCCCTCATCGAGAACTTCCCTCGTGATGTCTGGGACAGATTCTTCATAGAGCGCTTCCGTCGTGGGGTTTGAGACAGCCTCTTCATGGGGCACTTCCCTCGTCGTACTGAGGACACCCAGCGTATCGTGCATGCTGCACAAACTAACTGGATGGACAAGTGTATTCCGCGCTTGCCTTTCCGTACGAACAACTTCCGATGCGAGTAGGTTCGGGTTCGCTCCGGCACCTCTAGGCTTAGTCTCGGAATTGGGTGGAAAATCCTCTACCTTTGAAAACAGAATCAAGTCCTCTTCCTTAAATAGGGATTCAAGCGAAGTGACCAAACCGGAACTCAAAGGCGGTGAGTCTTCAGATTTATTTGGAATAACCGAAACTCTGGGAACTTCAAGTTCCTGCCTAACTGTAACCGAAGGGAGTGACTCGCTCTCGATGGAGTCACAGGGGTCTACTGTGAAGACATTCGAGTCTTCGTGCTCAAAATTACCAAAGGTATGTTGGCTTTCTAGTTCCTCGTTCGCCGGAACTGGAACGGAACAATTGACGATTGATGAAAATTCTTCCCCATCCAATAGCGGTCCCTCTTTATTTTGAACTGGTTCCAGGGAGTCATTCGGGCTCTCTGAAACAATTCTTTCACCCTGAATCGAAAAGAGCGAAGAGTAGGGGTGACACACATACTCGAAAAGTGGGTTCTCTCCTCGAATTAGGCCTGCTTCTCTATCGGCCACATAGAAATCGTGCGTAATAAAGAAATTCATCCCCAGGATTAAATCTCCATCCCAGTCTCCTTCAGATATGACCACAAATGGGGTCAGATAAGGGACTGAATCAAACTCAATAGGAAGAATAATTTCTCCAGTACTGTTTTCTTCCCAGCCATCATCAATGCAGGTCAAGCAAGAACGCAAATCGAAATTTCTCGTAGCCGTCTTAAGAAACTTCTTGTATACGTCTTGTTTAATGTAATTCGCCTGACAGCAGTCTTCAACAAGAGCCAAAACTGCTTGGTTGTTGACAGAGGTTTTCATGAAAATTTGTGAGCTCTCGTCGAAAAGCACCATTTCTTGAGCCCAAGAAGGTGTTTCCGAAACATACGAACATACTTCATCATCTGCGTCATCGATGGTTTCGCGCGGGGTCCAGAAAGCTTCCGACCATCCCGTCTTCCTTAATGCAGTCGCATTTATTTCGTCGCTATAGTCTACCGGTTGGAACACTTGAGTAGCATAATTCCGAAAAGCGTTTCACGTAGTAAAACTTTCCAACAAGAATGGGTGCAAGAAGTTCCTCGCGCAACCCTGTTCATCGTCTAAGAAGTGCGTAACCATTCGAATCTTCGCGATATCATCGCGAACGTTATAATGAACATAATATCCCTCTAATGCGTCAAACCATTCGTCCACGTACGGGGTACTACTTCACCGTATTCTCTCCCTTAAAAATTGGAACTTGGGATATTATTCGTCAAATAATTATATCTATCCATTTTCTTAAAAAAAAACGACAAGGGACAGAAAAATGGACTTACAAATGAGGAAGGCGAAGCGAAACGAAGAAAAACAAGAAAGAAAACTTATCCCTAATACCGTAAATACAACAGAATTGAAACGAAAAAACTTAAGCGTGACATTACCTATTTCGGTTTAAATAAACACTTAATAAAGTCATCCCAAACGAAGCTGCGAAACTTGCCTGTCGATTTCGACATATTACTCGAATTGTACGAACTCATTTTAATTTAAACCGAAAAAGCACAAAAAAAAAAAAAACTATTTGCGTACCAACACAGTAACCGCAAAAAAAAAACGAAACCTTGCGCATCAACGCTTTACCAATGAAAACCAAGAATTAAAAAAAATTTGCTTACAGACACGAAAGAGCGAGAGAAAAAAGGGAAAAGAAAATCCTTTTCACGAGTCAACAAACAAACGCACGCACGAATTAATATATACAAGTTAGGTACAATTAATTTAGGAGTCCATTATAAAATGAAAATCAATCCAAAATTCCGTTTTCTGTTATAACAATGAGACAATTCAAATAATAAAAAAATTTCATACCCATTTAAAAAAAAAAAATTGACCATATACTTTGCAGAAACCGTTTTTTGTTACAACAATAAAATATATATTTCACCTACATATTTATATACGCATATACTGCATGCAAAGAGAGAAATCTGTCAATTTCCTTCTTCTTACAACAAAAAAAGAAGGTTGAATTAAATTGACTGCCTTGGAACTGACTAAACTTCAAACTGACTAAACTTCAAACTGACTAAACTTCAAACTGACTAAACTTCAAACTGACTAAACTTCAAACTGACTAAACTTCAAACTGACTAAACTTCAAACTGACTAAACTTCAAACTGACTAAACTTCAAACTGACTAAACTTCAAACTGACTAAACTTCAAACTGACTAAACTTCAAACTGACTAAACTTCAAACTGACTAAACTTCAAACTGACTAAACTTCAAACTGACTAAACTTCAAACTGACTAAACTTCAAACTGACTAAACTTCAAACTGACTAAACTTCAAACTGACTAAACTTCAAACTGACTAAACTTCAAACTGACTAAACTTCAAACTGACTAAACTTCAAACTGACTAAACTTCAAACTGACTAAACTTCAAACTGACTAAACTTCAAACTGACTAAACTTCAAACTGACTAAACTTCAAACTGACTAAACTTCAAACTGACTAAACTTCAAACTGACTAAACTTCAAACTGACTAAACTTCAAACTGACTAAACTTCAAACTGACTAAACTTCAAACTGACTAAACTTCAAACTGACTAAACTTCAAACTGACTAAACTTCAAACTGACTAAACTTCAAACTGACTAAACTTCAAACTGACTAAACTTCAAACTGACTAAACTTCAAACTGACTAAACTTCAAACTGACTAAACTTCAACTGACTAAACTTCAAACTGACTAAACTTCAAACTGACTAAACTTCAAACTGACTAAACTTCAAACTGACTAAACTTCAAACTGACTAAACTTCAAACTGACTCTAAACTTCAAACTGACTAAACTTCAAACTGACTAAACTTCAAACTGACTAAACTTCAAACTGACTAAACTTCAAACTGACTAAACTTCAAACTGACTAAACTTCAAACTGACTAAACTTCAAACTGACTAAACTTCAAACTGACTAAACTTCAAACTGACTAAACTTCAAACTGACTAAACTTCAAACTGACTAAACTTCAAACTGACTAAACTTCAAACTGACTGAACTTCAAACTGACTGAACTTCAAACTGACTGAACTTCAAACTGACTGAACTTCAAACTGACTGAACTTCAAACTGACTGAACTTCAAACTGACTGAACTTCAAACTGACTGAACTTCAAACTGACTGAACTTCAAACTGACTGAACTTCAAACTGACTGAACTTCAAACTGACTGAACTTCAAACTGACTGAACTTCAAACTGACTGAACTTCAAACTGACTGAACTTCAAACTGACTGAACTTCAAACTGACTGAACTTCAAACTGACTGAACTTCAAACTGACTGAACTTCAAACTGACTGAACTTCAAACTGACTGAACTTCAAACTGACTGAACTTCAAACTGACTGAACTTCAAACTGACTGAACTTCAAACTGACTGAACTTCAAACTGACTGAACTTCAAACTGACTGAACTTCAAACTGACTGACTTCAAACTGACTGACTTCAAACTGACTGACTTCAAACTGACTGACTTGAACTGCTATCAAGTGGAGTGGGCTTCCTATTTCTTTTGGAAATCCGAACTGATTCTCTTAGCATTAAGCTATCTATTATTCTCTGGGGCGGTTGTCCCTCTGGATTCAACAGACTGACTTAAACTGCTATCAAGTATATAACTCTCTGGGGCGGTTGTCCCTCTAGATGCAACCGACTAACTTGAACTGGTATCAAGTATTTCTGTAAACTATAAACTATCTCTATAAACTATCTCTTTCTCTATCCAAGAAATACACAATTAATGCATAATTTGTGCATTATAATAATGCACAATAATTGCAAGTCAATTCAATTCAATAATTTGAAAAAAATTGTAAACAAAAATAAAAAGTGTAAACAACAATTCACTCAAATGTATGCGAAGGTACGGCACTATTATGTTTGGTACATAAAATAAAATTATTCTATACTAACTATAATAGTGAAAATAACTGTTTCAATAAAAAGAAATGTATCACTGGTGTAGTGAATGTTCACTGTGTTTCTTTTTAATTCTGGCTTGATACTCATTATTAACTGTTAATAATATTGACCTCTCAAATATTTAGAGATTACTTTTAAAAAAAGAGAATTGTACTTAACAAGATTCCTACGGCGAAATCCTTGAAGACGTGACCTGAAGACGTGTTTTGCTGGCTACTTGTTCCTGGATGAAGAATGGGCGTCGCCAGTTGTTCTATTTCCAGGGTCTGGAAGACTGGAAGAATCCTAGTTGCAAAGTCGCCAGTTATTCTATTTCCAGGGTTTGGAAGACTGGAAGAATCCTGATGCAGGGTAGCCAATTGTTAACCCCTCCGTCTATGGCCTTCGTCGGTTCGGAGTTGACGGCGGTTCTGGTTAGGTGGCAGCAACGGATTTGTTACTCTGGAGTAGCTGATACCGTATTGGGAATCGCAGTAGTTTTCTTCTATACTACTCTCCAATTTCTTCTTATAACGTATCGGGAAATTATTTTTCTCTATTTACGACAAAGTTCTCCGAAGTTCCCCGATTCTTCTTATAACGTATCGGGAGATTATTTTTCTCTATTTAAGACTAAGTTCTCTGAAGAAAGCAAGGCTCGAAGGAGAAGACAAAGATATTTCTTACTATATTTTACTGCTAAAAAGTTACAGGTAACGCTCAGCCTTTAAGTCTAGTCAGAATGAACATTGGAGAAATTTTATGGACTTTTATACTAAACTTCCTACTAACGTCATTATTATTTAATGCTGGTTTTTGTGTTTTTTTTTATTATTATTCTCAACAGGCTGATTTACTTTGCAAAACATTTAAAGACAAAACAAATAATTTTGCTGAAGCAATGTGTAAATTGCTAAGCAAGAGGAATCCATATTTTATTTAAACCGTATATTGACAGCTCTGATGTTATCATGATCTGCCGAGTTAACTAAAAATGGAATTGAAATATGCCTTCCCATCATGAATTACAACAAACAGGCATATGGCGAAAATTAAAGGTTTAAGATTAAAAATTAAACGTGAAGCAAGACACGACTTCATCTGATACAATGAGCAAACCAACCAACCAACCAACGAAGAGAGAATGTATACAAAAAAAAATGAAGAAGATTGCATTGTTAAGCTAAGTCTACGAAAATGATTAAGTTGTTTAAACAGAAATAGTTAACCAATTATAAAATAGAAAGCAAATAAAAAATGTATCCAAACATGTGTCAGCGTTGTACGATTTTGAGTTTTATACAAAATGATTAAGTAATTTACAAGGAAATAGTTAACCAATTATAAAATAGAAAGCAAATAAAAAATGTATCCAAACTTGTGTCAGCGTTGTACGATTTTGGGTTTTATACAAAATGATTAAGTAATTTACAAGGAAATAATTCACCAATTATAAAATAGAAAGCAAATCAAAATTTTATCGAAACTCGTGTCATACGATTTTGAACCTGATATGTAAAAATGAATATATGAATAAGAATAAAAGGCTTATATAAATATTACGAAGTATCATCAGAATTATATGAATGAAGGGATTATTCATTGTTCATTTTTACATATATATATAGACAGTATATATATAAGCAAAGAGCCACAGGGAAAAGGAAAAGGAAGCACTATGGTCGAGCGCTTTCGTGATATATTCACATCTTCCCTGAAGATGTGAATATATCACGAAAGCGCTCGGACTTGGTGTTTCCTTTTCCTTTTCCCTGTGGTTCTTTGCTTATTTAAAATACCATGTGTTTGACTTGTGATTCCTTTGCATACAGTATATAATATATATATATATATACTAGCTGACGTACCCGGCGTTGCCCTGGATAAATTTCACATTGCTGTTGCATGTCGTTCACGGTCAGCTTCAAGGCGTGATTGTTTTTCTTGGGGTGTTTCTCTTGCTCTGGTAGCTGCTACACTTTCTCGGACAGCTTCAATACGTGATTGTCTTTCTTGGAGGTTTTCTCTTGCTCTCGCTGTTGCATGTCGTTCACGGTCAACTTCAAGGCGTGATTGTCTTTCTTGTGAGCTTTCCTGCTTCCGGGCTTCTTTATTTTTTCTGGCTGCTGATGTAGATCTGCCCAAACTTGTCTGTTTCTTTGGTGGCATGGTAAAGTTGTTGGGATTTTCAAAAACTGCAAAAAAAACATTGCCACATTAACTTCCTGTAACTATTCGCACAAACAGACAAACAGACAGGCTGACCGACTCTGTGTTGACATTCTTCATCCCATAAGAGGTTCCCGTGCCAAATTTCGTAGCTCTAGGTCAAACGGTTTGAAGTCGTCCTAAAAAATAATTATATGTGAAGCTCAAGATTTTCATGACTGTGTTCTTTTCTATAGTTGACCAAATAATTAGTTATGAAAATGTTAAGATTCAGAAATCTTGACACAATGTGAATCTCAAAATTTTCACTGCTGCGTTCTTTTCTGTAGTTTAATCGCGGTGCTGGGGCCTTCGGGCCCCAGTAATTTTACTTATTTAATTTATTAACATTCTTCATCCCAAGAGATTCCCGTGCTAAATTTGGTAGCTCTAGGTCAGTGATGCACAAACCCTGGCCCGCGGGCCAAATGTGACCCCCACGGGTCTTTTCAGTGGCCCCACGGGTCTTTTCAATTCAATGAAAAAGTTAGAATATAAAAGTACTTTTGAAAACGTTTTCTGTAAAGGGAGATGGAAAGTAAGTAGGCTAATACATTTAGTTATTTTCTTCGCTTGGCCCTCACATCAAAAAAGTTTGTGCACCACTGCTCTATGTCAAACGGTTTGCGCTTGCATAAAGGACAGACAAACAGACAGGCGAAAATATAATATATAAGGGGTTCAAAAAACCTTAGCCCCCCCCATTTGCAGCTTACATGTTTACTTATATCGAAATAGTTTTTAATGATTATAAAAATATATAAAATTCTTTATTTATTGCAGGTATTAAAATTACTCTAGCTGATAAAGAGATAATATAATGGCTTCTCAATTAATTGGTGATTCGGAGAGGCAACGTGTGATAGATCGCATACGAGCAATAACATTTCGGGAAGCTCGTGATGCTGGAGCCACCTTTATAACACGTTCATGGGTTGCCAAAAAGTTGCGAAGAAGTGAGGACTTCGTCAAAAGAAATTGGAATAAAACTTTGGACGAATGTGAAATAGATACAACCAAATCTGGGCGCCCAAATTTGCCACTCTCTCAGGAAACAAAGGACATCATTGAAAGCGGTACGCGTAAGCGGAAAAACAGCTGTGCTAAACTTTCTAGAGAGATCGAAGTGTTGAGAGGAAAGATCGTCAGTGGTGAGATCATTCGATTGTACCGTCATAAGCAAGGTTTAAAGCCTTGGCATGAACTTCCAAAGCCAAGAAAAACTCAACTTAACATCGATGACAGAATGTGGTTTGCCCATTATCTTGAAGATTGGGATGTGGATGATTTCATGCATTTAGCTGTCTCCGATGAATTTTTTGTTTACGTAACACGTCGGCCTAACTACCAAAATGATCGAGTGTTGGCCACAACACCAGATGAAATCGATGACAATGAACATTATCGCGAATTATTAAAAAGTCCAGACTGTGTTGGTGTGTTTGTTTTGTTCACTGCAAAGAAGCTCATGTGGGTGCTGAAGCCAAATGGTCAGAGTTGGGATGGACAGTATTTTCGTGATATTATTCTATCCCAGCATGTCATTCCTTTTCTAAGAAACCCAAACAATGTTATGGATGTCGATCAGGTCACACTTCTGCACGATAAGGCCCCTTGCTTTAAGGCATTAGCCACTCAACAGTTGTTGCGGAACCATGAGAGCGATTTCTTTGGAAATGAAGAATGGCCAGGAAATTCTCCTGACCTGAATGTCTGTGAACACATTGGATCAGTTATAAAGGACAAGGTTGAATGTCTCTTGTTTCAAGAACCTGCAGCAAATCGATTTTCGAAGGATACAATGGCGCAACACATTGAAACTCTTTTAGCAAATTTGCGTAACGATCAAGATCTATTCACGTCACTTTTGACAAGCTACCCAAGGCGAATTCAGGCTGTCTTGGAAGCCAATGGCGGGAACACCAAGTTTTAATTGCTTCTCATTAAATGCAGGATTAAATTCTCTTTTGTAAGGTATGTTTAGTTTCACTGTACCTCTAATGGTTTAGTCCATGGGCGGGGGGGGCTAAGGTTTATTGGAGCCCCGTATATTCAAATTCAAATATGGGGGTAAAAATTTTTTTTATATATTTTAATGTCTTCAACCCTTTAAATGGTTCATTTCAGCATAAAAACAACTATCCTAAAATATTTTAGCAAATTTTTAATTTTTAGGGGTTGCTACCAGCAATTAAAAATTGACAGAACGACTCAAATTGTCAAATTTTTCCACACCACCCAGGGGGTACAGTACAAGGCGCATTGCTTTTTTTTAATGTGGAAAGCTTCCCCGTAGGTCCTACCATAACCACAAGCATGCATAATTAAACTAGCATGATATTTGAGACATTAGCTGTCCTTACTTCATCAATGTTTCTTTCTTTCTATCAGGGTAAACAGCCCTGTAGTTTTTCACTACTTGTAGCAAGAATTGTTTTTGATCTTTGTTATGTGTTAGTATTTTATTATATTCAGCCATTAATTTTACTCCTCTTTCCGCTATATCATTCACGACTTTCCACTGTTTGATAGATTTCTTAGCGGAGTTATACTCTTCATCATTATGCCATTCCTTAGCATCTTTGAGTAAAAATTTTGAACTAAATTCTGTTATTGTAAGAATCTTTGAGTATTTGATGACAAAATCTTCTAATTTCTTCGTTGGAATAAGTGCAGAATCTAGAAAAGCCCGTTTTGCAGGAAGAGTTTCTGTTGTATTTTGTAAGGCCTTTACAATTTTGTTTTTCGTTTCAGTAGGCACTTCATCATCATAAAAGGCCAAGGCTACCAGTTCTTCTGATAGGTACCAGAGGTGACCTAACAGTTTTTTAATAGCAACAAATGCAATTGTGTCATTTATTTGTTTGTAGACTACAAGATTCTGTAATAATTCCAGAGCAAGACGAGGAGCGCAAGATGGCACAGGAGCTGTAAACCATGCCTTTACATATAACCGAGTAGCAAATAGACAGATGTCTTTTAGTCCTTTTTTGTCTTTTACTGAAATTTTGAACTGAGATTTGAACATAAAAATTTTTAATGAATATGTAATTTTGGCCATCCACCTAGCCCGATGAAGTCCCGCTGGATGTTTAAATTTGATTCCACCTTTTGGTTCACCTCCCAAAAAAATAATTATTAACTGCAATAGTTCTAGGTAATCGTCTCTTGGTTGGAATGTATCTAGTTGATTTGTTGCAAATATAATTATGTCATCTTTGATGTCATGAATATTTTCATAGATATCTGGATCTGATAATGCTGTCTCGTAGTCCTCCTTATTAATGCTTGACCATTTTTCTCTGAACTTCTTTTAAAAAGGATTATATCTGGGCCAGAAGATGGTGATAAAGACTTTGAAACAACAGCTTCCAGCATAATTTCAAATATATGGTGTCGACATGCCAGCCACAATAAATCGTTGTCGAATTTTTGTTCCAGAAGAATAGCTGCACCATTTCTAGGACCAGTATTGGCTGTCGTTGTATTGAAACACATGCATTTTATTTGTTCGCAGATGTCCCATTCAAGCGATGTCTGATTGTTTGCATTAAAAAGAGACGCATTTCTGTCACTCAATTTTGCAACATCAAGACTTCCTAATAATTTATCATCAAACAATTTTCTACGTTTGCCAACCTTACTTTTCCATGTTGAAGGTTGTGCAGCACAGAAACCAGATTCATCACTTTTACTCTCCTCTGATTCTGATTCTGATGATGTACTGGTGAGTATGACAGCCTCTTCACTCTTCTTTCTTTTGATCTCTTCTTCTGCTTTCCTCTTTTCATAACGTTGTTGCTTTTCTGCTGCTCTTTGCTCTTTTTTAGCAACAGCCTTATCAATGGTACCCATTTTTCCATGACGTCCTTTCTCACGTTGCATTTTCAAGAATTTCTTATCATCTTCTATTTTTATAAGCTGCATAGCATTCTCATGAGCAATGTCAAATAAGTTTTCCAGTTTATCTTTCCATTTTTCTTCTTTATTATTTAAATTTTGTGATCTTTTCAATTTGTTTGCTTTGTTTTTCTTAAGCAGCTGTCATTCCTTCAGTATTCCTTGAATTTTATCTACTACATGTATTCTTTGTTTTGCTGGTATTCCTGCTTTTTTCCAAACTGCTAGCACATCATCTGCAGTAGAGCAGCATGATTCTCTAATGTCTTGCTTTTTAATATTTCTGTAGTGCATGAAGAGGGCCATCATTTCCTTCTCTGATGGTAATACGGATGTTTTTAGTACTGCAGAGGGCTGCCCAATTAGCCATACTTCAGTTTCTTTTCTTGTAGAACTTCTCCCAAATGAGCAACTGGGTGATGGTGAGTTAGGCCTAGCTTCCATAATCGATTAATTGGTATCAAAATTACGAGTTCCAAGCAACAATTAAAAGCAAGCTAGTATATAAACCATTAATTACAAATTCTGAAATATAAACAATTAAACATAAAATCATAAGTTGTAAAAACAAACAAATTGAAAAGAGGGAAACTTTGACGCCTGGTAGCACATAGTAAATTTTATTTAAAATTCACCAAATTTGGCATACACTACTTTTTTGTCATAGGGAACAAAAATACAGGTTGATCAATTAAAAAAAAAAACTTTGATTTTTTTGAATCACCATAATATATATATATATATATATATATACCTTTCAACCTTTCAAAAGTTCCGCGCGATGATTCATCATTTCACGAAGGTCAAGCTTGTTGCCCCTACTCTCGAGTATGCTTAGTGAAGTAGTGAGTTGGTTTCTTGCACTCTCCACCTCACATCGTCAGGTACGCCCCGCTCATCGGGGATTGTTCTGAGCCAGGCCTCTAATCTTCTTTTGAAGATGTCTACTGCAACACCATTCGTGTTGCTTAGGTCTTTGGGCAGCTGATTAAACAGTTTTGGTCCTCTCACAACAAAACTTTTTTCTTTCAGGGTTAAGGATGATCCCTGTTTCGCCTTTAATTTGGGAACACGACACAGTCCTCCTTTTCTACTTTCCACCGTTGTTTGGGGAGTTACCAGGTTCAGAGTAAAATTAGGGACTAGTTTCTCCATTATTTTCCAAGTGTAAATGATGGTGTATCTCTCTCTTCTCCTTTCCAGTGAATATAGGTTTAGTTCGCGTAACCTTTCCCCGTAATTTAGTTCTTTGTACCCCTTGATCTTGGCTGTGAAACTTCTCTGAATCTCTTCTAGCTGTCTAATGTCTTCTTTTTTATATGGGCATGTTAAGACCGAGCAGTATTCCAATTTGGGTATGATCAGGGTTTTCAGTAGAGGAATCATTATATTCCTATCCCTTCGTTTAAAGGTTCTCAGTATCTGCCCAGTTATTCTCTTTGTTCTGTTTACTGCCATCTTATTTTGTATTTCAAATTTCGCATCATCAGTCATTACAACCCTTAAATCTTTTGCTCTAGAATTTCTCTGAATTTTCTGTCCATTTGGGGTATAATATTTCATGGATTTTAGGTCTTCTCTTTTACCGTACCGTAACAGCTGAAATTTCTCAGTGTTAAACTTCATATTGTTGTTTCACAGTCCACTTGTGGATTCTGTTAATGTCGGTTTGTAGAGATCCTATATCTTCTGGGTTTCTTATTTTTCTACTGATCTTTGTGTCATCGGCAAAAGATTAACTGTACCTTGTGGTACTAAGTTGAGGATCTCTGATTCTGATGAAGATATTCCCTCTACTGTAACGACTTGCCGACTGACTAAGAAATTATATATGCATTTCCCTACTCTTCCTGTTATTCCCATATATTTGAGTTTATGTATTATGATTCCATGGTCGCACTTGTCGAACGCTTTGGCAAAGTCTGTGTATATTACATCACAGTTTTCATTACTTTCAAGTGCACCAATAATATTGTTGTAGTGTTCCATTAGTTGTGATAAGCATGATCTGCCTGACTGAAACCCATGTTGGTTATCATTGAATTTTTTCTGAGTTTCCAAACAGTCATAGATTTTGTGTCTAACCATTCTTTCAAATATTTTGGTGAGATGAGATGTAAGCGACACTGGCCTGTAGTTTTTGGCCTCGGATCGATCTCCTCCTTTATATATTTGGACTATATATATATATATACACAGGGTGTCCCCAAAAAACTATATACTCTTTATCGCATCATATATTTTATAATTTAAAAAATCAAACAATATATTGTTATAGCAATTGCCAATGAAAGGTAAATTAGTAATCTAAGTGATCAAAATGTTATAGCGAGTTGTTTGCATATAAAATTTAATTAACTACGCCAAGTGCTCAAAATGTTCTCCGGCGGCATGAATGCACTTTTGAATGCGTCGACTAACTGATTCGCAGACATGGACTAATGTGGATGCTGTGATGGTCCCGCACTTTTCCCTAATTGCATCCTTAAGGTGTTCGAGTGTTACAGGTCTTGTACCATAAACTGCATCCTTCAGGTAGCCCCACAAGTAAAAATCAAGTGGAATCAAGTCCGGTGAACGTGGAGGATACTCAACGCTTCCTCTTCGTCCTATCCAACGGTTAGGCAACGTTTCATGGAGGTACCTTCTGACATCACAATGATAACACTGGTATGCATATGAAATTGTTTGTCTGCTGTGAGGGTTTTTTCAACTCATATTATATAATTCGACCATGCTGAATTCGAAAATGACATTGGTTTTCCTCAATCAGGTCAGGTTTTTTCTCTATTCGCCATTTATTATAAGTCCAATTTTATCCCCAAATTTATTGATTTTTTTAGCTTAAACACTGTAGATACGAGTAATATTATAAGAACACTCGTGAAAAATGAAAACATTGTGTGAATAAATACTTTTATTCATACAATGAATATGGAAAAAAGTTTATTGAGGAAGGAATGAAGTATTTTTGGCTTTCCGTCTGTGTTTTTCTTCGGGCACGTCTCGCTTCAAACACCAGCAATAGTCCGCCAGCATATTGATATCCCAGTTTCCCTGGTACCTCTCTTCCATTATTTTGATATCTTGGTGAAATCGTTCACCCTGTTCCTCACTATAATCCCCGCAATTTTCAGGAAAATAGTCCAAGTGGGACCACAAAAAGTGCATTTTTATGGACATGCGCGACCCATGAGCTTTGAAAGCTTCCATCAAGTTTTCGACAACGGACTCGTATTCTGGACTTCTACGCTTGCCAAGAAAATCAGTGACAACCGATTTGAATGCCTGCCAGGCATTCTTCTCAGTTGGAGTCATTGCGTTTTCGAACTGAGTATCCTTGATCAAAGTTCGAATTTGAGGACCATCAAAAACCCCAGCATTTAGTTTAGCATCAGATATATGAGGAAATTTACTCTCGAGATATCGGAATGCTGAACCCTCCTTATTCATTGATTTGATGAAATTTTTCATCAAGCCCAGCTTAATATGAAGTGGTGGGAGCAAATTTTTGTTGGTGGTACAAGGGGCACTGAAACGACATTATGCGACCCAGGTTCAAAATTCTCTCTGGATGCCCATTCACGCTGTGCATAGTGCTTCTCATCCGCTCGGCTATCCCATTTGCAGAGGAAACATGGGTATTTCGTGTATCCCCCTTGCATTCCCAATACAAATGCCACAATCTGAAAAAAAATGAAAATATTTAAAGAATTTAGAGAATTTGTTCTATCAGATAAAAAAATCTATGCATTGGACTGTATCACTTCTGTGGGGAAGTTAAGTGTTCTTATACGCTCTCAAATAACCTTTGGAAAAACAACATAGTCAATAGCAATAGTTTACTTATGATATTAGTATTACCTTCAAATATCCACAGATCCTCCAGTTATGTTGGTCGTATACGAGAGCATCCAGTAAAATTTTCATGTTATCGTAGCTCTCAGTAAGTTGTACGGAATGTGTTACAGGGACTGATGCAACCCTATTCCCAATGTTGAGAAGTACTGCTTTCAAACTTCGTTTAGACGAGTCTATAAACAGCCTCCATTCTGATGCGTTATATGGCAGGCCCAAGGATTCGATTAGCCCCTCAACATTGCAGCAGTACACTAAGGAAGAGGTATTTTCGTGCACTGCAAAAAACTTGTGGAATTCTTCCTCTCGTTTCCTATACCAGGAGAATGTTGTTCCCGGAGCCAGCAAGTTGTCCTCTCGAAGTCGTGAGCCCAAGATCTCGGCAGCTAATTTGGAAAGTCCTAAATCCCTGGTAAGATCATTAAGTTTGGCCTGGTTGAGAGGCCTCGGCTCATTTGAAGCGGTATTTTGAGGTATATACGACTGGGACTGGTCATTGGCATTGGTCATTGATTCATCATCAGAATCATCGAAGTCCAGGGTTTGAGGTGGGTCGGGTAATGGAATTCCAGGACCATGGGGTACAGGTCTCATAGCAGAAGGAATGTCAGGGTATACAACAATGTGTTTATTCTTCTTGTTAACTCCTGAAAATACAAACACAGAAACATGGATATAAAACTTGCATATGAAATAGAAGAAGCATTCAGACAGTGGCTGCTCGTGAGGGAAGGCTGCGGTCTGTAAGATATGAAATAGGTCGATGGAGTCTGTATATTTTCTTTCTTTTTCATTCATATTGTCCCTTCGGGGAGTATGAATGAAAAAGAAAGAAAATATACAATCATTGTATATGTAAATGTAACTTGTATAGCAATATGTATGTGTAAATGTATTTTCTATAACAATATGTATATGTTATAATGTTATAATGTTTCAGACCAACAAAGACCCTAGGATCCACTCATGGCTGGTCTACCTAACTGTGTTCGTAATCGTGTATTGTGTATGTCCTCCGTGGTGGCGGAGGGGACCTACAATTTTACGTGGGTTCCGAACCACAAGAACATAAGAAATTTATGTAAAAACTGCCGGTAAATTGGCAACGACCAATTTTTACGAAACTAAAATTATCAATTTAAAACTAATTAATTATCGATTTAAAACTAAAGATAGAATCTCTGGATCCAGAGGATCAAGTCATAATAGACTACTATCCACAAATATGTTACACTCTATATCTATTTATAACGGACATGCAAATATATCAGATCCAAAGAATCCAGTCAATTTCATTACGGTATCCATCAAGTCACGGTCCATATCGATTGCGGACCAAGTCAAAATTTACAACCATATACATTACACTTAGGAGGAAAAGTGTAGGTGTGGCTGTAAAGACTGTACAGTAATGTAGAAATGTGTGTGCACCCATTTTGGGTCTCCCATTTAAAGGTGTTTGTGGGGCAAGTGAAGATCATGAGTTTTTCAATACCTCACAGTACTATGGGGGGCACCGCTCGGCAGAGGAATCTCTTTAAATGGGGTGTGTAAGGACAGAGAGTATCCCCTAACCCAAGACGCTGCCTCCCTATATCCCACAACACTTGTGTTGAGCTGTGGGATCTATCCCCACAAAGCCTTAATTTTACTACCTTAAACTATACCCTTTCTATCAACATATGCGTCTAATCGATTTTTAAACATGTTTATAGACGTGCTACTAATTACTTCTACCGGCAAACTATTCCAGCTATTTACTATTCTATGCGTAAAAAAGTTTTTCGCAACTGCTGTCTCGAACCTTCTACTTGTCAACTTACACCCGTTATTTCTAGTCCTATTATATTGAGATATTTCGAAAAAGCTATCTCTATCTACGTTATCGAACCCATTCATAATTTTGAAAACCTGGATTAGATCACCCCTTAACCTCCTAGTCTCGAGTGTTGTCAATTTTAACTCCTTAAGCCTATCCTCGTACGACTTTGACCTAAGCGACGGAATCATCTTAGTTGCTCGTCTTTGAACTCTTTCGATTTTGTCTATATCTTTGCGCATATACGGATTCCAAAATTGGACCGCGTACTCCAAATGGGGTCTAACTAATGATTTATAAAGTGGAACTATAATATCGCGCGATTTGTACTCAAAATTTCGAGCTATAAAACCTAACACTTTGTTCGCCTTATTGACCGCTGCTGTACTTTGTTTCGCTACTTTTAAATCACCAGTGACTATAACTCCTAAATCTTTTTCCTGCTCTACGCTTGTTAAATCTTTCCCTGACATACTATACGCAAAATTACCGTTACGCGAACCTATATGCAAAATTTTGCACTTATCAACGTTAAATCTCATTTGCCATGTGACTGACCAATCAACGATTTTATTCAGATCTTCCTGAATTTTACCTCTATCTTCGTCATTAATCGCCCTACCACCCAGCTTCGTGTCATCCGCAAACTTTGAAACTGTACTGACTAGGCCGACATCTAAATCGTTAATATATATAAGAAAAAGCAAGGGGCCCAATACAGAACCCTGAGGAACGCCACTCGCTACATTAGCCCAACACGACTCCGCTCCATCAACGACCACCCTCTGTTTCCTGCCTCGCAACCACTCTTCTAGCCAATTTATTACTACACCCCTGATTCCATGAGCCTTAGTTTTTTCAATGAGTCTTTTGTGCGGCACGGTGTCAAACGCTTTTTGAAAATCTAAATACACTACATCAACCGCCCGATGTCTATCGTAAACGTCAACCACGCTTTGGAAAAATTCTAAAAGATTAGTTAAGCAAGATTTGTTTCGCCTAAATCCGTGCTGCGTATTTCTAACTAGCTTATAACTTCTAAGTGTTCGACTATACGATCCCTAATTATTGATTCCAGTAGCTTACCTACAACAGACGTTAAACTGATTGGCCTATAATTTCCCGCCGCACCTTTATCGCCTTTCTTAAAGATAGGTGTTACGTTTGCTAACTTGAAATTATCTGGTACGCACCCCTCAGAAATAGACGCATTAAAAATCTTTGTTAGCGGCACAACAATGCTATCTTTTAATTCTTTTAGTTGTATGGGATATATGGAATCCGGCCCCGGTGATTTACGCGTTTTCATTTTATCAATATAGCGCGTTACCTCCCCTTCACTAACCACTATATTATCCAAAATATTACCATTATCAAAAGGTATTATGTTGTGACCGTAGGGATATTTGTTACATCTTCTATAGTAAAAACTGACGTAAAAAATTCGTTTAGCAAGGTAGCCATTTCCTTTTTTCAGAAACTAGATCTCCGTTTACATTTTTCAAAGGCCCCAAGACGCTTTTTACTGGATTTCTATTATTGACGTATTGAAAGAATCGCTTGGGGTTTTCTTTACCGTCACGAGCTATGGAGATTTCAAATTCGCGCTTGGACTTTTTTATTACACTTTTCGCTTCACGCCTTAGAGATATGTAGTTGTTTCGTAACAACAATTATCTTTATCGCACTTATATAGCCTATAAGCCCTATCTCTACTCTTTATAATGTCTCCTACTCTAGAAGTAAACCACAAGGCTTGTTGTTTACTTTCGCACGCTTAATTTTGTACGGTACACATTCCTCATTTATAGTCCTAAATACTGTTTCGAACGATTCCCACATTAGTTTTGCGTTGGAGTTCCCCATCACGTTTTCCCAATTGACGTGTGACAATTTATTTCGAAATTTACTAAAGTCTGCGTGCTGGAAGTTAGGAATTTTAGTCGAGTTAGCTGGTTTCGAGTGACTTACTGAGAGGACAAACTCTACCATATTGTGATCGCTATTGCCCAACGGTTCTATTATTTGAAGATCAGTAATTAGCCATCCGTAGTTATTACTAAATCTAAAATACTGTCCAACCTCGTAGGTTCCCCAACCTTTTGAATAAGAAAGCTATCCTCGAGAAAATTAACTAAACGATTACCTTCCGCGTCTCCCTGCATTGTATCGTAATTTACGTTGGCGCAATTAAAGTCACCCATAACTAAAGCCTGCTCACTACCGATTATTCGCTTTAGTTCACGATATAACGCTTCGTCCGTATCAGCTGTTTGATTAGGGGGCCTATATATAACCGCAACAACAAGTTTGAAATCGTTCAATTTAAGTTCTGCTATAGTCGAATCTATCGGTTCTGGAATTGTGTGCTTTACTTCTATAACGTTCGCTATATTATCTTTGATATACAACATAACACCGCCTCCTCGCCTACCTATTCTGTTTTTAACAAAAAGTCTATAACCTTTAATTTGATACTCCCCTACAAGTCACGAGTTTCAGTGCTAAGCCACGATTCATTTATCGCAATTATATCATAGTCTTTACAAGCAATTAAAGAAAAAAATTCGTTTATTTTATTTCGTAGGCTACGAGCATTTAAGGATAGAACCTTCAAATTGTTTGTAATTGCGACAACTTCGCGAGCGCAGTGGAAATTTATGGAATTTACGCTGGGACCGTTCGAGTTACGGCAGCCTGAAAAGAAGAGACAGTATTATGAAAGAGTCTTCCTAAACGCGCAGCTCCTACGTCATTAAGATGAAGTCCATCTCCGAGGAACAAGTCCCTCCTGCCGCAGAAACTGTTCGAAAAATTTGCAAAATGCACTCCTTCCTGTTGGCAAAGAGACTTTAGATTATTGTTAATATAGGTCGCCTTGCTGTAGAAATCGTTACGATGGATAATTCGAGGAAGTATACCTGTTAAAACAATCTTATTATTTTTTTCCTTTAATCGCTCTAGTACAGTGGTTCTTAACCTGGGGGGCGCGCCCCCCTAGAAACAGGAATTTCTCTAATTGTATTTGTTATTCTCTTAACGAGAGCATGGGCTAATATTGAGAAGTTATTGAGAATGTTATTTTGATTGAAGGGGGGCGTGGAGGGAAGGACCAATTCCTAGAGGGGGCATGGTAGTAAAAAGGTTAAGAACCACTGCTCTAGTAAGTCCCTGTACCTAGCCAGCAGTTCTTCCGATCTAGAATTTAAAACGTTATTAGTACCGACATGAATAACATACGTTGTGTCCTCGGAGGTACCATCTGTAAATTGGTCAACACTATTAGTTATATCCTCCACCCTTGCACCAGGGTAGCAGTAACAGCGCCTACGACGAGGGTTTCTCCCACAGAATTCCTCGAGCTGTCCTCGAACAATGGAATCGCCAACTAGTCGTATTTCCGGTTCATCATCATCTTCAAAACCTAAAACAGAAAACTTATTGTTTGTTATTACTGGTAGACATGTCTTAGGTTTTCTCAATGGGGCTCCATTACGCACTCGAACGAAGGGTTGGGAACTAGGAGAAGAGAGAGGGCTATTAATACTATTTATATTATTAACAGAAACTGAGGCAAGAGGGGTCGCAACTGGAGTCTCAAGGGATTCTAATTTGGCCGTCAGGAGCATCACCCTTTCTTCAAGGCTTACTCTTGCCTCCTTCTCACGTTCTAACTCGTTCCTCAGCACTTCCAAGTTTGAGCACCACCTGCAAACTAACTGTTCATTATTATTAGCCATTGTAAACGCGTAAGCGGCAAATTTCCCTTCACAGCGACTGCAAGTACTTGACGGGGGTGCCATGCTTTTAATTAGTTAAAGTACAAACAAAAACAAAAAACGAGCGTTTAGAAATTAATAAATTTTAACGTAGGTCTATCGCGTGCTTATTGTACCGTCACCTGCGAAAACCTGCAAAAATGTTCTTGAAACGCAGAAACAGGTTCTTGTAACACAATTTTATGCTAAATGAATATATAATTAAGCTACCGAGGAAATTTATGTTAAAGAAAAAGTATTAACTGGAACTTATCTGTCTGCTGTTTACTGACTTAATCCCTTTTTTCCCACGGTAGGTGACCCTTCTGGAGGTCAGGTAGTGTGTGACGGGAATTTGAACCTTAAGAAACCTCGTTTCTGATAGATTTGAAAAACAACAAAGGCAAACCAAGGGAATTTCAACCTTATGAAACCTCGTGAAGTAACAGATTCGGGAACAAACAAGGCCCTAGCCTTGGTTTAGTCAAGTAATATAGTAATGAATAAATTCAATAAATAAAATATATTCGTTAATGAATGATTAGTAACCAAGTAATTTAGTTAAGAATGCACCCAACACTATTTTTTTATTTTTTTTTAAAGACACTTGAACGGAAACCACTTATTCACTTGGTAACACTTGACACTAGATAAAACACGTCTGTTCACAGGGAAAGACTGATCACGACTGAAAATGTATGATTACCATTATGGTGAATATTATGCTATATATGGTGACTATTACATTATGGTGAATATTATGTCAAGTTTCATACGAGGATTTCAAAATATTTAAGAAAAATAAATTTATAAGCCCACCTTGGAGGTTTGTCATGCAGAAATAGCAATCTGTCACGTGATCCTTTCCTTCTCTCCAAATCATGGGAATTCAAAAAGGCAAAGATTTCGCTCTGCCTTTGCTCCATCTTCTCAAATTTTCAATGCACGTCTTGCAGCACATATGAGGGGCGAAATTTTTGTCCTGGTCCCCTAACTTAATTCCAAAGTATGCTCTATACATTGTCTTCACAAATTTAGTGATTTGGGACTGGTTATTTGGCATGGTAACCGTCCCACATATGTAGCAGAATCTATTGGGATCATTTTTACACGCTCTATTCATTATGAAATATTTTATCTATATGCCTGAAAAGTAAAAAAAGATATTATACAAGTGAAACAAGTGATGATAGATGTTACTGTTCCAATTCCGCTTTGACAAAATCACGAAAAATTCTATTTTACTTATGAGGCCATAGCCGGATAATCTGAGCTGATTGAGAAAAACGGATTTCAGATTCGAAATCAGCAGGAAAAACTCTATAAGAATCACTTACAAAACCCTTGACAGCAAAATTGATGCATACCAGTGTAATGAGGGGGGGCTCCATCTTGTTGAAAGTAAAAGTCGTCGTTTCCAAACAACTTCCGAACTGCAGGTATAATTTCTTTCCGCAGGATGTCGAGATATGCGGCACCGGTAACTGTCCCATTAAAGAAAAATGGTCCAACCAAACCCCTGATGATAAACCACACCATGCTGTTAATCCTGGTAAATTAACATGTTTATCCACATAAACGTGTGGATTATCAAGTGACCAGAACTGCAGTTGTGTCGATTTACTGTGCCATTCAGCTTGAAGGTAGCTTCATCAGACCACACGATTTTGTTGGCAAACTGTACGTCTTCGGCTTCCATTGACTGAAACCATTCACAAAATTCGAGTCTGCGATCAGGGTCATCTTCAGTCATGGCGTGTAACAGACTTGGAATGTAGCTTTTCCATTTTGCCGACTTTAAAATCCGGTGAACACCTGATTTGCTGATTCCGGTCTCACGGGCTCATTGCCTAACTGATTTCTGTGGTGATCAATTAAATTTTTGCAACACTAAAACGGAGTTTTCATCACTCGCACTTGATTTGCGTCGTCCAGATCTTCGCTTGTGCATATCTTGAGCAGATCCCTCTGCCTCAAACTTGTCACGGATGCTTGTAATGGCGAGACGTGTCGTTGGCTTTGTACCAAATTCCCGGATCCATTGCCGCTGGACTTCGGACACATTCTCAAATTTCCAATACCATTTCAGAACACTTTTTCGTTCCTCCAGTGTCAAACGTTTACGCAACATGGGTTCTTTTGCTGAACTGAATAAAGTTGAATGCTGTAGAGTTTGTATCGTGGAATGAGTGCGTAGGCTAAGTCCGAAGCAAGCTAGTGAGTGACTAGACTACGTTCGGTTCATAGGCTTCGCCATTACAAGGCCTTTGATAAAACAAGGCCAGGCTTAGT
Organism: Bathynomus jamesi; assembly: GCA_023014485.1. Lineage (NCBI taxonomy): Eukaryota > Metazoa > Arthropoda > Malacostraca > Isopoda > Cirolanidae > Bathynomus > Bathynomus jamesi. Next base: position 109,623 of record JAJOZX010004101.1, on the reverse strand, counting down.
CGACGCATTCAAAAGTGCATTCATGCCGCCGGAGAACATTTTGAGCACTTGGCGTAGTTAATTAAATTTTATATGCAAACAACTCGCTATAACATTTTGATCACTTAGATTACTAATTTACCTTTCATTGGCAATTGCTATAACAATATATATATATATTTTTTTTTTAATTATAAAATATATGATGCTATAAAGAGTATATAGTTTTTTTGGGGACACCCTGTATATATGCTAAATAACTCCATTGTGTATTATTCCTGTTTTTACATCTAATGTATATCCAATTCTTCTATAGTGGTTGTTATTTGTATGTTTGATGTAAATATATGTGTTAGACAAATCATGTATGTATTATTCCTGTTTTGCACCTAATGTATATAAATATTTACCGAATATATTTCACGAATGATATATATTGAATAGATAGGATGATGTAGTTGTGTTTTATTTCTCCTTTACACTATATAAACAAATATTTATGGAAATGAAGGGTGTGTGTGTGTGTGTGTGTGTGTGTGTGTGTGTGTGTGTGTGTGTGTATCTAAGGCGACTGGCTGTTTCGACTGGCGGGGTTTCGGAAGCCCACCAGGATGGTCACATTTTACTTTAAGAATTTGTTGTACGTGGTGGTGCCGCTCCAGTTAGCCTACATATACATATATAAGTCACTAAACTAAGGTGAGTGGCTGTTTACCCTCTAAAGAAACTGTCTAACATCCGATTACGCCATACGATTGGCTGGCTCCTATGCCAAATGGCTGTGATGCTAAAGCCCCCCAAGAAGGCTTGTGATGACAAGGGAGGCACACGGTAAGACCAGGAGCTTGTAAAAATCCTACTAGTTCTAGCTGATGAAGTTATGTTAACACAAGAAATAACAGAAAACACAAGAAAAACAACTGACTAGATTTGGTATTCACATACAACAGCAACCTAATTGATAATGTAGAAATATCCCCAACTATAATATCGGATCACAACATTATTGAAATAACAACCAATATAAAAGCAACAGGAAAGGAAAGAACACGAACAACAGAAAGAACCAAACTCGAAATTGTTAATTTTCACTCCAAAGCTCTAAACTGGGAAGATGATGTATCCAGCATGGAAGTTATAGATTGGAAAACCATTTTCGAGGCCAAGACTACGGAAGAGATGCTAATGACTTTAGAGGAGAAGACGCTGGACATTGTGGAAAGACATGTCCCAAAAACACAGCAGAGGAAAGAGAAGCAGGTTCGTGAGACAAAAGAGGTCATTGTTCCGAAAGAAAAAAAGAGTGACTGCAAAATTAAGTAACTGTAAAGATAACATCAGGAAAACATTAAATGATAAACTGCAGAGTATCGATGACGTCATACAGGAACTAATTGAAAAGCATACAGAAAAAGAAGAAAACGACGCTATAGAAGCGATAAAGGTCAACTCAAAGTGCTTTTATAATTTTGCAAAAAGGAAGTCGAAAAACCACACGACTTCGGACCTCTGAAAATCGAGAACAGTGCTTTATCTGATAATCTAACAAAAGTATATGAAATATTAAAAGCTCAGTACGAATCATCTTTCAGTGTTCCAAAAACTGACAAACTGATATGCGATGGAAACGCGTTCTTTGAAGAAGAACTACAAGGGGAAAGTATAATGGACTGCGACTTTACGACAGATGATATTACACAAGCTATATGGAAGCTAAAAGCACACTCAGCGGCAGGACCGGATAAATGGAATGCCACACTAATCAAAAACTGCAAGAATGCAATCGCTGAGCCCCTATATTGGATATGGAGACGATCACTAGACACGGGAGAAATACCGGGCATCCTGAAGAGCGCGAACATAGTCCCAATATATAAAGGAGGAGATGGATCCGAGGCCAAAAACTACAGGCCAGTGTCGTTTACATCTCATCTCACCAAAATATTTGAAAGAATAGTTAGACACAAAATCTATGACTTTTTGGAAACTCAGAAATAATTCAATGATAACCAACATGGTTTTCGGTCAGGCAGATCATGCTTATCACAACTAATGGAACACTACAACAACATTATTGATGCACTTGAAAGTAATGAAAACTATGATGCAATATACGCAGACTTTGCCAAAGCGTTCGACAAATGCGACCATGGAATCATAATACATAAACCCAAATATATGGGAATAACAGGAAAAGTAGGGAAATGGATATATAATTTCTTAGTGAGCGCGGTAAGTCGTTACAGTACAGGGAATATTTTCATCAGAATCAGAGGTCCTCAGCTCAGTACCACAAGGAACAGTATTAGCTCCACTACTCTTCATAATCATGCTAACTGACATAGCTGGGGATATCACCAGAGACAGCACAGTAACATCCTTTGCGGATGACACAAAGATCAGTAGAAAAATAAGAAACCCAGAAGATATAGGTTCTCTACAGACATGAACAGAATCTACAAGTGGACGGAAGACAACAATATGAAGTTTAACACTGACAGGAAATTCAGAGAAATTCTAAAGAAAAAGATTTAGGAGTTGTAATGACTGATGATACGCAATTTGAAACACAAAATAAGATAGCAGTAAACAGAGCAAAGAGAATAACTGGACAGATACTGAGAACCTATAAACTAAGAGATAAGAATATAATGATTCTTCTACTGAAAACCCTGATTGATCATACCCAAATTGGAATACTGCTCGGTCTTAACATGCCCATAAAAAAAAGAAGACATTAGACAGCTAGAAGGGATTCAGAGAAGCTTCACAGCCAAGATCAAGGGGTGCAAAGAACTAAATTACTGGGAAAGGAGAAGAGAGAGATACACCATCATTTACACTTGGAAAATAATGGACCAACTAGTCCCTAATCTTACTCTGAACCCTATAACTCCCCAAACAACGGTGGAAAGTAGAAAAGGAGGACTGCGTCGTGTTCACCAGGCCAACTCGAGAGTAGGGGCAACAAGCTTGACCTTCGTGAAATGAGGAATCATCGCACGGAACATTTGAAAGGTTGAAAGGAAGGGTATATATCACTTGGAAACTTTGATTTGACATGTCTCATGAAAGACTACTATTTCTCTACTATTTAGAGAAACAGTAGTGCAAATATTTTGCATGAAGTTTCTTTTTCTTTCGAGACGGATAAAGAATGCATATATATATATATATATATATATATATATATATATATATATATATATATATATATATACAAACAGTTATTCATTCAGTAAATTTTGCAGTTAATAAATACATAACGCATAGTACAACAGTTCCTTGAGATTTCATATTTTTATATGCATTTAACTTAAATTAGGAAAATCGGTATGAAATTAATTTTAACACAAGTTTTCTGCAGACTCTTACACTCATGAAACTGCCTCATTGTCTCTTGAAACCAACATTTTAAGCCCTAAATTTTTTACATTGTAAAGGTTTTAACGAAAAGATATTTTGAATACTTAAATTTTCTTATTAAAAAACGACTCTTATTTTAAGTTTAACGAACCCATTGTCATAAAACCAGAACCTCACTAAATTTTTTTAACGTAAAAATTTTGAATCTGGGAGTTTATCTACAGTTTTATTTCAACGTTTCATCTGTAAATATTGATTTAACATTTTATATCGATGTTCTTTGGTTCAAGTGTCTTACATTTAAGAAAGTGCCTATTTGTTTCTTAAAGCTGAAGCGTAAGACTACCCAGTTTTCTTTTCATTTTCTTACATCTTTGAACAATTCAGACTTTTTATTTAATATTTTTAAAACACACTGCAAGAAGGAGTTTCAGATATATTATTGTAAATTTCCAAGTTTTATATATATGTAAAGAACGACGCCTGTGCAGAAGAGCGTCCGCACAAGATAAGGGAGAACGAGCAAATGGAAAATGAGGCACCTCCCAGGAATCGAACCCGGGATCATCCAATTGTCGGTCGGATATGCTAACCACTGCACCAAGGTCCCGATCAGTCAGAACTCGTAATTCTCCTACATACGAGCGGAATCGAATGCCCTGAGGGGGCACCTTCTCATGCCGTACGAGTTCTGACTGATCGGGGACCTTGGTGCAGTGGTTAGCATATCCGACCGGCAATTGGCTGATCCCGGGTTCGATTTCTGGGGGGTGCCTCATTTTTCATTTGCTCGTTCTCCCTCCTCATCTTGTGCGGACGCTCTTCTGCACAGGCGTCGTTCTTTACATTAATTATACTGTGTGTTGTTTGCAGTTAAAATGTGTATATATATATATATATATATATATATATATATATATATAATTGGAAATTTACAATAAGCATATGGAAATGTAGAAAAATATATAAGGTATAAGGTGACGGATAAGGGGTTTGTTTACTAAAACTTACCTGCATGGTAGCGAAGAAACTAAAGAAAGACCCTGTTTTCTTCTTTGTAATACAATCCCGATGTCACTTTTAAATCAGTGACGTAATCGTGGGTAAAGTTTTATTTTTACAAATATACTGTTATCTAATGAATAAATTTATCATTTAAACATACTTTATTTTTTGTCGAATTTTCTACAAAATAAAAATATATTTAACAAGGCGATGAGGTGAAAAGAGTGAGAATTCACTGGGCGCCTGAATTTTGGGTGATAAACCTTTGCTGGGATGCAATTTTATCTCGGTAAAACGTCAAGGGACAAACAAATTGGCTTCCTCTCGGAGGAAAACTTAAATTTTATTTCGGTTCGACTACCCGCATGCAAATTTAATGATTTGATGAATACAAATGCTGTGAATAATGTTATATATATATATACAGTATATATATATATATATATATATATATATGTATCGTAAAGAACGACGCTTGTATAGGAGAATATTCCGCGCAAGATGAGAGAGAGGGAACGAAACAAATGAAAAAAATGAGGTAACCACCCTGGAATCGAACCTGGGATCTTCCGATTGCCGGTCAGATATGATAACCATTACACCATGGGCCTCACTCAATCAAATGCCGTAATTCTTCTACATACGCGCAGAAATCAATGCCCCAAGGGGGCACCTCCCGCATGCCGTACATTATATACATTTAAACTGCAAACACGCAGTATACGGCATGCGGGAGGTGCCCCCTTGGGGCATTGGTTTCTGCGCGTATGTAGAAGAATTACGGCATTTGATTGAATGAGGCCCATGGTGTAATGGTTATCATATCTGACCGGCAATCGGAAGATCCCGGGTTCGATTCCCGGGTGGTTACCTCATTTTTTCATTTGTTTCGTTCTCTCTCTCTCATCTTGCGCGGAATATTCTCCTATACAAGCGTCGTTCTTTACGTTAATTATACTGCGTGTTTGCAGTTTAAATGTATATATATGTATATGTATATATTATAGTGGAGCGAAAATATGAATTTTAGAATATCAATTTGGAATACCTAGGAAAAGTTGTAAATGACGCTAATTTAAATGTCCACCAAATTTGAACTACCTGCTGTTTCAGTAAGAAGCTCCCCAATGGCCTTGAAAAACCGTCACATTTTGAGCCTCAGTCACTCAGTCTTCCTAAAGTGCGTGCAGTGACCTGATGTTTTAGAGTTTAGCTTAGCTTATTAGTATAACTACTTAACCGTTTTTGCCTGCATAAATATTCATTTCTTGTAATTCTCTGATTTAATTACATTAATTCTATTTTTTTTCAGAAACATTAAAATGGATAAAAAAGTAAAGCCAAGGCAGTGTAGTATATGCCCAGTTTTTGGCGCTGCTAAAGAACTAAATAGCAATAGGCTTCCAACCTATGAAGAAATGTTTAGACATTATTTATGGGTAAGAGCTGACATAAAGTTCACTAATAATAACAAAGATCCTGAAGTCTCTGACGTATCAGAAAGAGTCGTTTTAGATACTGAAAATATTTGGGTAAAGGCCTCAATTCCAACAGTTTCTCACAAAAGAGTTTTGCAGCTCATTCGCTCCAATCACAATAAATATATGGTGTTGATAAAGCCATACAAAGGAAGAAAGGGAAACCCAAATTATCAAAACAAATTACAGTTGTTCAGAGAAAAAGCTAAAAATTGATTTGATATTGCTAACTGCAAATGTGAGTTTGATTCATGTCACTGTGATAAAACTAAAAGGGTTCCTCGCATTGTGTAAAAATTTCTCACTGATCAAAGAGGAAGTAGAAAAATGGCAATTGGGAACATAGATAAAATAACAACTGAAAAACTTAAAAAGAATATGAAACGAAAAGAAGTGGAACTTTCTCGAATTAGCAAAAGCATTTCAACTAATCATGATGCTGTAGGCCTAGGCCTTGATTCTTCTGATTCGGAGGGTGACATTTCAGCTTGCTCAGGGAAAGAATCAAACCTGACCCAAACAAGAGCTGTTGATGATGCTAGACCGTCTAACTCGCATCAACAAATGAGAGTTAATTTAGGAAATGTCGCACAAGTTTGTGATAGATACGGCATATCTGACCGGGCAGGTGCATCTTTGGCATCTGCTGCCCTGCAAGATGTTGGTCTAATAGGAAATGAGGATACCTCTCTCGTAATTGACAGGAGTAAAATTAGAAGAGAAAGGACGAAAATACGGTGTAAAATGCAACAAGAATATAATGAGGAACACTTAAACGCTCTATATTTTGATGGAAGAAAAGATAAAACTAAATGTCATATCAAGCAAGGCAAAAAATATTATTACAAGTCGGTCATTGAAGAAAACATAACCTTAGTAAGAGAACCAGGGTCTTGCTATGTTTCGTCATATTGCACCTGTCTCTGGTACTGCTCATGGTATTAAAGACTCGTTAATTCAGTTTTTAGCAGAAAATGTTCAAAACATTGATGAGCTGGTGGCTATTGGATGTGATGGAACTCCTGTAAACACAAGAAGGCAAAATGGAATCAGTAGCCCCATAGAATTGGCATTAGGTAGACCTTTGCAGTGGCTAATATGTCAATTGCACACTAACGAACTTCCATTTCGCCACTTGTAATATCACATTGATGGAAGCACAACAGGACCCGATACCTTCTCTGGAACAATTGGCAAAGCACTGAAAAATTGTGAACAACTTCCAGTTGCAGGGTTTGATAAAATTGAAGCTGATATACCATACATAGCAAATGAAGACTTAAGTACGGACCAGAAGTATTTCCTTGAAATCTGTAAAGCTGTGTGCTCAGGTAAATGCTCTCAGGATTTGTCTGCAAAAAATCCAGGAACTTTATTTCATGCAAGATGGATAACTACACCAAATCGAATTCTACATTTATACATTGCTAAAAATAAACCATCAGAGAACCTTCGTGCATTAACAACATTTGTAATGAAAGTTTATGCTCCAATGTGGTTTACCATTAAGTCAAAATCTTCATGCACAGGAGGAAAACATGTCTGGGAAACCATTTCAAGATCAAGATACCTTCCACTTGAGCCGAGAAACGTTGTGGATTCTTCAGTACAACGCAACGCTTATTTTGCTCACCCAGAAAACCTATTGCTCTCCATGATCACCGATGATCAGGAGCACATCAGAGAGCTGGCAATTCGAAGAATTATGCATGCAAGAAGCAAAACACTAAAGGAAATCCGAAAGTTTACAATACCAAGGCTGAACTATGGAGCAAAAGAATACATTGATCTTATTAACTGGCAAGAAGAAGGGCGATTAAGTCCTCCGCTTTTGCAGCAATTAACGGAGAAGGAATTGAGAGAGCTCGCTTCCAAACAGTCAGATTCTGGAGGCATACTTGGGATGCCATGTCACATACAGGCCGTAGAAAGATATGTTAAGCTAGTAACAGAAGCAGCAGCTACAGTTTGTGGAAAAGAACGAAGGGATGGATTCATTTGAGTGAGATCAGAATCAAGAAACATAATACCATTTTCAATACTAAATCACAACACAGTTCGGTAAGCACGAAAAGGAATAAGACTTAGACAAAAGTCCATAATAAGGTTGGATGGTTGGGATGGGCTAGGCTGGAACTCGATGTGCAGCTACCTCCACGTGGTGAGTTCTGTGTACTTTGTTTATATATATATATAGATATACATACACAGTAGGGTGTATCATACTCAGGTCGAATATTGAAAAACTTGGAATTTCAAGATTGGCAATATGCATTCCTATGTAAAATTGAATTTTAAGAGGGGTTCGTCTTCTGCAACTTTTGCGAAAAATCGCACTTTTTTGTCGAAAAATGGGATTTTTGGCCAATTTCAAAGACTTGGTAGCCTCAAATGACCTCCATATGTTCCATATTGTTCACATACACCCTTAAACATTTCTAAGGGCGGGCTTGGACCCATTTAAGATCAGCCAAAGGTTCATACCCCTAAAATAACCAAAATCACCCAAAATGGCCCAAAACTAAGGAATTGTATGATTTTTAGTCTCCTATACACCACATTTCGCGGTTGTTCTCTTCATCAGGCAGAATCTGTTTGTTCTTCTTTCTTGGTCTTGCATTTTCTTTTTTTTAGAAACGTCTCCACCAATTTTTATTTATTTTCTTTTCGGCATCACTGAGTGTGATGGCAGTTGCCCCCACCTTTCCGCAAGCTGCTGTGACGTTCAACCTTTTTTTTGCAATTGCAATTCTTCTTTAATATTTGTATAAGTCCCTCCTCCACCCCCAGCTTGTAATAATATGCTGGTCAACTGAATGTTTTCAGATTTTTTTCTTCTGAAAGCATCTTGATTTGTCTAGCAGGTCTTGTAGAGATCTAAAACATGTTCATAATGTCTTGCTTTGACTTGACAACTGGCAACAATTCTCTGTGATCAATCCTAGCACGAACGAAACCATCTCTTCTCTCTTGCCCATACACTGCATGAGCTGCAGCTGAAACTTCCTGGACTGCTCTTTCACAGCTTTGAGTATGAACTGAGAAGTTCTCAACTTCAAGTGGAGACCTGAGACGCTCCTCAACTTCTCCTCTTGAAATCTTACAAGTGAAGAGTGGCTCATACAGTTTCTCCTTATCCCAATTAATCAGAGTAATTGGAGAAGTGGCATCAAAATTCAGTTTAGGGTTTCTATGAGTTCTCAGACTCATGTCTCCATACTCAGACTTACCTCTGATATTCTTGATCATCTCAACCCCCCATGCCCTCTCCTCCTCATCCTCACTGCAGAGGAGAGAGGCAATGAGGTTCTCACTGTGAGCATGATATGCTCCACGAACTATCACATGAGTGATTATGTTCCTGACTTCAGAGGTCTGGCTTCTCTGCAGGGGATGGAACGATTCATCGCCGCCAACTCAACGCCAGCCAAACTCATCGCCGATCCAACTCATCGCCGATCCAACTCATCGCCGATCCAACTCATCGCCGATCCAACTCATCGCCGATCCAACTCATCGCCGATCCAACTCATCGCCGATCCAACTCATCGCCGATCCAACTCATCGCCGATCCAACTCATCGCCGATCCAACTCATCGCCGATCCAACTCATCGCCGATCCAACTCATCGCCGATCCAACTCATCGCCGATCCAACTCATCGCCGATCCAACTCATCGCCGATCCAACTCATCGCCGATCCAACTCATCGCCGATCCAACTCATCGCCGATCCAACTCATCGCCGATCCAACTCATCGCCGATCCAACTCATCGCCGATCCAACTCATCGCCGATCCAACTCATCGCCGATCCAACTCATCGCCGATCCAACTCATCGCCGATCCAACTCATCGCCGATCCAACTCATCGCCGATCCAACTCATCGCCGATCCAACTCATCGCCGATCCAACTCATCGCCGATCCAACTCATCGCCGATCCAACTCATCGCCGATCCAACTCATCGCCGATCCAACTCATCGCCGATCCAACTCATCGCCGATCCAACTCATCGCCGATCCAACTCATCGCCGATCCAACTCATCGCCGATCCAACTCATCGCCGATCCAACTCATCGCCGATCCAACTCATCGCCGATCCAACTCATCGCCGATCCAACTCATCGCCGATCCAACTCATCGCCGATCCAACTCATCGCCGATCCAACTCATCGCCGATCCAACTCATCGCCGATCCAACTCATCGCCGATCCAACTCATCGCCGATCCAACTCATCGCCGATCCAACTCATCGCCGATCCAACTCATCGCCGATCCAACTCATCGCCGATCCAACTCATCGCCGATCCAACTCATCGCCGATCCAACTCATCGCCGATCCAACTCATCGCCGATCCAACTCATCGCCGATCCAACTCATCGCCGATCCAACTCATCGCCGATCCAACTCATCGCCGATCCAACTCATCGCCGATCCAACTCATCGCCGATCCAACTCATCGCCGATCCAACTCATCGCCGATCCAACTCATCGCCGATCCAACTCATCGCCGATCCAACTCATCGCCGATCCAACTCATCGCCGATCCAACTCATCGCCGATCCAACTCATCGCCGATCCAACTCATCGCCGATCCAACTCATCGCCGATCCAACTCATCGCCGATCCAACTCATCGCCGATCCAACTCATCGCCGATCCAACTCATCGCCGATCCAACTCATCGCCGATCCAACTCATCGCCGATCCAACTCATCGCCGATCCAACTCATCGCCGATCCAACTCATCGCCGATCCAACTCATCGCCGATCCAACTCATCGCCGATCCAACTCATCGCCGATCCAACTCATCGCCGATCCAACTCATCGCCGATCCAACTCATCGCCGATCCAACTCATCGCCGATCCAACTCATCGCCGATCCAACTCATCGCCGATCCAACTCATCGCCGATCCAACTCATCGCCGATCCAACTCATCGCCGATCCAACTCATCGCCGATCCAACTCATCGCCGATCCAACTCATCGCCGATCCAACTCATCGCCGATCCAACTCATCGCCGATCCAACTCATCGCCGATCCAACTCATCGCCGATCCAACTCATCGCCGATCCAACTCATCGCCGATCCAACTCATCGCCGATCCAACTCATCGCCGATCCAACTCATCGCCGATCCAACTCATCGCCGATCCAACTCATCGCCGATCCAACTCATCGCCGATCCAACTCATCGCCGATCCAACTCATCGCCGATCCAACTCATCGCCGATCCAACTCATCGCCGATCCAACTCATCGCCGATCCAACTCATCGCCGATCCAACTCATCGCCGATCCAACTCATCGCCGATCCAACTCATCGCCGATCCAACTCATCGCCGATCCAACTCATCGCCGATCCAACTCATCGCCGATCCAACTCATCGCCGATCCAACTCATCGCCGATCCAACTCATCGCCGATCCAACTCATCGCCGATCCAACTCATCGCCGATCCAACTCATCGCCGATCCAACTCATCGCCGATCCAACTCATCGCCGATCCAACTCATCGCCGATCCAACTCATCGCCGATCCAACTCATCGCCGATCCAACTCATCGCCGATCCAACTCATCGCCGATCCAACTCATCGCCGATCCAACTCATCGCCGATCCAACTCATCGCCGATCCAACTCATCGCCGATCCAACTCATCGCCGATCCAACTCATCGCCGATCCAACTCATCGCCGATCCAACTCATCGCCGATCCAACTCATCGCCGATCCAACTCATCGCCGATCCAACTCATCGCCGATCCAACTCATCGCCGATCCAACTCATCGCCGATCCAACTCATCGCCGATCCAACTCATCGCCAGTATGGCTCATAAAACAACGCAAATAATAGTAAAAAAATAAAATGATTAGGAAAGGAAAAGATGATTAATCATTATATTATTTATTATTTATTAAATTATTTATTTATTATTTATTATTGTTGGCAAATTATTTATTTATTAAATTATTTATTTATTATTATTATTGTTGGCAAATTATTTTTTATTAAATTATTTATTTATTATTTATTATTGTTGGCAAATTTTTCTCTGCCTCGCTGGCTGGAAATATGCTCCATCTTGAAGGGTTTCTGAAGTTTAACAGTAGAAGCTTAACAGAAATATAAGATACTAACATCTTTTTGAAACTTAAGTAAAGTTGCCAGCTTTCTCTAGAAGAAAAACATGTTAATAAAGTAAAGTTGGTTGGTTTTCCTAGTTATTAATTAATAATATAGAAAATTTAGAATATAGAATCTTATATTATCAAAATATTCAAAATATAAAATATTTATAATTTCCATTGTGTATATTGTGTATACATCTATATTTTTCTGGTGATGAGTTGACTGACGATGAGTTGACTGACGATGAGTTGACTGGCGATGAGTTGGATCGGCGATGAGTTGGATCGGCGATGAGTTGGATCGGCGATGAGTTGGATCGGCGATGAGTTGGATCGGCGATGAGTTGGATCGGCGATGAGTTGGATCGGCGATGAGTCGGCGGCGATGAGTCGGCGGTGATGAGTCGGCGGCGATGAAAAGGTACCGACCCTCTCAGCAGTCCCAGAGCGGTCACAATATGGTGAGGTCCATACCTCATTTGGTGCTTCACCTTGATCTCAAAATACATCTTGAAGCAGAAGTCCAGGCAGAACTTCAGCAGCACCTCCAGCTTCTTCAACACCTCCCCCTTCAGACCATGCTGCCTCATCCACAGCATCAACAGAGCCTCACCTGTAGTCAGCCAGCGTGACTGATTCAGTGGGCCACACTTCAGACCAGCAACTTCCTTGCTCAAATCTCTTATCTTGAGAGCTTTGATCAGTAGGTAGCAGTTCTTCTGGTCAGTGCTAAGGTTCTGTACAATGTCTTCTGGCAGTTCAATTATATCTTCTTCTCCTGGCAGAGCCTTGAAGCTAAAGTTGACAGGTATGTCATTGATCTTCTCCAAAGGTTTTCCTATTGGGCCACTGAGCCCAGACTTGTGCGTGTAGGGACCATCAAGCTTGACGATCATGTACCTGAGGCTGAGTTCATTAATATGCAACTGGCATATCAGCCAGTGACACTTGTGACCTAGCAGTCTCTCCAAGTGAGTGATGGCTCCTCCATCAGGTCCTGTGTTTGTGGAGTCACCACCAAGAACCACAATAGTATTTTTAGCACCATGAGCACTAATCCACTCAAACAGAGCCTGAGCTATCTTCAGTGCAGGTTTCTCATTTCCTTCAGGTTCTTCTGGTGTACAATGGAAGAGATACTTCCCTTCAGGTTCCCAGGTAACACTATAGTGCTCTTCAGTTGTAATATCAGGATGGAAGCGGCCACTTTCTTCATTGTACCTCATGATCTTTGTCTTCTTATCTTGTTTTCCATCAAAGAAAATTCCCTTGATCTCCTCTCCCTCTGTCCTTTTCTCCAGGGCCTCCACCGAGGCACCTATTACAGACTCTTTGCCCCTCCACATCTTCATCCTGTCAACAGCTAGATATGCCTTATCAACAGATAGATGGCCAGCTTTGATGAGATCTTGCAAGAAACCAGTTGCAATGGCTGCTGCAGGAGTGTTTGCCACCTTGAACCTGACTGCAGTCACAGCAGTGCTTGTGATATCCATGTACCGTAAATTGCGGCGTATAAGTCGACTTTTTAAGCATGAAAAAATCTCTCCAAAACTTACGGTCGACCTATACGCCGGGTATAAAAAGTGAACCTCTACCGCAGTGGTAAACAAGCCTATCTAAACAAGACAATACAGGGGTAATGACAGTTAATGATACATAATGACAGTTTATTGATTATACACACAATGACATTATTACTGTAATTAAAACCTTAGGCATTTGCTTTAAAATCTTTGCTTTGATCCGTGTGTGTCCTTGCCCAATTAAATGCTTGAGTACGTATGCTAGTTCGGGTAACTGTATAGCCATTTTGACGGTTTTCGTTGATCCAACCTTCTAAGTAAATTTCCAGTTCAGGCCAGTGACAGATGCCGGTTCTTCTTCAGGGAGGCTTCATTTTTCTTCCAATCACGCACCAGCTTTTGATTGACTCCATACTTCCTCGCTACAGCACATTTGTTTGAAGAGTTTGCAAACGCAACAACTTTCAGCTTGAAACTAGCGTCATATTTCATCCTTTTTGCTGGGGGTTCCATAGGGGTAAACTAGACAAGGGGTAAACTAGACAAGAAGACACGCTAGGCTCTGGCTCTACCTAGATTGTTGTCAGGTTGGTGTATGGGTAATGAGCGGATGCCGGCAAGAGCATTAGGCCTCGGTGGATTAGTAAATTACCTTGTTGGTTTGTTCAGTATACGCTTTCGCTATAGGCTGTATCCACATTCCAATTCTAGCCTAGCTTTTGTTTGGGGGTCGACTTATATGGCGAGTATACCAGAATAACCAGAGTTTTGAGCTGAAAATTTTGAGGAGGTCGACTTATACGCCAGGTCGACTTGTATGCCGCAATTTACGGTAGTTCCTCCTCTCTTGCAAGGAAGTCACCTCATCTTCATCATCACCATCACCATCATCAGCTCTAAGCAGTAGCGCCTTTTCTTCTTCCTCTTTTCTGTTTCTCTTCTCAGCTGTCTTCTGTTCTTCATCCTTCCTCTTAGCAGCCTTCACCTGCTTCACTGCTTCCTTCACATCAACAGATGCCATCCGAAAGCCAGAAACTTCTGAGGTTTTGATCCTCTGGTAACGGAGCCACTCTAGCTCTAGCTTTGGAATCTTCTGAGGCAGAGGACAGTCACAGTTGACATGAACTCTAGCAGCACA
>JAJOZX010004101.1:55000-90000 GCA_023014485.1 Bathynomus jamesi | reverse complement strand
GGGGAACGGCGCACTTAAGGAAGGAGGTAGAGAAGGTGCGCGTGGCTAGTCGGAGGACTGCGATCGTTGTCCACGCTGGTGGCAATGACCTGTTCCTCAAAGGCGGTGGGGTAGGTCTTACAGAAGGGATCATCACCGAGATCATGTCTCTTGCGGATGATCTAAAACTGAAGACAGACAGGGGAATGTTAATGGGTATTTTACCGCGAATGAATGCCAGTGACCACGCGCTCAGTAAGGTCATTGGCATCAATGAGAGGGTACAAGACTTGTGCGTTCCGCTGGGCGTGAAGTTTATTGACCCCTTCGATGCATTTTCGGGTAGGTGGGACCTTTACCAGAGGGATGGTGTCCACCTCAATAACAAGGGTAAAGGTGTGCTAGGCGCGCTGCTCGACCGGCACCTATACAGAATGGTGAGGTCGAGTCCGGGGAGAGATGAGGATGAGCCGGTGGCGGACGTACCTTCAACTGAAGGGTGCGTCGAAGTACAGGTGGGTGACCCTCCTCCTACGTTGGAGGGGGCTCAGTCTCCTGCGGAAGTTGCCCCCTCGTTAGTGAGGGGCTCTTCAACTCCCGACAGCCCTGGCTGTTCGGGAAACGGGTCGTGCTAGGGGGCGGTCAGAATAGGGAAGGCTCCCTCCGTGCAATGCTTTTTAATGCTAGGTCAATTAGGAACAAGTTGTGCGAGCTACGGGCGCTCTTAGCATCAGAATACCAGGATATCGTTGCTATCACCGAGTCCTGGATTCATACTGATCGTAGGGACTACGTTGGGGAGTTCGAAATTCCTGGGTTTAGAATGTTTCGCAAAGACCGCACCCGTGGGGAGGGGGGTGGGGTACTAATATACGTCAGGGACACGTTGAGTCCGGTTGACTGCCAGTTCCGATCGGAACGGGAGCTGCTTGGTGTCGATCTGAACGTGGGGGGGGACGAACTATAGGTTAATCTTGGTGTACAGACCTCCGCATCTCCTCCTCGAGGAGGATACAGCCCTGTACACCGAACTCAGTAGCCTGCTAGGTGATAGGGTGTGTGTAGTTTTAGGAGACCTCAACTGTCGCGGCATAAAGTGGGAAGACAGGACTGCTGATGCTGAAGGGAGGAGGCTAGTTGTCTTTGCTGATGAGAACTTCCTCACTCAGTGGGTCAACGAGCCTACACGAGGAGAAAGCGTTCTAGACTTAGTATTCACAACCGAAGACAACCTCGTCACTGGCCTCACCGTTGACGAATCGTTGGGCGGGAGTGATCACGGTCTGATTAGGTTCCGTGTGCGCGTCCCTCGGGTGAAGCGTAGTAACTCGAGAGGCAGTAAGCTCGATCTCCGGCGGGCGGACTTTGTTAGCCTCAGGGATAGCGTAGGTGAGATGGGGTTAGAGGTCGGCGGCGATGTTGAGCGGGTGTGGAGTGCATTCCGGGACGAGTTTATGGTGCTGCAGTCTGCTGCCATACCCTCAAAACCGGTCACACCTGCTTCAACGCAGCCTAAGTGGTTCAATCGTGACATCGCTTTGGCTATCCGAAATAGGAAAGTAGCGTATAGGAGGGCGAAGGCCAATCGTTCCCACGAGAACACTGAAGCGCATGTCCGCCTGTGTAGGGAAGTGAAGGCGAAGGTTAGACTAGCGAAACGTAACGAAGAACTACGGGTGGCAAGCCTCCGCAAGGGGAACCCTAAGGAGTTCTTCAGTTATGTTAATAGTAGAAAGCCCATTAGAAACATGATAGGTCCACTAAAGGACCGAAGCGGCGTTCTGCGGACCTCCGACGCGGACAACGCTAATGTGCTTAATGAGTACTTTGCGGGAGTGTTCACCAGGGAGGATACCCGCGTCATCCCCGAGCCAGGCGTGAGGCACGAAGGTGCTGGCCTGGATAGTGTTCGATGTACCGCGACAGTCATCGCCGATAGAATAGACAAACTGAGCGCGTTTAAGGCTCCTGGGCCAGACCAGTTTCTCCCCAGAATGCTGCGGGAGGTGCGCGACCAGGTGGCTCCCCACCTGGCTACAGTCTTCAACAAATCGTTGGAGACGGGCCAGGTGCCTGGTGACTGGACGGAAGCCAACGTGACCCCTATCTTTAAGAAAGGGGATCACGAAAGTCCAGGGAACTATCGTCCCATTAGTCTCACTTCAGTTGTAGGTAAATTATTAGAGGGGATAATAGCCGATAGGATCGTTGACCATTTGGATTCCTACAAGCTGCTTGGGGACTCCCAACATGGGTTTAGACGGCATAGGTCGTGTCTCACCAACTTGCTTGAGTTTTTCCATGTCATGTTGAGTGAGTATGATAAGAGTAGGGCGATTGATATACTTTATCTCGACTTTCAGAAAGCCTTTGATAAGGTACTCACCGCCGGCTAATGGCGAAAGTGCGCGCGCTGGGTATCGGTGGGGAAATAGGTAGGTGGATTGAAAACTGGCTGAGGAATAGGCGACAGAGGGTTGTAATTAAAGGGGCTAGTTCGGGTTGGGCCTCGGTCACTAGTGGGGTTCCTCAGGGTTCCGTTTTGGGGCCACTGTTGTTTATCATTTACATAAATGATATCGACGGTGGCATCGTCAGTCGGATTGCCAAATTCGCTGATGACACCAAGCTTGGGGCCAATGTTGGGACGCCCGAAGCGATCGAGGAACTGCGTGCGGACCTAGGTAGGATAGGAGAGTGGTCCGAAAAATGGCAAATGCCGTTTAACTTGGGTAAATGCAAAGTGATGCACATTGGCTACGCCAATCCCAAGTCGGACTACTCGATGTTGGGTAGTAATATCGAGGTGACTGATTTAGAAAAGGACTTGGGTGTGCTAATTAGCAGCGACCTTAAGTTTACGAAACAGTGTGTAGAGGTGGAAAAGAAAGCCCAGAAACTATTGGGTTATATCAGGAGGCAATTTCGGTTTCGGAACAAGGAAATTGTGCTCTCACTGTACAATTCCCTTGTTCGGCCGCACCTGGAGTATGCTGTGCAGTTCTGGTCGCCCACCCTCAGGAAAGATATTGAGAGGCTGGAGCGAGTGCAGGCGAGGGCCACAAAGTTAATCCCTTCCGTTAGGCATATGGGCTACAATCGACGGTTACGCGCCCTGAACTTGTTTCCGCTTGAAACTCGGAGGCTGCGCGGTCAACTGATCGAGGTTTTCAAGGTCTTACGCGGGTTCAACGATGTCGATTTTAGAAGTATGTTTAGTTTAAATGATAACCCAACTCGTAACAATGGTTGGAAGTTGGATTTGAAAAGGTTTAGGACTAGTGTGTGGGAATTACTTTACGTATAAGATCTGTGACACATGGAACAGGTTACCTTCGGAAGTTGTGAACAGTTCCTCCGTGGATCAGTTGAAGAAAAGGTTAGACCAAATCTTGCACACTATTTGAGTGTGTACAAAATTTTCCCTGGCACCAGTTGCCATTGGTACCTCCTCGGTATGGGCCGCAAGGCCTTTTGAGGTACTTCTTTTCCTTGTAACTCCTTGTAACTCTCTCTCTCTCTCTCTCGTTAGGTATACCCATTTGGGGGGTGAGTTCGTCCAACCTTCTCCCCCAAAGAGGTTAGGTGGACACCCCCCAGCTTTCTGGGGGGATTCCCACCCCTTTTTTTTGGCACCCTTGTGGTTGGCACTGGGGAACTGGGTTGGCACCTTGCAACAAGGGGGTGGTGTGGGTGGTACTGGCACTCATTTGATCAACATTGCAATTGCTCTGCACTCTCTCCTTTTGCGGCAAAACTACTACTATTATTAAATATGTATGTGAAAGGAGAGACTGTTGCGCATTTAATTCATTTAATATCTGAACAGGAGTTTTATTAGGATTGATTTTTACCTATGGCCGAGACTACGTCACTTTCACTAGTGGTAAAATCGTGAAGCTTTAAATGATTATCACTAAGCATAATTACGGGAATGTTTTCAAAATTTCGTTAGTGAAGACGGAAAAGAAGAATTTATTTAAAACTTCCCTCATTTGTAAGTCATCGTAAATTTGTTCTTTGTTATCGCCTAAGAGTGAACCAATTGTCTGCCAAGCTACTTTTTTTTCTAACATAATTATAGAATTCCTTCGGATTAGATTTACTGTAATTTGGTTCATTATACTGTATAGCTCATAGCTGTGCTTACTTTTTCTAACAAGTTTTTGGCTTCGCCTTCTCAATAGCTCGTAAGCATTTTCATCGGACAAATTATTAGTTTCTTTAAATTTGAAATACGAGTTCCTTTATAACGTTAAGCTACTTTTAATTTAAGCATTCCACCATTTAGATTTAGTAGATTTCGCCACTCTCTCTTTACGTAAAGGGATCTACAGATCTACAGAAGCTAAGGCTAACAAAGACCCTAAGATCCACTCTATTGTTCATAGTAGAAGTTGGGCAGTGTGGTATACCTTACCTTACAACCTTACAAAGGTTCCGCGTGATGATTTCTCATTTCGCGAAGGTCAAGCTTGTCGCCCCTCCTCTCGAGTTGGCCTGGTGAAGTAGTGAGTTGGATTCTTGCGCTCTCCACCTCACATAGCCAGGTACGCCCGGCTCATCGGGGATTGTTCTGAGCCAGGCGTCTAGTCTTCTTTTGAAGATTTCCACTGCAACTCCCTTCGTGTTTCTTAGGTCTTTGGGCAACTGATTAAACAGTTTTGGTCCTCTCACTACAAAACTATTTTCTTTCAGGGTTAAGGATGTTCCCTGTCTCGCCTTCAATTTGGGAATACGACACAGTCTACCGCTTCTACTTTCCGTCGTTGTTTGGGGAGTTATGGATTCAGAGTAAGATTAGGGACTAGTTTCTCCATTATTTTCCAAGTGTAAATAATGGTGTATCTCTCTCTTCTCCTTTCCAGTGAATATAGGTCTAGTTCTCGTAACCTTTCCCAGTAATTTAGTTCTTTGCACCCATTGATCTTGGCTGTGAAGCTTCTTTGGATCCCCTCCAGCTGTCTAATGTCTTCTTTTTTATATGGGGAAGTTAGGACCGAGCAGTATTCTAATTTGGGTATTATCAGGGTTTTCAGAAGAGGAATCATTACATTCCTATCCCTTCGTTATATATATATAATATATATATATATATATATATATATATACACAATGTGTGTGTGGTTTTTTTTATGCTGGGAGGAGGAGCCAAGCGCGAATGCCCGCAAAAACACCCCTCCATATTGAAAGAGAAGGGAGTCAGAAACAAAAAATGTTACTTAAATTTTTTTTAATTTTGAAAAGATTGTGTAGTGTGTAAGATGCATGTATTTGTAGTGAGGAATAGGTGGTGTGTGTTTCAGGGCATGCTGAAACGCGGTAAAAGATCGGCAAAGGAGGACAGTGGCAGGAGAAACAGAAGTGCCTAACATCCTCCCCAGGAGTACTTCCCTGGTCAATTTGGTGTCTTCAATCTCCTCCTGATAGTATATATTGCAGTATATATATATATATATATATATATATATATATATATATATATATATATATATATACACAGGGCGTCCCAAAAAAATGTATACACACTTTAACAGCTGATAGCTCAATTGATGTTTCTTTCTTTCCAAGTTAAACCAATTAGAATTAATAATGGCAGTCAGACTAAGCTTTGAACAAAGGAAATTCATTCTAAAATGCTACTGGAAGTGTGAAAACGCAGTTGAAGTGCAAAGACAGTTTAGGAGGGAGTTTCAAACAGATCCACCAACGCGACATACCATCACTCGAATTAGAGATAAGTTTGAAGCCGATGGAACTGTTCAGAATGTCCACAAGAAGCGTTCCGGAAGACCACGGACATCGACAAGCCCCACAAAGCAAGAAAGAGTACTGGAAACGTATCACCAAAGTCCAAGAAAATCTGTGCGGCAAGCGAGTCGTGAGGTAGGAATTTCAGAATCGTCTGTCCAACGCATTTTGAAGCGCTGTCAATGGAAAAGTTACATTCCAAGATTCGTCCATGCTATTAATGAAGATGATCCGGACCGAAGAGTGGAGTATTGCGAGTGGTACTTGGCACGATGTGGATGTGGATTGGACGAAGGGGTTTCGTAGAATACCCTCCGCGTTCACCAGACCTCACACCACTAGACTTTTTTTTATGGGGATACTTAAAAGACAACGTCTACGCTATAAAACCTGCAACAGTCGCTGAATTGAGAGCAGCCATTGAACGAGAATGCACACAAATACCAAACGAAATGTTTCGTGATGTTTGCTATTCCATTGCTTCGCGTTATCAGCAGTGCCTGGACCAGAACGGACGTCAGTTTGAAAACAGGCGTTGACAAAACAATTAAATAATGTCTGTAGATTCTATTACATTTTGAAAATGAAATGTATTTTAATAAACATTGCCTTTATAAGTATTTAAAGTGTGTATACATTTTTTTGGGACGCATACAGCTTGCTGTTCGTGTAAATGGCGATCAGGTTGATCCCTATGACAATTAATTATCGAATTAATTGTAAGTTTACTAATAATAAAATTCCTTCTAATAAAATTTTTATTATCCTTTATCTTTTA
Organism: Bathynomus jamesi; assembly: GCA_023014485.1. Lineage (NCBI taxonomy): Eukaryota > Metazoa > Arthropoda > Malacostraca > Isopoda > Cirolanidae > Bathynomus > Bathynomus jamesi. The sequence goes on along the minus strand of JAJOZX010004101.1, from coordinate 83,492 downwards.
TTTATAAATTGTTCCCGAATCGCCACTCACTTATCGGACGACCTGTATATATAATATATATATATATATGTATATATACCTTACCTTACAACCTTACAAAGGTTCCACGTGATGATTTCTCATTTCGCGAAGGTCAAGCGTGTCGCCCCTCCTCTCGAGTTGGCCTGGTGAAGTAGTGAGTTGGATTCTTGCGCTCTCCACCTCACATAGCCAGGTACGCCCGGCTCATCGGGGATTGTTCTGAGCTAGGCGTCAAGTCTTCTTTTGAAGATTTCCACTGCAACTCCCTTCGTGTTTCTTAGGTCTTTGGGCAGCTGATTAAATAGTTTTGGTCCTCTCACTACAAAACTATTTTCTTTCAGGGTTAAGGATGTTCCCTGTCTCGCCTTCAATTTGGGAATACGACACAGTCTACCGTTTCTACCTTCCACTGTTGTTTGGGGAGTTATGGGATTCAGAGTAAGATTAGGGACTAGTTTCTCCATTATTTTCCAAGTGTAAATAATGGTGTATCTCTCTCTTCTCCTTTCCAGTGAATATAGGTTTAGTTCTCGTAACCTTTCCCAGTAATTTAGTTCTTTGCACCCATTGATCTTGGCTGTGAAACTTCTTTGAATCCCCTCCAGCTGTCTAATGTCTTCTTTTTATATGGGGATGTTAGGACCGAGCAGTATTCCAGTTTGGGTATTATCAGGGTTTTCAGTAGGGGGATCATTACATTCCTATCCCTTCGTTTAAAAGTTCTCAATATCAGACCCGTTATTCTCTTTGCTCTGTTTACTGCTATCTTATTTTGTGTTTCAAATTTCGCATCATCTGTCATTACAACCCCTAAATCTTTTGCTCTGGAATTTCTCTGGACTTCCTGTCCATTTGGGGTATAATATTCCATGGACTTTAGGTCTTCTCTTTTTCCGTACCGTAATAGCTGAAATTTCTAGGTGTTAAACTTCATATTGTTGTCTTCCGTCCACTTGTAAATTTTGTTTATGTCAGTTTGTAGAGATCCTATGTCTTCTGGTTTTCGTATTTTTCTACTGATCTTTGTGTCATCTGCAAAGGATGTTACTGTGCTGTCTCTGGTAACGTCCTCATCTATGTCAGTTAGCATGATTATGAAGAGTAGTGGAGCTAATACCGTTCCTTGTGGTACTGAGCTGAGGACCTCTGATTCTGATGAAGATACTCCTTGTACTGTAACGACTTGCCTCCGCTCACTAAGGAAATTATATATCCATTTCCCTACTTTTCCTGTTATTCCTATATATTTCAGTTTATGTATTATAATTCCATGGTCACACTTGTCGAACGCTTTAGCAAAGTCTGTGTATAGTACATCATAGTTTTCATTACTTTCAAGTGAATCAATAATGTTGTTGTAGTGTTCCATTAGTTGTGACAAGCATGATCTGCCTGACCGAAACCCGTGTTGGTTATCATTGAATTTTTTCTGAGTTTCCAAAAAGTCATAGATTTTCTGTCTAACAATTCTTTCAAATATTTTGGTGAGATGAGATGTAAGCGACACTGGCCTATAGTTTTTGGCCTCGGATCGATCTCCTCCTTTATATATTGGGACGATGTTCGCGCTCTTCAGGATGCCCGGTATTTCTCCCGTGTTTAATGATCGTCTCCATATCCAGTATAGGGGCTCAGCGATTGCATTCTTGCAGTTTTTGATCAGTGTGGCATTCCATTTATCCGGTCCTGCCGCTGAGTGTGTTTTTAGTTTCCCTATGACTTGTGCAATATCCTCCGTCGTAAAGTCGAAATCGGTTATACTTTCCCCTTGTGGTTCTTCTTCAAAGAACGCGTTTCTATCGCATATCAGTTTGTCAGTTTTTGGGATACTGAAAGATGATCATACTGAGCTTTTAATATTTCAGCTACTTCTGTTAGATCATCAGATAAATCACTGTTCTCATATATATATATATATATATATAATATATATATATATATATATATATTACATACAGGTCGTCCGATAAGTGAGTGGCGATTCGGGAACAATTTATAACACAAGATAAAGGATAATAAAAATTTTATTAGAAGGAATTTTATTATTAGTAAACTTACAATTAATTCGATAATTAATTGTCATAGGGATCGACCTGATCGCCATTTACACGAACAGCAAGCTGTATGCGTCTCCATGTCCTGTCTGACATTTTTTGTAAAAGTTCTTTATCCTCATTGATGTCACTTAACACAACTTCTGCGATTTTTGTCAGATCAGATTCACTTTGATTTTCACGGCCATTAATCTGCATCTTGAGGATTCCCCAGAGGGTATTATCCGGGGTAGTCAAGTCCGGACTCCGCGGAGGCCAAAGTACAGGACCATACTTTCCGATCCATCTGCCAGGAAAATTTTTGTCTAGGAACTCACGCGCAGCGAAAGCGGTGTGTCCTGGAGCACCATCTTGCTGAAAAATAGAGTTGCGAATATTTGTATTTCTTAAAGCGGGTAGAAATCTGTTCTCCAACACCAACATGTCGATATAACTTCCTGAAGTAATTCGACCAGTGCACACAAATGGACCAATTAAACAATGCGCTGATATTGCACACCATACCATGATTCGAGAGGGATACTGTTTTACTTGATCATAATAATGAGGATTTTCTTTCGACCAAAAAAACGAAAATTTGCTTTTGCCATCGCCATAAAGGGCACATTCATCACTGAAGAACGTACGATCTCTCTCGGCTTTACTTGGAAAAGCTTCAAGAATTTGTTGACAAGCATTAACTCACAATTTTATCTTGTGGCGATAAAAACTGAACGGAGGTTGGGCGGAAAGCTTTAAAATGCAAGTCTTTTTTCATCAAATCATGAAGTGTTGATTTCTGAACATTTAATGCAGATGCACGCCTACGAATACTTTTGGTTGGCGATTGTCGAATTGACACTTGAACATCATCTTCCAATCTTGCTCTTGCTTTGGGGCGACCACGGCGTTTTTTATCAATTATCATCCCAGATGTGAATAATTTGTGTTCCCATTTTCTAATAATTTTGCCCTTTGGCGGCACATCATTAAATCTTTGTTCAAACCTTTCGCGTACTACCTTCATGCAATGCTTGGTTTTTCCATATTCATGCCACCATGTTGCTGCTAATATCCGTGCTTCATATGTGTAGGGACTTTGATCACAAATTTTATCAACACGTGCGTCTACCTCAGCCATTGCAACGCCAATAATTAGAAATAATAAAAATAAAACAATGAAAAACCAGAACAAACAGGAATAAACATGAATTACTGCAGATTTAAAAATTTGGATTTCATGTGAAGCTAGCTTAATTGAAAAAAGCATAGACATTTATTAGATATCAAAGATATTAGTACACTATGCTAACTGACATAGAATCGCCACTCACTTATCGGACGACCTGTGTGTATATACAGTATATATAGATATATATGTAAATATATATAATATATATATATATATATATATGGGAGAGTGGGGTTAGTTCGCCACCCTTTTTTTAATGTCTTAAAATGTTCATATAATTGCTGAATGAACTGGATGTTAAAACTAAAAGTTCAGGGAGTGAAGCACGCATGTCATTAATTACTTCTCAGAATATAGACATTTCTTTGACTTAGTCATTTCAGCTAAAAATACCAAGATAGCGAATGTGCCCCACCACAGGGGTACTTTCGCCATACTTAGGAGCATCTTCGCCTGAAGCTAACGTATGTAGAGAAGAAGAAATTATTAGACAAAATGGGAGAAGAAAATACCAAAAAATATTACAATGAATTTATATATATCCTGAAAATGAACATTGAATAGTGCATAGTATCTAAATCTAACAGCACTTATATTTTCCTAGTGCAGGGGTTCCCAACCTTTTCAATCTGACAAGCACCAAGCTTTTTACTTGATGGTTAAGCGAGCACCACTACATATTTGCAAAAATTAGGAATAATCAAACCACTGTCAAAATTCTTGCAAATTTGTTTTAATGCCCTAAAAAACTGGAAAATTAAATTCCTTTGACAAAACATTCCCAAACAAACTCGACAGAACGAGCATTGTAGAAGAGCACCGTCAGGCTGTCAGGGAGCACAGTGGTGCTCGCAAGCAACAGGTTGGATCCCCTGTCCTAGGGTCACTTTCGCCAAACAGGCTAGCAGAGGTGGTGTCCTTAAAAAAATCTCTCATAAAACGACAAATAATAATTGTTTTCTTATCTGCGCTTTAACACATGCAGCCTACCCTCTTACTTGTCACAAACTGACGAAATAATGGTAGTTTTGTTTCTTAAATAGATCTGCGTATAAGCAGTTACTTTTTCTAAATGTAGGTATGGCGAAGGTACCCCAATGGCGAACTAACCCCGCTCTCTCCTATATATATTCATTTTAGTCATCACATTGAAGTCGAGGGGTTCTACTCCCGATGGTATACTGTCAATGTTATGCCTAAGGAGTTGAATGGTGGATTCCTTCGGGTAATGTGAAATGATAATGCTTGCGATTTAAGTTTAGGTTAGGTTATTATAGTCTATTTTCATAATAGGAATAAGCTGCGGCACTCAATATACTCAAGGTTAAGTTAGATGTTTGGGTTACTCTTGGGGCAGCGTGAAAAATGAGGTTAGGTTAGGTTACTATACTCTATTACTCCCCCATTAGGTTAGGTTATTCTATATTCATTTTTCAACTTATTATTTTGGGGATAACACACCCCTTTGCACTTCCACTTGCACTTCTCCCAGTCCATCTCTCATTCTTCCTTCCCCCTACTCGGCATTTTTGACGAATTTTCCGCAGTTGTACATACACACTATATTTTGTGTGTATTTCATATATCCTTAGAATAGATCTGACACTTATTAATCAGCTGTAGTGTACGTAAAATCCTCTCAGTATGTGTATGTGAGCGTGTGTGTGAACTATGAACGAAGTTGATAGAAATGTGCGCAAACTTATTATATTCTATTAGAAGGTTCTCATCATTACGAAACTTTATTATAGTTTGTTGAGTGAAACTGAGTAGGATTTTGGATCTTTTATCATCATTGTTCAAAGAGGAAAGGAAAGAAGGAAGATTCAATGGGAACTTTTCCTGAAAGGCTCATTTTTCCTCTTATTTTCCGCTCTTCTGAAATTTCAGATTTTCTCCTATTAAAGCTAAATGAGACATCAAATACGACAAACGTATTGTACCAACAATGAAACACACTTAGTATTTAATTATATATATATATATATATAATATATATCATATACCTCGTTAACCTTCTTCAGGTTCCGTGTGTTGGTCTCTTCACACGAAGGTCAAGGTCGTGGCCCGCCACTAGGCCTGGCTTGGTGGAGGAGCAAGTTGCTCTCTTGCATTCTCCACTGCACATAGCCAGGTACACCCGGATCATCTGGTACCGTCTTGTGCCAGGCATCTAGTCTTCTCATGAAAACTTCAATTTTGACCCCTGTAACGTTTCTGAGGTCCTTTGGAAGCTGGTTGAAATGTCTTGACCCCTTGACAAAGAAACTATTTTCCTTCAGTGTTGAAGAGGCCCCTTTTCTGGTCTTTAATTTGGGGACTACATATTCTGCCTTTCCTGTTTTCCAGTGTTGTTTGGATGGTAATTGGGTTTAGTTTAAGGTGGTACCAGTTTTTCGATCATTTTCCATATGTAGATTATGGTGTACCTCTCTCTTCTTTATAGGGAGTACATATTTAGTTTACGTAGTGTCTCCCAGTAGTTGAGGTCTTTGCAGCCATCAATCTTAGCTGTGAAATGTGTGTGAGTTTCTTCTAGTTTATTAGTTTCTTCCTTTTTATATGGGGACGTCAAGGCTATTCAAGTTTTGGTATGATCAGTGTTATCAGCAGGGGAATCATTACGTCTTGTCCTTTCTTTTGAACGTCCTTAGTACCTGTCCCACGACGCTTTTTTCTGTGTTTATCGCTATCAGATTTTTTGCCTCGAATTTCGCATCATCGGTCATTATTACCCCAAGTCGACCGATATCGTGCTTCTCTGAATTTCCTATCTGGAGCATAATATGCAGTTTGTTTTAAGTTCTTATTTCTACCATATCTCGAGAACTGAAATTTGTTCGTGTTCCTCTGCAAGGCCTCCACCCATATATATATTATATATATATATATGTTTCACCGGTGTGACGGTGACACATGTTTTGATTGAAGTCCGAAAAAAAGAGGTATTACAGTAAAAATCCTGCAGTTAATCAGTTTTAAGCATTGCCAATATTTTGAGTGAATTTATAGTGGTGTTTCAATTTAAGAAGTAAAAATCGCGGCATATATAAAAAGTAAATAAAAACGAAACGAATTAATTTATACAGCATTTTTCCCGAGTGTTTCTTTGTAAAGGAAATTAACTGCCCATCGCGAGGCTGAAATTCCTACAAATACCACCCCAATTATCACCCGCGGCCACAGTCGCGAGCACCAATCAGTGAGAGGTATACAGCGTGCCACATCTCCCATCCTCCGCAGTAGCGAAGAATACGTTCCCTCACTCATCTTGAGTCAACCCAATACTTCCCATAATACCCTTTTTGAGTCAATTTTGATTTTACCTCAGAAGATGTAGCGAGAGCTGTGGGACAAATGAAACCACATTCAGCTGCAGGTCCGGACAATTGGAACGCATCATTGATTAAAAACTGTAAAATTGAAATAGCTACACCTTTATACTGGATATGGAGAAGATCCCTGGACACTGGGGAAATACCGAGCATCTTGAAAAAAGCAAACATTGTCCTTATATATAGAGAAGGGGATAGATCTCAAGCAAAGAACTATAGACCAGTGTCATTCACGTCCCACCTTACCAAAGTATTTGAAAGAATAGTTAGAGAAAATCTGTGATTTCGTGGAGACACTGGGAAGATTCAACGAAAATCAGCACGGATTCCGATGAGGAAGATCATGCCTATCACAACTTATAGAGCACTATAACATTATCTTGGACGCACTGGAAGGCAATGATAACTACGATGTCATATACACGGATTTTGCTAAAGCGTTCGACAAATGTGCTCATGGTATAATAGCCAAAGCTGGGCACAAACCGTTAATCCGTTAATCGTTAATTAACGAAGTTAACTTTTTCGTTAACGATTTAACTTTTAAGTTTACTTTGAAAATCATTATCGGACTAATTAACTTCCGTTACATTTAACTTCCGTTAAATCAAGTCCGTTAACCCAAAAAATTTATAAATAAACGTTTAAAAGTTTCTATTATTTTCAGTGCTGAGCAGGTGCGCAATTAATCCGCCACTGTTAATAGTGATGAACGAATTTCCATTTCCGCAGTGTAAAATCAGGCGATATATTTGTTTCCGTCGCCACAATTTGTGTCTTACCAAATATGGTAGTTATTTATGGCATTGGTTTGAGCAAAACATGGTCGACTGTAAAATCAGGCGGAAAGATTTGCCATTTGAGTTGAATGTTTCAACTTCTTTCAAGAAATATCACGAGCATTTTAAGGCACTTTCAATAATATATATGTAACAATTACAAACAAATAACTACATTCGTTTCATTTGCAGTCTGTCTCTTGCGCAACATGTTTGTGCTAGTGAATATTTAAAAATAATCGTTGTCAAGTAAGTCATGTATATTTATAATATGTCTGTGAGTACCTTATTAGTAGTCTCCTTGATACATTTCAAGAACCATAAAACTGATCAGGTAAGATTTCAATTCTCATGTCACTTTGATGACATAAATTAAGTCAATTGATGTCTTACAATGGGAGCGTTTTCACCTCATCTGGTTGGACAAGTATGACAACACCAAGGTCGCCAGGGTGAGGAAAAGCATGGAGGGTACAGTCGAGGAGGCCATGAAGCAGCAGTCCAACGAAGTGGGCAGCAACAACGAGGAGGAGGAGGAGGATGACTTCTTCAGTGCTGTCATCCAGACAAAAGAGAGCAGCAGAAGCCACAGGTCACTCAAGGGCAAGGCCCAGAACTTGGTCAAGACCTGGCTGGAGACCAACTCCAAGGACTTGCTGACAGATGCTGCCTTCTTGGGTGAGCAAGTGTTGGTGGACTTGTTCATCAAGTTCAACACAGCCATCCCCTCCAGTGCTGCAGTGGAGCGTTTGTTCTCTATGGGCAAGGACATCCTGAGGGCCAAGAGATCATCCCTCTCTGATGAAAACTTTGATATGCTAATTTTCATGAAGGGCAACATGCATCTCATGGACAAAATGGAGAACGAGAAGAAGAGGGAAAATTAAATTATATATATATATTGTGTTTTTCATTTTTTTTATAATAAAAGTTAACGTTAACGGTTTATCGGTAACTTCCGTTACATGTTTAACGGATTAACGGTTAACGAAGTTAACTTTTTGGTTAACGGATTAGCGGTTAACGAAGTTAACTTTTTGGTTAACGGTGCCCACCACTGATAATAGCCCATAAAGTGAAATATATGGGAATAACAGGCAAAGTGGGAAAATGGATCTACAACGTCCTCAGAGAACGTCTACAGGTTGTCAAAATTCAGGATATATCATGATCATATCGGAAGTACGCATCTCACTCCCACAAGGTACAGTACTGGCCCCACTTCTGTTCATTATCATGCTAACAGACATAGACAGTGGACTAAACAGCAACAGTATAATAACATCCTTTGCAGACGATACAAAGCTCAGCAGAAAAATCAGCGACGCAAATGAAGTGTTGGCTTAGCTGAGGGACACGAACAAAATATACAAATGGTTAGAGGACAAAAACATGACATTTAACACCAAGAAATTTCAGCTCTTGAGATATGGTAGAAATGAAGAAATTAAACAGACTGCATATTATGCCAGATGAGTAGGGTGTACCTGACTATGTGCGGTGGAGAGTGCAAGAGTGGAACTCGCTCTTCCACCAAGCCAGTCCTAGAGGTAGGGACCACCAGCTTGACCTTTGTGTGAAGAGAGAACGACGCACGGAAACGCAACGTGGTATATACAAACATTTTATTCATGCAGTTATCCGTTATTTATTGTCGTCAATTGAATTAACACAACTTACTAATTGTTACCATTGTGCACTTAACCATGATCGTGACGTGGAGTTAACCGTGATTTGGTGGTGGTTACATTCGCGGGCCCCTCCCGCCATCCCACCACAATGCGCCTCAGTCAGTGTCTCTTAGCGCAGGCAAATCTCGTTTATTTATTTTTATTAGCTATCTTCATATATCATTTTCTCTTAACTTCCTCAGTGGCAATAAGAAGCCTCCTGAAGGGTACAACTTAATTGTAGAATGGAAAGACTTATCTTGAAACTTAATATGTAAGAGCATTTTGCCTACTCCCTCAAATAATTCTCTTTTCATGGTCTTCTGCGACCAACTCAGTGTTCTCATGTTCACTTATTATCTAAGCGTCTTATTTTTACCTCTGTGCTTTTGAAATAAGCGCTTCACAATTGAGTTTACATTACAAAATGGGTACGTACTGTTGTTAGTGGGGTAAATAACATCCCCTTCATCTGATGTGTGTAAATAATGTATTTAAGTAAGATTTAATTTCCCCTTTAACTGATGACTCATCTACCTTGAGAAAGCCCCTTTAGCGAACTAGTTGCAAGGTTAGGCCATTATGCTCTACATTGATTAAAATTAGAATTCGGTTTATTTGGCGTTAAGTCATTCAAGCGAGACAGTGTTTGATTCTGTGTAATCTGCATGTTGCACTCAGGTGAAGGAACGAGATGTCCTCTTGCACTCTCAGCCGTACATGACAAGGTACACCCGTCTCATCTAGTACTGTACAGAGACAAGCATCTAACCTTCTTTGAAGACTTCAACTTTGACTGTTGTGAAGGTCCTGAAAAACGATCATTTAAGTCTCTGACGATACCCTAGGATGTATCATAAAGCTCTGGGTTAATGTTACTATTGTGCTGTAGTATTACGGCTTTCCACTCCAAGCCGGGCTTCCACTGGCTGATTTTTATCTTTGCATCTTTGATAATTTCGTCCAATATATTGTCTTTGGCTGCGCTGAGAGAGACTGACTGAAGCGCATTGTGGTGGGATGGCGGAAGGGGACCCGCGAATGTAAACACCACCAAATCACGGATAAGTGCACAATGGTAAGAGTAAGTCGTGTTAATTTAATTGACGACAGTGAATCACGAATAACTGCATGAATAAAAATGTGTGTATATACACCACGTTGCGTTTCCGTGCGTCGTTCTCTCTTCACACGAAGGTCAAGCGGGTGGTCCTTGCTTCTAGGACTGGCTTGGTGGATGAGTGAGTTGCTCTATTGCGCTCTCCACCGCACATAGGCAGGTACACCATGCTCATCTGGCATAATATGCAGTCTGTTTAATTTCCTCATTTCTACCATATCTCAAGAGCTGAAATTTCTCGGTGCTAAATGTCATATTGTTGTCTTCTGACCATTTTGTTAGTACCCCCTCTGCATCGGTCTCTCTTCACACAAAGGTGAACCTGGTGACCCCGCCTCTTGGCTTGGCTTGGTGGAGGAACGAGTTGCGCACTTTCGCTCTCCACCACACAGCCAGGTACACCCCGCTCATCTGGTACCTTCCTGTGCCAGGCAGCTAGTCTTCTCTTGAAGACATCAACTTTGAGCCCTGTAACGTTTCTGAGGTCCTTAGGAAGCTGTTAAAAATACCTTCACACGAAGGTAAAGCGGGTGGTCCCTGCCTCTAGGACTGGCTTGGTGGAGGAGCGAGTTGTTCTCTTGCGCTCTCCACTGCACATAGCCAAAATATATATATATATATATATATATAATATATATATATATATATATAGAAGGATGGATAGGTAGGTAGGTAGATAGATAGATGGATAGACAGGCAGATAGAGAGATAGACAGTTAGATGGATAGGTTAAAAATATCCGCGTTTGACACTCAATTTTGAACCTTATACCCTTAAACGATAGACTGAACAGGTGAAAATGAATGTATTCGTTTAACTATACGATGAAAAGGGTTTAGTAGATCTTATATATATATATATATATATATTATATATATATATATATATATATAAACATTTCATAATTCTTTATTGCTGGATAGGACCCAATCTTCTACGTTTTTAAATATTTTTGTGACAATACACTGTATTAGAAATCGAATCCTCAAGGCCATGTTTAATTCGTGAATTGCACTGAAGAAAATTTAATTTAATATGTCCCAAAAGCTGGTTTCAAATTACATTAAATAGAATGCAGTAATGTTGAAGAGAGAAATTATTTAGAGTAAATCATGTCAAATCCATTTATTGAATTGTAGAAGGTGCAATTATATGGGTTATACCATAAATTCCATTTTTTATAAATACGCTTAGAAAACGATATTTATTGGGCATGCCAACTAAAACTTAAAATCTACTTATATTATTTTTTGCACCAAATTTTAAGATACTTCGAAGAGTCTATACCTTTTAAAATAATTTTACATCATTATTTCAGGATATCTTCAACAGTAAGATTTAATATGATCGTGAATGCCGGTTTTAATTATATTAAAAATAATGCAGAAATGTCGCCGCAGTGCTGCAAGTAAAAGAGAAAAAATGAATAAGTTACCCCTAATTTAATTTCTATTTTGTTTTAAAAATCATATTAATGCTTTTTATGTTAAAAATAGTTTAAGGATAAAATTGTGTATTATGATGAAAATTTGTTTTTGTATTAAACTTAGTTTATCTTATTCGATTTTTTGTTTAAAAGAGCCCCTACCAAATGTTAAATTGGCCTCGTGGTGATCTACCACGAGAAGCTCAATATAAAAGCTATTAGCGTTGCCTTTTTTGAGATCTTGTCGGTCTACGCCCCCCCCCCTATGTCACATAAACGTATTTGTTTATGTTTAATAGCTCTGTCTAATGAGTCGTATTTAGAGACCTTTTCGGTCTACCAGGAGCAGGTAAGTAAAGCGGTGGTGGTGGTGGTGGTTGTGGTGCTGTGGAGGTAGTTGTGGTGGTGGTTGTGGTGGTGGTTGTGTAATACTGCTTCATCACCAATCGTCTAAGTTTCGACGCTTGGTTGTAGTCCTCATATCGTTTACGTGGTGTTGATGGGGTGCTCTCCTAAAAGTCTATACTTAGACGATTGGTTGTAGCCCTCATCTCACCATGTGCTGTTGATGGGATGAGCTCCTGAAAGTCTATTTAGACGAGTTGTGGTGTTTTTTGTGTGGTGTTGGGCTCGTACATATTTTGCTATTGGGGCTTTGCATGCATATGTTTATATATATATATATATATATATATATATATATTATATATTATATATATATATATATATATATGTATGTGTGTGTGTGTGTGTGTGTGTGTGTGTGTGTGTGTAGTAATAGGGGCTTTATGGGCGTATATTCGGGGAGTGTATGTGTGTTTGTGTGCGCTTTTAATTCGTTCGAAGGTTATTAATATAATATATACAGGCCATTTATGCCTTCTGAGCCAACTGCCGGATTAAGCCAACTTGCTGATCAGGATCTTATAAGACAGCGGGCGCTCGGGTGAACTCTCATTATGCGTCTGGCTGCAGTCAGGCGAACACCCCTCTCTCCTTCTTAGGTTAAGGCTTAGGTTAGGTTCCCCTTTCGGGGTGAGGCCATCCCATCTTCTCCTTTCTCTCACTCTCTTAAGTTAAGGTTACCCTTTGAGGGGGTGAGGCCATCCCGTTCTCTCCCAAGGAGGTTAGGTGGACTCCCCCAGCAAGCTGGGGGGAGTTCCCTTCATTGCAGCTTGGGGATAACCCCTCCCCCTTGTTGCATAACCGCCCTTTGCAGCATTGACTTGTTGCAAGACCCCTCCCCTTATTGCATAACCCCATGCAACAGTCTCCCCCTTGCAACATTGATCAACATTTGCAATTGCGTTGCACTCGTCCATTTTGCGGGCACACTACTGGAAATACCACTTAAATCCAAACGATATAAAAAAATTGGGAATTTGTCAGTATTTAAATAAATAACCCTTAAATTTTATATTTGTACTGCTCCTTGAAGGGTTAATGAAGTTTACTAATTTATATACTAAATCTATAGTTAAGATCAAACTATTTTTATTTAAATATTACTATTATAAGTTGCATTCTTCATTGCAATTTCTAAGTTTACATATTCTACTAAAAACTATGGATAAACTAAATGAAGGAATTAAAGTAACATACCATAATACAAGGTGTACATAAAGTCAGGATCTATCTTTGTGAAGCACTTGGAAATTATATGGAATTCAATCATAAAATGATAAAGTGGTAACATTTATTAAATAATTAAGAGTAGGATTCGACGTGACGCCCATCAGTATCCCTGCACAGCTCAAATCGTTCCGCAGCATTTCTAAACACATTCTGGAGCATTTGCGGGGTTATGTTATCTGCAGCAGTTCGTATACGTGTACGTAAGTTTTCAACACTCGTAATCTTCGTCTGATAGACGTGCGATTTGATAAAGCCCCATGCAAAGAAATCTAAAGGGGTTAAATCTGGTGATCTCACTGGCCAAGGTCTGTTGCTTCCGCGTCCAATCCAACGATTTGGAAAACGTCCATTTAGATAATCCTGAACAATTTTGGCATAGTGACAAGGAGCATCATCATGTTGATAGACGACGGGGATAGGATTGTTTGTACCGTCGTCTATCAACATGATGGTGCTCCTTGTCACTATGCCAAAATTGTTCAGGATTATCTAAATGGACGTTTTCCAAATCGCTGGATCGGACGCGGAAGCAACAGACCTTGGCCAGCGAGATCACCAGATTTAACCCCTTTAGATTTCTTTGCATGGGGCTTTATCAAATCGCACGTCTATCAGACGAAGATTACGAGTGTTGAAAACTTACGTACACGTATACAAACTGCTGCAGATAACATAACCCCGCAAATGCTCCAGAATGTGTTTAGAAATGCTGCGGAACGATTTGAGCTGTGCAGGGATACTGATGGGCGTCACGTCGAATCCTACTCTTAATTATTTAATAAATGTTACCACTTTATCATTTTATGATTGAATTCCATATAATTTCCAAGTGCTTCACAAAAATAGATCCTGACTTTATGTACACCCTGTATAAAAGAGGATTTCTGTAGTGCAACATCAAGATTTTATGTTTCTTAGTCAATAAATTATAAAACTACAAGTCTAATCTTTTAAATCATGTATTCAGTCTCAAGCGAATATAATGAACTTACCTCAGCAGGTTTGGATCTACGAAGAGTGTTAGCTACATAAAAAACAAATCTAAATTTTATTTGTAATGAATAACGAGATCTTGTAAGACGATATGCCTTGAAACTAATCAAGCCGTCAAAGATTGAATGAAGTCGGAATGAGAATTTTTTAATAAATTTACTTACTCGATGTGCGCATACGCGGAGCAGTTGGTTAATAAAAACTTTTAATGCCATACCTCCTCAATATCTAATCAAAATACGTAAAAATACTTAATATTTAGTTTATCAGATTAATTAAATAACAATCATACCTTTCCTTCCCTTTCCTTTCCTTTCTTTTTCATCAGCTATTTGTTTCTTTTATTAAAAGTGCATTGGTACAATTACCTAGCCAAACTAATCTAGCTTAACTGAATCTAACCAACCTAACCTGCCTATCCTATCGAAGAATGAAAGGTTTGATTATCTTAACTAATCCGATAAACAAAATAACAATAATGTACGTTTAACTTATGTTAAGCTATAAGGAGGGGATTGCAGACACCAATCGACCAGGGAAGTACTCCGGAGAAGACGTTAAACAGAAGATAGGGAGTGCTGGAACTCCAGTTTCTCCTGTCACTGTCCTCCATAGATGAGCTTTTTCCGTGTCTCATCTACCGTGTGAGCAGTGCAGCATGCTCTAAAACACACACTTCTCTCCCTCTTCTTCACTACATATAAATGCATCTTACACACTACATAATCTTTTTAAAATACAAAAAATGGCAACAACTTTAAGAGGCTTGTAGACCCTTGGGGAGGGGACCATAAATGTCTCCACTTCTGGCTACCCCTTTGGATCTGCTACCGTCCAGTCTAGAGGTTCTGAACGTCTGCCTGATTCACTTTTCATAAACTTCTGCAACATTTGTGGCCTTTCCTCAAATTTTCAATCTATTGAACACTACCTCTCCTCCTCTAAAATTCACCTTCTCTACTCACTGAGACTTGTGTGTTTGGAACGACTGACAGCAACCCCTTTTCTGTACTCTCTTACTTTCTCTATACTCATTTTCACTCCAAACGTGGATGTTGCATAAACTGTATGTACGCAATAACCTAACTTGTTCTCGTATTCTCGAATCTTCCGAATTCTATATCCTTTGACTACGACTTACATGCCAGTCACAAACTAAATACATCTGCGCTGTCTAACTTTCTCCTTATTCTACTGACTATCCAAAATTCTTTCACTACCTCAATTCCAAAGTGGAATACACTCTATCCCATTCTCCTTTTGCTGAAATCTACATTTTAGGAGATTTCAATGTTCACCACCAGCTTTGGCTATCTTCTCATTTTACTAACATCCCTGGTGAACTAGCTTACAACTTTTCTATCCTGAATGACAAACTGCAGATTGTACAGCACCTTAATCTTATCCCCAATCGCCTTGGAGATAGCCCAACCATTCTGGATTTATTTCTCACCACTCATCATTCTTCTTACTCTGTGAAATCTTTTTCTGCATTGGACTCCTCCGACCAAAATCTTATATCTGTTTCGTCGTGTCCTATCGCTCCAATTCGGTCTTTGGATCCTCCCAAGAAAGGAGCACTGCCTAAGGGAAGCCCTTAGGCAGTATTTCTGTGATTTCCCATGGAATGATAACTGCTCCCGTGGACGGGGCCCTTCCGGGTGTGCTGAGCGCATCACAGGGGGGTGATTCTCTTGGGCATGGAGGTGTACATTCCATATTTTATTCCTACTACTAATGCAAAAAACCCTTGGTTTAACTTTACCTGTTCTAATGCTATTCTCAATAGAAACAGAAAGGTGGCTTTCAGAAGGTCCCATCGCCACCCAACTTCTGGCTCTCACTCAGTTTATATTTCTGCTGGAAATCGTGAAAAATCTGTTCTTCGACCCGCCAAATGTAAAAAGCTATCCAATTCTAATTCCTCTCGCTCTTATAGGCATCCAGCTAAGAACCTCTCCAACAACTTTACTTCCACTTCTCTTTTTCTTCTTTTCCATTTCGACGGTTCAGTTGCCGTCTTTTCTCTTGACAAAGCTGAAGTCTTCGCTCAAACTTTCGCCTCCAACTCAACCCTGGACGATTCCGGTGCTATTGCGCCACCTCCTCCCTCTCACTTTATTATGTCTGAAATTAAAATTTCTTGTTCTTTCTGCCCTATCTGGGCTCAACTCTAGGAAGGCGTTCCTTCTATTGTTCTTAAGATCTGTGCTGACACCCTGCCTAGGCAAACTCTTTCGTCTTTGTCTTTCATCTGGTACTTTTCCTTCCTGCTGAAAGTTCAATTCATTCAGGCTGTCCCAAAGAAGATGACCACTCTCGACCCTCCAACTATCGTCCAATTGCTTTGATTGTTTTCCCTTTCTAAATTGCTGAATCTATCCTTAATGGAGAGATTCTTAAAAACTCTCTTCTCACAATCTTCTTTCAGATCGTCAGTTTGGGTTCCGCAAGACGCTCTATTGGCATCTTCTTGCACATCTGACTCTTGGTCATCTTCCTTTCGGAATTTCGGTGAAACTTTTGCTATTGCGCTGACATATCGAAAGTTTTTGATAGAATCTGGCACAAATCTTTAATTTCGAAACTGCCCTCTTTCGGTTTCTATCCTATCTGTGCCTTCATCTCTAATTTCCTTTCTGGCCGATCTATAGCTGCAGTTGTAGATGGCCACTGTTCTTTTTCTGAAGCAGTGGTGTTTCTCAGGGTTCTGTCCTGTCACCCACTCTTTTCCTTTTATTTATTAATGTCTATTAATTCGAAATTCCTGTCCTATCCACTCCTATGCCGATGATTCCACTCTTCACTTCTCTATCCGCTTCCGAAAGCGTCTCTCTCTCAAAATGCTTCGCGGTGGACGGCAATAATATGTACGCAAAAATGCCGAGTGGCGGGTAAGGCGGAGGGGTTAGACGCTAAAGTTCATATTAAAAAATGACGAATGGGGGTGCGGGGTTTGCGGGTGGTGGGATGGGATCGCTAAAGTTCATATTTCAAAATGCCGAGTGGGGGTAATGGAGTGGGCGTAGTCCCCCAAGGTTCCCACAGAGGGATAGTTCCCCACAGCCAAGGCCCCAAAGGGGTCGGTGTCAGATCCTCCAAGGATGGGTGAAGTAACCTAACCTAACATGTATGAATGTGTGTGTTTACATATATGAATGTATGTATGTTTGCATGTGTATTAGGCCGGGTCGAAAGCGGGAAATTTTTTATTTCTTAAAAAGTACACTATGTGAGAAGTTTCATTTTATCTTAACAAAATATTAAAATATCAAGCATGTGCTACCCCTGCCTACCCCTATCACATAACCCCTCAACCCCCCTTTTTACCCTCATATATTTATATATTAAATGGGAAAAATGTTATTTCTTAAAAGGTACAGTATGTGAGTTTTTTTTATCACTAACAAAATATTAAAAATCAAGTATGTGTACCCTACTACCCGTACCACATGCCCCTCCTCCCTTTTTTTACCTTCATATTTGCATATGTTTAATGTTATTATATGTTACATGATAAGTTGTTTGTTTAATACTTGATATTTTTGTTTCAGATAAATAGAAATAATTTGAAAATCGATTTCTTTATTTTGAGTTGTGATTCTGAAGCAGTTCGCTGCGCTGAATTAAAAAAATGCTACCAGTTTTTTTCTATCACCCACAGTTTTAAAGTTATTAGCAAAACAATTTTGGAGCGTTTTGTAATTTTTTACCTTTTTTATCTTTAATTAATTTCGTTTTTTCATATTTTTCAGATAGATAATTCTAACATTACGTCTTTAAAATTTTAATAATGGCTTCTAGAGGATGTACCCATAGTCCAGACAGATTTTGTTATATTTGTGGTCGGAATGTTGTTGTAAAACAAAGGACAAATGTAACGACCTTCATTAAGAGAGCTTATCATGCTTATTTTGGAATTAAATTAGGAGATCAAGACAAAAGTTGGGCTCCACACAAGATTTGTCTTACGTGTGTTGCGGCACTAAGGAATTGGAGCAAAGGTAAAAAGAAAAGTTTGCCATTTGGGATCCCTATGGTATGGCGCGAGCCTAGAAACCATACCGACGACTGCTACTTTTGTTCTTGCAATGTTAAAGGTTATAATGCAAAGAATAAAGAAAGCCTTCAATACCCAAGTCTTCCATCTGCAATAAGGCCGGTACCCCATGGTCCAGAAGTTCCTATTCCCCGCCCACCCGAGAGTCTGGATCAATACAATTCAGATTCTGATTCAGCTCCAAATCCAGACAATGATGATGTTTATGAACAGCCAACAGCTGACCGAGATCCTCCTAAACCATTAACCCAAGCCGAACTAAATGACTTAGTCAGGGATTTGAATCTGCCTAAGGACTCTGCAGAACTTTTGGGGTCTAGATTGCAGGAGAACAATTTATTGGCATCCGACACATACTTCGCTTGGTAGAGAAATTGTGAGAAAGACTTCGTGACCTTTTTTTCGAAGATGATGGTCCCTTGGTATTTTGAAAGGACATCACAGGATTAGTGGTGCAAGCTAGGCATCGAATACCAAACCAGTGACTGGAGGTTGTTTATAGATTCCTTAAACCAGTCTAAAAGGAGTGTTACTGCCCAACGGTAACAAATATGCATCAATCCCAGTGGCCCATTCTACTCATTTAAAAGAGACCTATGATAACATGAAACTGCTTCTGGAAAAAATTCAGTATCAAAATCACAGATGGATATTGTGTGGGGATCTCAAAGTCCTTTGCATGTTACTTGGGCAGCAATCAGGATACACTAAGATGCCATGTTTCATCTGCGAATGGGATAGTCGAGCACGTGACCAGCACTGGAAGAGGAAAACTTGGCCTCCTAGAGAGAATCTTACCCCAGGAATCAAAGAACATTTTACATGAACATCTAGTTGAACCAAATAAAATCCTCCTACCACCCTTGCACATTAAGTTAGGCTTGATGAAGCAGTATGTCAAAGCATTGAATAGAGAAGGTGGACGTTTCAAGTACATTTGTTCAAAATATCCAAAGATTAGCTACGAGAAAATAAAAAGGTGTTTTTATAGGTCCTCAGATTAGAAAGTTATTGACAGACGATCATTTCCTGAACACAATGACCAATAAAGAAAAAGAAGCATGGCTTGGTTTCAAAGATGTTGTTGGAAACTTCTTGGGAAACTACAAAAGCCAAAATTATGAAAGACTGGTGGAAAATATGTTTAAAAAGTTTTGCGCCTTAGGCTGCAACATGAGCCTGAAAGTTCACTTCTTATTTTCGCATCTTGACCGTTTTCCCGAAAATCTCGGAGATGTCAGTGAGGAGCAAGGGGAACGATTTCACCAGGACATCAAAACCATGGAAAGAAGATATCAAGGAAGATGGCGTACAAATATGATGGCGGATTGCTGCTGGTGTCTGCAACGAGATCAGCCTAACGCACAGCATAAGAAAACATCAAAGAAGCACCGGTTTAGTCGTCATTAGTCAGATCTACCATCGTAGTCTTAAGTCTTTGGAATAAGTCCTGAAATGTTTGCAAGTAAAAGTAAATATATTTTGTTTCTTTCAGTTATTTTTTTATTCTTTCATAAACAAGCAATATGCTTGTCCAAGAGCTAGGAGCTATTTAATTCTGCTTTATTAGGTTTTACTCTATCACCTAAAGATTTCGTGCTACAAGGGGTGTTGTAATACCTCATCTGTCCCCAAATGTTAACCACCCATTGATGGGAGGGGAGAGAGTATTTTGCTGGGAACGGGACTGGTTGTTATATATATTTACCCTACATTATTATGTAAGCGTTACTGTAGTCTATAACTACAAAATTTATGGTTTAGCATGTGCAATCCAATGTTGGTCTCGATAAGATGGTTCACATTTCGGGATAAATGGGGGATTTATGACACACCCTGTAGTAAGAAAACCCATACGTGATAGGGAAAAACTAACTATATTTTTGAGATCAGCGCACTCAAATTATATAGAATCACCAACTAGTTTGTAAAAATCGATCGACAAGTTTTCAAATGTGTACTGGTGTAATTTGCATTTGCTTTAATTATAATTTGAATTATTATAAATTGTAAATTACATATAATTTGATTTTACTTCTGAATATACAGTAAACTATGACTTCTAGAAGCAAGTCCTCAAATGCAGCCTTTGGATATCATACGGAATTCCCAGCAGCCATGACTCCTTCAAAAGCAGATGTTGTGAGACTACGTTTTTGTGAGCCGTCGTGAAGAGCTAAATCAAAAGGATCAGCAACTGCTAATGATTGTTACAGGGTTATTTTAAGACACATTGAAGACATTTGGATGAAATTTTCTTTTCATACAATTAACACCAAAGGTATTATATTAAAGTCAGTCGACTAATAGAAGCAGCCTCAAAATTGAACAAGGTACCGTTAAATCGAAAAATGAAAGTTTTGCTTAAAAGTAGCTCAGTATGATCAAATGTTTGATATATCTTTTTGTGAATGCTATGATAAGGGAATTGATAGAAATCTTGCAGGTGTAAGGATAAAATACCAATGGCAGAATGGGAGTCTTTTATGGGTCAAAAAACAAAGAAAAAATCAGTTACGACCAATTGCTAGTTCAACAAAGAAGAGATCTTTAGCAAGAGCCCAAGAAGCACAAAACCGTCAACTAAAAGCACAAGAAGAAATGACTGAAGCCACCAATGTTTTACCATCGGAATTTATAGAAAATATCGAAGAAAACATGGATGTAGATTCAGAGAGTCAGGATGTAAATTATGAAGCCGATTTAGAATTGACTGAGAATATTCAGAACAGGCACTCCTATAAAAATCCTAGCATTAGCAGCAGATCGTTATCGTGTAAGTTGTAGAGCTGCAGCTGCAATAGTTAATACAGCTTTAAAAGATATGGGGATCCTTAACCACACCAACATGCTTGACAGAAAGAAACTAGAAAGATAAAGAAATCGCATGGGTGAAACAAATACTTTTAGGTCTAAATCCGAAAATCTGAAGATGGAGTGCCTTGGATTTGATGGAAGGAAAGATAACACATTAACTAAAAGTGGAAAGATAAAAGAACACTATGTTATAGTGAAAGAACCTGGAAGCATCTATGTAGACCATGTCACACCAGATAATGGAACTGTTCGCTGCATAGCAGAAGAGTTGATAACTATTATTACAGACTCGAACAGCACAGGTCCGATCAAAGCTTTACTGTGTGATGGTACTCCTGTAAATACAGGAAAAATTGGTGGAGCCATAAAACTGATTGAAATTCATCTTAACAGACCAGTGCAGTGGTTGGTGTGCCTCTTGCATTTGAATGAGCTGCCTTTTATGCACGTCTACAAAGCGATTGATGGTAAAAACAACAGGTCCAAATAGTTTTGTGTTCAATTGGGAATAAACTGAAAACAGATTTAACAAAATTGGAGGTAGTCAAATATTCTCGCGTAAATGGAAACGACATTAAGGAAATTCCAGCAAATGTTGTGAAGGAGATAAGCGGTGATCAAAGATATCTCTATGATATGTGTCTAGCAGTGCAAACTGGAGACACTTCTCAAGATCTGTCCACTCGATTCCCAGGTACCCTTCACCATGCTCGCTGGCTAACTCTAGCCATCATGGTCTTCGATTATATATCTCAACGCCAAATCCCGATAAAAACCTTCAAGATATAGTCAAGATTATTATGCAGTTCTATGCTCCAGGGTGGTTTTGGATAAAATCTTATCCTAATGCAACTGATGGTGCATATAACTTTTGGCATTTAATGTGTGTTGCTTCAAATTTAAATGAACAACATAGATCAATCATTGAACCAGTATTAAAGAATAACGCCTACTTTGCCCACCCTGAAAATATACTCATATCAATGGTAACTGACAAGAGACTAGAAATTAGGGAGCAAGCTATTCAGAAAATCATCCTTTCAAGAACAGGATTTTCAGGTACCAGAAACTTTGAATTGCTTCGAACCCTCAATTTCCAATCTACTGACTACACCGACGTGATCGATTGGCAAAAAGAGATCATTACTCCTCCACCGCTGCTAAACAATTTTAGCGACGATGAGCTACTACAGGCTCGATGTAAGCCACTGGAGATAGCTTCTTTTCCATGCCACAGTCAAAGTGTGGAAAGGGCAGTGAACCTAGTAACAAAGGCATGTCAGGAAAGAATAGGATATGACAACCGTCAAAAGTTTATCTTAAACTCATTAGAATCAAGGCGAAAACTGCCCAAATTTGAATGGAAGGCCCAATAGAATGAGTAAGAAACATATGAAATAAACTTTCCTAATGATATTGAAAATTTCTTCCCTTTTGATGTGATAAGGAACAATGAAAAAGTGAATTGAATTTTAGCACATTATTATGCCTCTAATTTTTTCTTCTGAATATATTGTTGTACTTAATTAATTTTCCTAATACTGTACATCATTAAATAAAATATTATACGTTAATAAAGATTTACGTCATCAAAAAACCTGAATGTAGAGTAACTCTCGTATAAATGGAATATTCTTCAATATGGGTCAAAAAGTGAAAAATTGTACCAGGGTAGGAGGCTTTAAACATCGAAAATAATTTATGAGGGGGTTCCTGTTTTCCATTCAAACCCCTCACAATATGTACCTTTTCAATATAAAATTTCGACCCGGCCTAATGTGTATATATATGTGTTTTAAAGGGTAATGAAGCACAAGCCTTTATCGAGAGAACGATCCGAACGCTGGTATATGTCTTAACGCATATTGAATCCTTCCCTAGCCATCCTGGAAGGCTTTTGGATCACTGACAATTGGCTTTGAGTAGCTGGGGTGGCTGAACTGCTGGATATCTAAGCTCGAAGGGCTGAATTACGAAAAATAAATATATATATGTATTGGATAACTGAGCGTGCCATCCTCACAACAACTTGAAGTAAAATGGGGATCACACTCTCTATCCCTGAGAGCCAGCTGCCATAACCGGCCCTGCTGGCTTAGGTCCATCTGATTATAATATATATATATAGGGGTGGGCCAAAAAACTATTACCCATCTTTTGAAAAAATATTGTGGCTCACCCTCTATATTGATCTTACTGCTGAGGCCGTATGTTGTACCCATAATTTTACTCTTTCAAACGCTGGTTTTGAATCTAGATTCAACGCTCCAGGAGTAGAGGTACAGGCTCACAACTGTAGGGATGGGGTATCAGAATATGGTGCTCAATTGAAAGGCAGTCAAAATCAGCAAATGATGCTTTCAGATGACAGTCAGTTTCTCCATAAATAATTAATTTTCTTAAGTTTTACACAAAATAATTTGTTTCCTTTTTCATTTCAGACCATCATTCTGCGATAGTTGGTGAACAAGTTATAAGATAATGAAATACTCTTTGGAAAATGAAGCAATGATATTGAATCTGCCTAAGGAGAAACATTGGGGTGCAAGACGAATGAAGGAGTAGTTTCCAAATAAACGATGACGATACCTGGACTTCAATATCTCATAAAAAAAATCGATATCACAGGGTCGACCAAACGAAAAGAAGGCAGTAGAAGGCAAAAAACATCACGTACTTAGGAAAATATTGATATCGTTTCATCCATGATATGCAGTCAAGAAGAACGGCCAAACACCCACAAGTCCGTTAGAGAAATTTCAAAAACTACTGGTATTTCTCGCTCTAGTGTTCGTCGTGTAGTAAATGATCTGGGTCTTAAATGTTTTAAGAGTCGAAGTTCATAAGCTCTCTTCATCAAATAAGCAAGTAAGAACTGAAAAATGTAGTGCTCTGTTAGATCGATTCCCAGACAGATAAGTGTCGAAAATATGGTTCAGCGATGAGAAGACCTTTACTGTTGCTTCAACACTAAACACACAAAATACCGAGTTTATGGAAGACAGGACAAAATCTATCAGTCTAGATCGAGTTTACAGGGAACGTCGGCATTTTTCTCAAAAAGTCATGGTTTCCATCTTTATTTCAAACTTCGGGAAGTCAGAGATGTTTTTGTTGATCAAAATGTCATAATCACTGCTGCTTATTACCGAGAAAAAATCGTTGATGCGGTACTGCCGTCATAAGAGAGAATTCAAGGTGCAAGCGTGCATTGATAATGGAGGAGGGCACATTCCGTAAAATCTTGGACTCAATTAGGTAACTGTATAGAAACAAAGTTTTTCTACCTGTCTGTATATAGCGAATACAAAATAATGTTGCAGGCCATAAAATTCTATACAAGACGCGTATATTGAGTGTACAAATAACATTTGCTAAAGGTAAAATGATATTGTTCAAAATCAGGGTAATAGTTTTTTTGGCCCAACAGGTGTGGTTATTTCCATGTATGTACTTTTTAATTTAATTTTTTCTGGCTTGAAGGGTTTCTAAATACATCTTTGGCACTAATATATATATATATATATATATATATATAAATAAAAACAGACCGTGCATGGAACAGGGAATCTCCTCTGGGAAAATTAAATCCATATAGTCCAAATAAGTAATCGTAAATAGCAAACACTATAGTTTTTAATTTTTCATTGTTAGCCCGACTAGCCAACTATATTCAGAACCTCAATATAAGCAAAAGACTCGTTGCATTCACATCGATTGAATACATCAAAGAAAAAGGAGTAACTTGTATTTTAACCAAAAACCAACACTCAACTGTCAAAATTGAGCATTCACTTTTCAAAGCACATACCATGTTCGTTTCTTGATAGGATTGAACTCAGAATGGTCAAAGGTTTTTCATGATATATACAGACTGTGCATGGAACAAGGAACTCTTCTGGGAAAATTAAATCCACTATAGTCCGAATAACTAATCGTAAATAACAAACACTATAGTTTCTAATTTTTCATTATGTTAGCCCGACGTGGGCAACGGGTCACTCGCAAAGAGGCCCCAAAAATATAGATTCCCATCATGAAACGGACATGTTATGTGTTCTTGAAAAGTGGACGCTCAATTTGGCAGTTGAGGTTTAAGTTTTCCCGTACCGTAACAGTTGAAATTTTTCAGTGTTAAACTTCATATTGTTGTCTTCCGTCCACTTGTAGATTCTGTTCTTGTCTGTTTGTAGAGATCTTATATCCTCTAAGTTTCTTATTTTTCTACTCATCCTTGTGTCATCGGCAAAGGATGTTAATGTGCTGTCTCTGCTAACGTCCTCATCTATGTCAGTTAGCATCATTATGAAGAATAGTGGCGCTACTTTTTCTTGTGGTACTGAGCTAAGGAACTCTAACTCCATGAAGATATTCCTTGTGCTGTAACGATTTGCCGCCGCTCACTAGGGAAATTATATATCTATTTCCCTACTTTTCCTGTTATTCCCAAACATTTCAGTTTATGTATTATGATTCCATGGTCACACTTATCGAATGCTTGGGTAGTAGTTGGACGGGGGACCGTATTCAGATGATGTAGCGACCCATGGTATTTCATAACCAATGTAACTTAACCTAACCCATGTCCAAAATAGGAATGTTGAGGATCAAGCTGAAAGTAGAATGCGTGAAAACATATAATAATGCAAAATACTTGAATGCACCGTGACAGAGCGAGCAAGTGGGCAATTCACTCATTCACCTCGAGATGTGAGCATTGAAAATAAATCTGCGGAGAGAATAAACCAAATTGGATAAATACACATCTTCATTATTCGTGAAGGTGACCAATCGCGAATTCATTGCCCAAAGCATGAGTCCGTTATATCGGTGTTACGACAGCTTATTGGTACACACACATTTAACATATCCCGCCCAGTTACATTGACAACCAATCAGCAAATTTACGAACCGGCTATTAGTCTTTTCGGGGTAGTGCTTGGGGATCATGCATAAAAAAGTGAGTATTTTCAGCTGGAACTCACAGCAGTTATTTTCACCAGAGAATAAACAAACCCATTCGCTCCGTCATGAGTCAGTCAGAACATTACAGTTTACCGGCTTTACGTGAAGGTGGAGACACTGCCGCGGTGCCTACAATTAATCATTTTAAAGCAACCGATCGGGTCGGATTATTTCTAACGCAAACCGTTGATGATATTTGCAATGACGCTACTTACGATCCGGCGCAAGGAATTGCAATTGAAATGTAAGTGTAAAATTTATGTACCTGTAATTCTATTTTTTGTGGCCTATATTTAGTCGGAGACTTGTTATTTATTTTAGTGTTCCTGAACATGTAATTAGACGAATGCTCTTGAGTACCGTTCTGTGTTTCGATTATTTCATCATATATATATATATATATATATATATATATATATATATATATATATATATGTAGTAATTTATTTTCATCTCATTACATTTTATGGTAAATGATTCATCAAAATAGCAGGTATCCTCAATTTTTAATTATAGATTAGTGTGCATTAATAATTAATATAATGGTAAAGTCCTGTTTTTATATTTCTATGCATCAAAAATCGTTGAATTTTTTTTAACTTATAACAATCAAGACTCCTTTGCAAGTTTTAAATAATTTTATAAAATTTCATAATAAATTCATTTGAACTGTGAAGTTATTCGGTATTTTCTCTTAAAGGGCCACAATCTTCTCTTAGCCAATCGAAGATATTTGATACTTCACATTGTAACTCTCTTCCTATATATACACTACCAGTCAAAAGTTTAACTATACCACTAATTTTCATTTTCTAATTTTGCTGCTTAGCTCATGACATAAACTTCAAATGTAAACTTAACAGGTACTAGAGATGAATTTGCTTACCTGGCTTTCATATTGTATGCTTCAGTGCATCTGCCCTATGCAGTGTATTGTAACACAGAAGCTTCTTCAAAATAGCCTTCAAAATGTGTTAATTTACATCTAGCATGCAACCTAAAATTAATGCCATTAGCTCTGCACAAAGGTCCAAAAACGGTTTAAAAGTCTATACTGGGGTAGTGTGTTTCTTCAGGAGTATGTTAATACATGTGTTCAGTTATTAACATGCGCTGCAGGTCTTTACATATAAAGTCCTTGCAGAGGAGATAACTGTGTAGTTTAAGGTATATTTCTATGTCCCAAAGCAAAAATGGGTGCCAAAGCTCAGTTAATAACAGAAAAAAAGACAGTCGATTGTAACTTTCAGAAATGAAGGCCAATCACTGAGGCAAATTGCAAAAAAATTAAAAGTTTCTGTGAATGCGGTTGCTTGTGCCATTAAACGGTACGAAGAAACTGGTCAAAATAAGGACAGAAAAGGGTCAGGGCAAAAAGAACCACAACAGACTCAGAGGACAAGTATATTCGAGTCACCAGTCTGCACAACATACGCCTCGCAGCACCTGAAATCAAAGCCCAGCTGAACAACTCCAGAAGTACAACAGTTTCAACATCAACTGTTCAGAGAAGACTAAGAGAGGCAGATTAAAAGGACGAACTGCAGCAAAGAAACGAACGCTGAGGCTCCAAAACAAAAAAAAGGCTAGCCTGGGCTAAAAAACACCAAAAATGGACTGTTGAGCAGTGGAAATTTGTCCTTTGGACTGACGAATCAAAGTTCGAAGTTTTGGATCCAAACGCAGAGTATTTGTGCGGCGCAGAGCGGGTGAAAGAGTGACACAGTGAAGCAGTGGAGAAAGTGTGATGGTCTGGGGATGTTTTGCAGGGGAGCAAGTTGGAGATATCCACAAAGTCACTGGAATACCGAACCAACGTGGCTATCACAGCATTCTACATCGCCATTCCATCCCATCTGGACTGCGACTAGTTAGCCAACAGTTCATAATGCAGCAGGACAACGATCCTAAACACTTCCAAGCTGTGTCAAATTTACCTGAAGCAGAAAGAACGGCAACGTCAGCTCACAGTTATGGAATGGCCAGCACAGTCCCGGATCTGAAACCCGATCGAGCTAGTGTGGGATGAACTGGATAGACGAATGAAAGCCAAGCAGCCATCCATTGCTCAGAAGCTCTGGGAACTCTTACAAAACTACTGGCAGCAGCTTTCACCAACGTATCTTCATTCCCTTGTTGAGCCCATGCCTCGAGTTTGTTTTGCTGTAATTGTTGTAGAGGAGGCTATTTTGATGAATCTAAAATTTAGACTTTGCTTTTGTAAATTGTCCTGATTTGTTGTTATTGTAGTGATTAAACTTTAAAACCTCTCTTATTTTGCTTTTATATACTATTTTCTCTTTATCCTCCTTCGTTCTCTTTACACTCGTTTCGCTATACTTTATAAATACAGGTAGCACGTGACCGAGTTTGAGGCGCCATTATAATTCGAACAATGCAAGGAGATCGGGGGGATTTTTTCCCTATTCTTTTTCGTTCCCTTTAC
>JAJOZX010004101.1:30000-50000 GCA_023014485.1 Bathynomus jamesi | reverse complement strand
TTGAGCCTCTTGTTCGAAGATTGTTAACCCAACGTAAGATTGTGTCACGAGCGGGAACAGAGTCATTTCGATGAATGTTGAATCTGCGGCGAAACGCACGCTGAACTGCTGTCACTGACTCGCCACTCCTAAAAAATGATCATACGCGAACATGCGGTGTTTTCTAACGTCCACTGCTCCATGATGGCACCTGAAAGATAAAGGTGAGTGTTAGTTAAAGTTAAATGCTATGAACCCAGGAATGGAATGCTACCTACCGCACGCCCCTCCCATTCCTAATTGCCGATTACTAGCTATTCAAAAAACACTTGATTCCCGTGCCCCACCCTATACATCATACTGGTTGAATATGGAGTGCAGAAAGTTTGTTCACGGTATACAGCATATTTGTCATTGCAGTCCGTTCCAGCAGAATGGGCTATACGTAGTTTAGCGTACATGTGGACACAGCTTGGGTCAGAAAAGTAAAGGCCTGAGCTGGGCATCACGAATTCTATTGGAGCACTCGGGGAACTAATTGTGTTTAAAGGGTTAATTGTAATATAGTCATTGTGCTCAAAAGAAACTTGAGTTGGAGGGCATGTCAAAGAGGGACAGCTCCGATTTACAACAGTGTGAACTACAAGGATGGATGAAGCGTGCCACGACGAGTCAGAAGTAGTACCACATCTCTTGACTAGTAAACAGTTTACGTTTAATGCAACGTGCTGGTAATCCCTTCTTCCGGACAGCACTCTTCTTCCCACCACCACCCATTTTTCTCTGCATCTTTGATGATTTCGTCCTGTGTACGATTTAAGTGTTTTATTTAGAGTTTCTTTAGGTTTAGCCCCAGTCATTATGTCTTCTGCGTGTTAAGACCTGATTGTAGCGTTTTCTTCCCGAGGTATCTGGCACCCCTCTTCAGGAAGGGGACAGCTGTACGTAGTATGGTTGAAAAAATGGAAACAAGTCCACTACCACGCTGGTAGCTCATAACTCGTTAGACTGTGAAAGGCTTTCTGTCCATTATAACAGTACGTCGAAAGTGCAGCTTCACTGTGAAGCTCCCATCACCGAATGGGAAATTTTTTCCCCCAATCGTTCTTATATATATTGAGATATTGGTTATTAGATTAGTCCCGCCATTCACATAATGGGGCCTGTCATATGTAATTCTCAAGCTCTTCCCTCTATAGTTGGGAATGTGAACAATGCGCAGCAGGCGTGCCTGTGTATGTTCAACAAACTGGTGCTCCACTATATTGCTGTAAATATAGCACATGTCTAGGGGTGTATAGCCAGCAACCAATTTCTCCAATTTCATCTGATACATTAGGCTGGACATGTCATGTTGTACCTCGTGAAAGGTACCTCTTTAGAAGGCCGATCGATATCGCCCCTCGATTATAATTTTGAACAGTTATAATTTAGGTTATAAATTCTGTTAACCTGTGATTTTAGGATTAGAGTATGTGCAGGGTTTTCTTTGTTTACGATTTCGTATAATAAATCAGCCGTAAGATTTGAGTTTTTTAAACTTACGTTTAAGTCTCTCACAACATCCTCATCCGCACCATAACGGCCCGAACCTAGTGTTACTACTGTACTGTAATACCGTGTATCCCCAATCCGGGCGATACGTATGGTTTCATCCCGAGTTACCCCGGCTTTTTCACACACATCAAGGTCTCTAAGAACCGTAAAACCGGGTTCTTTATAATCAGTATTTAAAAAGAGGGTGTCCAGCTGAATTTTGCATATCCCCACCTCATACGAAACACGACCCAATTCAATTGGGGCATGGAGTTCTGTTACAAAGTTGGCCAGGGTGTTGTTAGGGTGTACAGACAGGGACGAAGAGGAAGGTAGTGTGAGGTAGAAATGGTTAGGCGCCATGTTGCACAATATTTAAGCTTCATTAATGCATCAGCTTTTATATAAGTGTTGAAGCTATCTGGGTACATTTTTCTCTTTTCTGAGCCTTTGCTTCATAAATTTTTTTCAATTTTAAACACCTTTTCTCACAAATTAAATGTAACTTTCTTCAACTACTCGCAGTAAAAGCTTCCCGCGATTTCTTCCCCATTCAAATCTTCAACGTAATATAACATTATCTCGACTTTAGGTCTCATAGCCCTAATTTTAAAAATCTCACTTGTCCAATTTTGCTCAAATCCCTTCGCGAATTTATTTCCCGAACCCGACAGCCTTACATAATCATTGATTTTGAAGCGCGCAGAGTGTAACTGTGTTCTACGATTATCTCTTCTCACATCAGGCTCTGTGCGCGTACCTCTTCCTAAAATCTCGTTAGGTGTTGTCCCAATCGTGCGATGGTGTGAGCGTTTGTATGACAAGGCCAATGATTCCAGAATGTCTATATATCTGTGTGTGGTATTATGTGTAAAATAGCGGTGCATGCGTTCCTTTATGGTACGTTGAACTCTTTCAGCTAAAGAGGCATTATATACAGAATTGGTAGTGTAGTAGCTGATATTAAACTCTGTCAGCATGTTCTGAAAAGCTCGGCCTATAAATCCTTTCCCCATGCCCGTACAAAAATAGCCACGAACCCTATTTTCTTTTAATATTAACGTTTTTGTAGCTTTAGCAACTGTTTCAGGCGAGTTATTCTTCAGAGGAATTAGCCACAGATATCTAGGGAATACATCTATTACACTGCCCAACACCAAATTTGCTGATTTAATTCTAACACCTGTTTTTAGGTAACTTTGGTGTGCTGATTTAAAAAATCACCTTAGTTTTTGCCTATCACGTCAGGTTTTCGAGCAATCAAATACGGATATTTTGGAGATATCGCATTTTGGCAGGGTTATGCCCAATTTTTTTTCTTTTCAAAAAATAAGTTTTTACATACTCAGAATCAGCATGGAAAAGTAAACAATTTTGCAGGGAGTGAACTTTAATATACAATGGTAATATTGACAAAGTGATTAAAAGTGTTTAAATAAGCAAAAAATGAATCCATATTAAAGCAAGCACGGGACCAGTTTTCTTAGCATTGTCTTTTTCTTTTTTTCTTACTTTTCAGTGCTGATAAATTTTCTCTTATAGGACTTCCTAGAATGAGAGATGTCAAGACAATCTCTTTACAGGCTCCAGCAGTAGTCAGCCCTCATATGGGTATCCCATCTTCCTTGGTATCGTTCTTCCATCACTTTGATATCTTGGTGGAACCTTTCACCTTGGTCTTCACTATCACCACCAAGATTTTCTGGAAATTTATCCAGATGACTGTTGAGATAGTGAACTTTAATGCTCATGTTGCAACCCAACTGCTGAAAGTTTACAAGTAACGTCACTAGCGGAACCGGCTGCTCTCACTCCGCCAATGGGAAATCTCTCTCAGATCATGATGTCACGCTCACACCTGGGGAAATCACAGATACCCATGATTTTAATATGTTGTACATAACATTTAGATTTAATGCACAGATTTGCATATTTCACAGATAAAATTTTAACAGCAAAACAGCTGTTAACAGGTCTCAAAAATCATCAATTTTGATAAGCGCCCTTCATGGATCACCGAAAATAGGCATATTGCATTGCACGAAAACCTGATGTGATGGACAAAATCTAAGGTGATTTTTTAAATCAGCACATCAATATTATCCAGAAACAGGTCTTAGAATTAAATCAGCAGCAAAATATTTTTTTTTTGTTGGGCAGTGTTAGGAATAGGATGTAGCGGTAACCATCGTTATACACTGAATATCTTTGCATCTCTGTTAAATCTGCTTGCCAAATAGAGTCAAGCGATGCCGCAGTTGTCTTGGCTGTTTTAAACCTTTTTCTCACAGGCTTATGAAGTGTATAAGCATCCTGCTCCTGCAAAAACCTCTCAACATCTTTTTTCCCTACTCCATCATTGTAAACACTTTTGTACAGTCTATCTACGCCTCCGTAGTAGGCTGTACTAGAAATATCATAAAACGCCTTCTTAAAATGTTAGCCATTTGCATATTTTAGAGGCACGTGGATAGGGTTGACCGTTGTTTTTGTTTAGCCTCTCCGTTCTGCTCTTCAGCGGTGCTACCACAGGGAGTAATGGCTTTCTCAGTTGTGGCATATGCGAGGCATGTTCTAAGTCTTTTAACCTGTTCAGATTTCCTATTATTGTTTTGGGGACATTTATTTGTTGTAGTCTTGCTTTAATATTCTTCCATCCTGATGGTGAGGGCCTATCCCACTTTCTCACCAGATCATGGACGATGTCTACAATATTCGATCCCTGTGCCCTTCCTCCTTCCACTATGATCTCTCCTGTATCGGTCCACTCTATGTTGGGATCCTCATTCAATAGATTATAAAGACTTAAACCTTTATTCCTCAATGTATGTGGAAGGGTGCTTTTTAATACATGCTCGATATGGTGTGGGGCCGACCCGTTATTGTTTGGTTGGTCAGCTCTATCGTCGGACACAGGTCCTATGTCGCCATGCTCATCGTTGTCCGTGCTGTGCCTAATAAGCACGGGGATATCTCTCGGATTTTTATAATTTTCGTACACATGAAGAAATTTCTGCAGAGCTTCTTGGCACAAGATTCTTTTCTCATCAGTGTTTATTCACTGTTTAATAGGGCTAACAATTCGCCTTCCATTCTTTTAGGCCTGCTTTTACAGGGTTCTAGAAACGTGTCTGAACTCTTTGAACTTTGCAGTGAAGCATACACCTCTTCTGGAATCACTACCACTTTCTTTATTATATTAATCTAGTCAGTAAAGGCCCCAAAACTGAAAATAAGATGCGGAGGATTGACCCTCCTCTTTGTACAATAATTCGTTTTTTCCCCCAGTCTGAATTTTACGAGCAAGTGTACGTATTATGTTCTTGTAACGGTGTAGGCGAGCCTTCTGAGGAGGTTTCATTGATACTTTGCAATTTATAACGTTAAGACAGATTTCACAGATGCATTTCAAAAAGTCGGATTCGATATTTTTAGTAAACATCTGTTGCATTGCCTGGGGCAATCGATGAAAGATTTTTATTAATTCATGGTATTTCTTTAGCCTCTTTGTCATTCTGGAATATACATCGTTTTAGGCTCGTTTGGAAATATATTCGTTCTTAGAAGCACCCTAAACGTGTTTCGCGGATGAAGGTCACAAAGCAAATATCCGTAACGCTGACTTGTAGCTTCTTTATAAACTTCCAAAAACTCCTTATGCTGATTCGGGAACATTTGATTGGATAATACCCCAATTTGTGATACATCTCTACGTTGCGCGAATAAGACTATACATTGTGTATTTAACGGCACATCGCGCTTGTATCTATTTTTGAAAAATAGATTCTGATTGATGAAGAACACACTTATGTTAAGATGGTGGGAGAACACTGTAAATGTCTCGGCAAACGTTTTATCCATTTCCAACATGAGATCGTCAATTACAATGACTGTATGTTCATTTCCCTTTAACGAATTAACGTCATATACACCTTTGTGGAACAAAATATCATCTTGGTACTCGTTGAACACTGATTGATACGTCGAATAGCACCATATAACTTTATGCACAAATTTTGAGAACATCTCTCCCTTTTCTTTAATGATTTTAAGCATAAACACAGTTTTACCACATCCTGTAGGGCCAGATATAATACATGTGGATGGGCTCGTGAACCTGAATTTTTCTAGAGAATCCATATCCAACACGTCACATTCCTAAGTGGGTCATTTACAAAATATAATAAAAATTTAAGTGGTGTTCCTTATATTCTACAGTATTGTTTTTCCTCCTCTTCCACAGAACCGTGAATGGCGATGAAGTACAGCATCATGTCCCCATCATCGATATTACAGACGACCCGGGTGGCAGTGTAGTTGTTGTCACAGACTCCACCCCTGCTAACGAGCCCACACCGGCGACACCTGTAACACGCACCAGTTCAAAGCGGAGGTATGCTGAAGAGCATTCCACGTCAGGTGTAAAGCGTGCTAGGACTACGCTGGTTGTTAGACCCCTAGTAATAGAGCCCCAACCCTCTACGTATTACGACACAACCCCCACAATAGTACCTTCCTCAAATAAAAATGTACCCCCTTATTCCTGTTCAATTCCGGGTACATTCTCCACAGCAGCAGCAGCTTTTCGTGCTGTAGAGGAAGGTATAACATTCTTGTTGGTGCGCAACGCCACCCACACACCAGCCCTGACCAGAAATCAGTATATAATCAGGGTTGGTGCTAGATCCATGTTTTGCAATGGAGTTGAACACGGTCTGCGGCGTGTAGTTGAACGTATTGTGGAGTTTGCCCTTCACAACCGCGACGAACGTGAAGTCAGGACGAGGCTGTCCTTTGGGTTCGGGTCAGATAACGGGGATGTAGAAGATTTTTGGGTAATAGTACCATTCAGACGCTTGGCAGCTGTAGATATAGAGTATATTTTAGGCCGTATAATGCAGGCCTCTCAAAGTAGTACAGCCTTCAATATGGACAACTTCACGGTATATTGACCGTGTTCCGTGTTGCGGGTCATAGTGCCACACCTTATACTCTTAACTTCAATTCTCAGGCTATTTATAGACGGCATATAAACGCCGATCGTGGTTGCGGCTTTATAGCATAGTCTTGGCCCGTATGTTTACTGTACTAAATAGGACCAAAAAATTTGGTTGCCTACGGTTGTGCAGCGTGCCCGTAAACTGGCTTCAGATTGCAAGTTGAGTTTGATTGTAATATGGGTCCTGAAGAGCTGAGAAGGGTAGAACAGGAAATGAATGTTCGTATAGTTGTATTTGGAATGGATGATCGTCGTAGGACTGTGTATGTTTTTAAAAGCAGTGTGAGATCGTACAAGACCCCTACTTATTTTAGGATTGTCAGGCAACGTATCTCCCATCCGTAATATAAGGGCCTTTACGCGAGTTATGATAAAAGTCGAAAATATGGACGACATCATGATTTGTGTAAGGGGTGTCTCGAGTTTGCGGATGATATAGTGAAACATTGTAAGATTGCCACATGGTATGTGCGCAGTGTAAAAGCTCCAAATGTGAAAGCCGTGTGGTTGAAGCTGAAAAGAGGGACTCTGATATATGCAGACGCACATTTTTCAATAATAACTGTTTTGAGTTCCATAAGTCAATTGGCACGTGCAGGAAAATGAGAATCTGTGAATGTGGTATGTTTCATATGATGGATAATTGGGGGAATTTCAAGCATAAATGTGATGAAATTCACTGTTCTACATGCCATGAGAAATATAAGGCGGTTGGAGTAAAGCATGCATGTTATATGAAAGACGCTAAGCCTAAAAATAGACCTTGTATAATTGTGTACTACGAAATAGAAACATACACGATTGCTGAAACCAAAGAGGTTATCCCACATCTACTTGTAAGCCAGGCTATCTTTGATGAGTGCATGGAGGTCGAGTGTGATGAGTCTCACAAATGTGGTAAACGGACAAACGTTTTTAAAACGATTGCACACGACAGTCCAGTGAAACTCTTTGTGTCCTATATTGTCAAGTTAAAAAAAATGACTGTGTATATTTTTACCCATAACGGGCGCAAAATTTCACACACAGTTCCTTTATAAGGAGCTGCTTGAGCATGAGTCATCTGAGATATTTACAGGTGATCCCTTGAAAAAGGAAACAAACTTATACAGATGCAAATAAGAGGTAATGTACAGTTTAAAGACACTTTATTATTCACACCTTGTAAATTATCAAAGCTACCCAAGGTAATGGGCGTTGCCGCCAAAGTAAGTTTCAAAAGGATATTTCCCTTACCCATTCCTCACTAGCGAAACTTTAAATTACGTAGGACTACCTCCACCCAAACATTACTTTAACTATCAATGTATGAGTACAGGTGAACGTGAAGATTTCGACCTCTACTACAACAGTTTTAATGAATCTAATCCTTACAATATAGCTGATGAATGTGAGCGTTATTGCGTGAATGATGTGCGCGTGCTTAGAGTATGTTTCCAGGCCTTTAGAAGGATGTACATAGACCGTTTCAAATGCGATCCGTTGCAAGTCGCAACCACGATCGCCTCATTGTGCTTTACGGTGTTCAAGAACAATTTCATGCCTAAAGACACCTTAGCCGTCATTCACAGAAACAATCCCGCAGTTATGGGCACAAGGCTATTTACTGGCTCATACACATACAGCAGCAGACATGTATTAAAGCATGCCCGCAACACGGGAAGTACCCATTAAGGTTAATGGTCGTGTTTTTTGGGTGATGGTCTAAGTGAAAACCGTGCCACTGGTGAGAAGACTGTGTACTCCTTTAACGGCTGTTGGTGGCACGGATGCCCCCGTCCTGAGTGTGGAATCATAGGAGATATCCACGGTAGATCTCCTGCCGACAGTCTTGTGTGGACTCGCACCCGCGATCAGCTTATAGGTGCCCAGTTCACTCGCAAGGTCTTGTGGGAGCATGAGTATGATGCACGGATGGAAACAGATGGACTTTACCATGAAAAAATAAACACGATGAAGCGTTCAATGGTGCTGGATCCTCTCAAATGCAGTGATAGCTTGTTCGGAGGGCGTACAAATCCCTACAAGCTATATTTTCAGCCTACGGAGGGCATGACACTCCATTACTACGGCTTCTGTTCTTTATATCCCTACGTGATGAAGAACAATCCGTACCCTGTAGGTGCACCTGAAGAAACTGGTGGGACCTGACCTGCCCTCCATCGATTTGTTCTCAACAAATTTGAACAAGTACTATTTCGGTCTTTCTTCCGTAGATTTGTTCCCCCCTCGCGATTTATGGATACCGATCTTACCCGTCGTTACAGACCACAAGCTCATGTTTCCCTTGTGCGTGAAGTGCTCAGAGGAGAACAGTAGGGCTTGTAATCATACAACCAACCAACTTAAGATCAGAGGCGTATATACAAGTCCTGAGCTGTCCCTAGCCTTTCGCCATGGCTACAGAATATTGAAGATACATGAGGTGTGGAGGTTTCAAAAGCTACCCAACCTTTTCATGCCATATATAAACACCTTTTAGAAGGCTAAGGTAGAGGCATCAGGGTATCCGCGAGGAGTTGAAACCGAAGATGAAAATTGGCTTATATTCAACGTTACCGTGACCGTAAAGGGATACAGCTTGACCTTTCCCAAATTGTAAGGAACCCAAGCAAGCGCTTTAGTGCAAAGTTGTGTGTAACCAGTGTTTGGGGAAAATTTGCACAGAATACAGGCAAAGGGAACGTTCATTTGACCCAAAGTTATAATGAAGTCTAGGATTATGACAATGCTCCCGATAAAGAGGTTATGTAGATCGTGAATGTAGGTAATACGTACATAATAAAGTACAACATTACCGAAATGGCCACAGACACATCGTGTGCTGCAAATATACCTGTAGCCAGCTTCACAATGGCCTACGCACGCATCAAACTTTGGAGTCTGTTGCATTCTCTTGGGCGGATGGTTCTGTACGCCGATACAGAGAGTGTGATATTCACAGCAAGGGAGGGTGAATACATGCCTCCTATTGGTGAATTCCTCGGAGAGTTGACTGATGAGATGAAGGATAAGTATGGTGATGGTGCACATGCTGACTCCTTTGTATCAACAGGGCCAAAAACGTATGGGATAAGGGAGGATATGAAATATATCGTGAAGGCTAAGGGTATCACGCTTAACCAGGCGAATTGGTGGGTCGTTAACTTTGATTCGTTGAATGATCTAGTGTGCTTGGAAGATGAGGGCGACCAGTCGCCCCAACTGACTGTGGGGACCCACAATTTTTGGCCGCAGAAGCTGGGGGGCGTGAAGGAACTTAGGGGTACGAAGGTATACCGTAACACGTATAGGAAACGTTACAAGGTGCCTGGTACCTATGATACCGTACCCTTTGGATACCATAATCCTTGATTGATATATATATATATATATATATATAATTGTTAACGATGTTTATTTTATTTATTACACGTATTTTTAAATAGATAGCTCGAATAATTCGATGGTATGTTTCTTAAATAATCGTGTTTCAATTATCCTTCCTTTGTGTGTGTGTGTGTGTGTGTGTGTGTGTGTGTGTGCATATGTATAGGAGAAAGTTCTAAGCTCCGCCCCTGTATGATCGATCAATGGTCACGTGACTCCTGCTAATACCTTGGAATATATCTACTCCTGCGTACTCAGTTGACCGCTACAAGCCCTGGAACTCAGACGTTCATTTGAAGAAATCCCACGTACATGAAAAATAGTAATGGCTACCTTTAATATTGCCTATTCGACGTTTATGAAATGGTATTCAGCAAAGTGTGAAGATGTGGTGGATACTCAGTCTCCCTATCCCTCCCTCCTTTGATACTTTTAAGGCTACATTGAACCGTGCGAAGCTTGAGGAAGAAGTACAAATACTCTACGGCTATTCTGGCGAGAGCACTTCAGGAATTCGTGGTACAAGCGACGAAGCGATGGATTGAACTATGTTGTAGTACTAAACTTTATAAAAGCTTATATATACCGTGAAGTGGAAGAAACAACACGTGCAGAAGAGAAGCAACGGTTATGGTTAGTGAGTCGCGTTGATGAGTGGTGTGACAAGCGGGTTTATTATTATGTTGCATCATACCGAGTACGCGTACCCTGCGGCTGAGAATGTAAATCTTGTCATAATGGAGAATCTGAAGTATTTTTACCACTACATTAATATATATAATGACGAGGTTTGTAATGAGGTTGTGGCTAAAGGTCTGTGTGAATTTTTAATAGAATTTAGAGACGAGTATAGTCTGCTAAGCAAAAAGGAAAAATATGGGCATATTGCGCCGGAGTCTTAATAAAATGTGTTTAGTTCGTGAAAATACCCCTGAACGAAAATGTCTGTTGCGCATTCTGGGGAGTGGGAGTGATAAAACATTAAAACCGGTATTGCTTCATGTATCGCATTATATCTACCCAGTAGGGTATGTCAATTTTGGGGGTGAAATGACTAAATTGAAAATCATGCGATTTGGTAGCAATTTAATGTAATCATTTGGCATACAAAATAATATCCTTGCTTCAAAAACAATAAAAAATAACTCCTACCTACATCAATTTTAATTAAAAAATTCCACTCTTCCGTAAATTTGTAACAAAACAAATGTGCGCAAACATCCTATCAACATTTAAAGTGGCAATAAGATATCATTCAGAGTCTTTATTTGAAAGTAACCAATGCAGTCATGTCCTTTTTGCTGCGATTCCTTGACATCAGCATTCAGCATGCTACTTGCGCTTTGATGTAGCCTTCTCGCCTCTCGTGACACTAAATTTGACTAGCAGCTTCTGTGACCATTTTCACACATCTCTCCACACTCTGAGTGTGAGAAGACCACTTTGGCACTTGCATTGGGGCCTCTTTAAGTTGTGTTAAATCTTTGTTTGTTATACATGTCAGTGGTGGCTCAAAAACTTCCGAACTCAAGTTAATTAATTCTGACAATTTCGTGGCATTGACGTTTATCGGAGGTACCTTCCTTGTCTGAACAGAGCAGTCTCCCAGCTGGTCATCATCTAGTGATGTTCCTCTAAGCTTTAGAATGATTTCCACAGCCTCAGTTCGCTCTTTGGTACATTGGCTGCAGAGTATTGCTTGCAAAACTGCCTCTGGCCTAGCATACCAAGCGGACCTTCTCACCACAGGTAACACGATGTCCACCACTACTTTCCTTTGGGTTCTCAGTAGCTGTAATTGAAACAAGATGTGGTTGGGCCCCTCCATCCACATTGGATTAAGTTTTACATTGAAACAGTGAGGAAGATAAAACCCAATAATAAATTCAACGATCAACATCAAATTCTGTAGCATTTTGCCCTTCAGTGCATGTTTGGAAACCTAAATCCTGCAGAAACGAATCGCTGTAGTTAACCAACGACTGTGACTTACGGGTCCAATCTCCAAGAGAGCCAGATTTTGAGGCAACTCTCCTGATCTGATTGCTTGAACAATACGATAAGCGTAAGATTGATCCGTGCTGAGGTCTTTGATAACTTCTTCAGACAACACTGGAAGGGGAGGGACTACTTCGACCTTTGGAAATTTTGTATTTATTTCTAATTCCGTTGCTTCATCTAGCATGTTGCCAAGGGGGCCTGACCACTTGTTGTTGCTCTTTGTAGGACCATCAAATTCCTGGATGAGACGACGAAGAGGTAGTTCCCCTGTCTGCAAATCACATACAATCCAAACAATGCGTCATAACACCGCCCTGCCATCCAGTGTTCACCGCAGTTGAGTCTCCACCAACGGCCTGCAGTGAACTGTCAAGTCTTCTTTCTTGAAGCCAACATATTATTTGATCAGCAATTGCCTCTGCATGTTTCTTGCCTTCTACTTCTGCTTCAGGAACAAAGTGAAACAAATAGCGGCCACCAGGTTCGGAACACACAGAGTAGTGTTCTTCTTTGATGAGGCCGGGAAACTTTCTGTCCATTCCCTCTACCTCTAGGAGAACTTTTATGTCATCTCTTCTTCCATCAAACAAAAGGCAAGAGAGACCTTCCTCCTTCAAATCTTTTTCATGCTGATCAGATATTTCCTTCATTATTTTTTCTTGTGCTCTTCTTATCTTATTATGATCTATCACTAAGGATGTATCCTCTCGGCTGATGAGGCCTGCATCTATCCAAGCGGCAGTGGCAATCTCTGCAGTCTCTCGTAGCCCCGTATGGTGGCGAATACTGGCAAGGGCAATGTTTGAGATGTCTTTAGTGTTGTATTTCATTTTCTTCGGCGAAGGTTCAGATGGCATTTTGGAGCTATCATCTGATGTTGCTTCTTTCTGGTCATCTGAAGAGCTTTCAAAGTGAGAAACCTCTTGATAGAGCTCTTCATCTCTTTGGGTGGCTTCTTCACTCTTCTTTTTCTTCCTTTCTTCCCTCTCTCGGATTTTCTCTTTTTTCTTAGCAATAACAATCTGTTTTTTGGTTTCTGAATAATCTGCCGAACCAATCTGCATACTTCCTTGGCCTCCTGCCTTTGTTCTCTGCGCCTTTATGAAAGCCAGCTCCAAAACAGGGATCTTCTTCTCACGAGGACAGCGACAATCAATGTGAGGGTGAGGTCCTCTTCTGCATGAGGGAGAACAATTGGCTTCAGAACACAACTCTATGGGACACTGGCAGTTAATGTCAAGAAGAGTATCAAGTGTGTGCAGAAATTTATTTTTCTTTGTTAGTTTTCCTTTACCAAGTGATGTCTCAACTGCTTTGTGCCACAGCTTTGTTAATTTTAGTTCAATAGTTCTATACTGATTGAGTACAGGTGGTTTGAATAACACATTAGCTTTTTTCCACTGATGCAGAAGAGGGGGAATCATGTCCCTTATGAGCTCTTTCTCTGTGTAGTTCTTTCTATCCTTTGTATTTTGTTCACGAAGGAGTAACCCTAGTCTCAGCATGTCTCGCACTGTTGGTAGTTCTGATACGGGAAGCTCCTTGCCTGTACCGACTAACATGCTCAAGTGGCATGACGACTGACCTCTTGTCTTCAATTTTGGCATCTTAGGAATATCTGAAAAGAAAGAAAAACATTTAAGTATTTTATATCAATTACGATGTTTCAAAGTTTAGTCATTCGATGTTCTAAAATTCAATAAAAAATATTTCATGTGATTACAACATAATTAGACAAGAATATGATGATAATAAATAATTGTAATAATCAATAATCCATACTTACAGTTAAACTGTAGTATTCGTCTAGTAGAATAACTATGAAGTAGGTACAAGAGCAATAACAGCAAACCACCGTCTATGACATCTAAGAGGCAACTGAGGACTGAGAGTGAGGGACAGTTCTATTCATGTTGTGACTTGTACATTGTACAACAACTATATGACCTTGAAAACACTCCATATGCGATCAGTGGGATAATTCTGTGACAGATGAATAGTTAATCAATTTATATCCTATTATTTAGTAAAAGAGTCCATTTCTGAAACTTTAAGGTAAAATTGATGTAGGTAAGGGTTATGTTATTTCATTTTGGTTGGCCAATTTCAAGTTTTGACATGAAAAGACTATATTTTCACTACCAAAATTGATTTGAAAAAAGTTGACAAAATTGACACCCAGTATAATGGGATACAAGTATTCACATGAATCTTTCACGTTGGAACAACACCGTACACGATTCATCAGCTTATAGTGTGACTCACTACTCCCGTTGAGCCCATCCGCCCACGTGTGGCTCATAGTCATTTCAGAGGTTGAACCGAATGGACGTGCACTCCTCACAATAGAATACGATGGAGCTTCCTTTGAGAAGCATTCTCAATGCCGTGTACGATGTGTCCGTGACGAAGTCATTGCGCGTGTTCAGGCGTAAAACCGGTGCCATTAATTATGCACTAGAAACGACTTGTCGACAAATAAACTCTGGTAAACGGAATGTTGTTTATTTAAGTGTTGAGGAGATGAATAGAGTCTTCGTGGTAGTTGAAAAGTGGAGCGAGGATCGTTATAAAATACCTGCAGGTGTAAGCTCAAGAAGAGAACAGATTAGTGATCCCCCCTCGTATGCCATTTTTGTATGTTGTGTATAAATAACGATCAGCCATGCATTGATATACGATTGATATGGAAGAATGCTTCTGATAATAACGTTCTTGTCCCTACGCGAAACTGTTTCATCCTTGACAGAATGATTGAAATCGTCAGTTTGATACGGCTCTTGAATACGCATACACCGCTCTGCTCGGCGGGTTTACCAAGTGTAGGACTGAACAAGTCAAGAATGGTCTATAGCTGGATGGTTATTTAAAAGGTTTAGACTCTTCAAAATATCATGAACTTTGGTACAAAGGAGTTGAGCGGTACAGGGCAGAGCTCACCTCCACCGTTCACCCTGAAGAATTGTATCTTTATATAATGAGCAGCTGTCGTTACGACTTAGAAGATTATTTCAACTGCCGCTATGCCTTGTGAAGATGAGTTCACGATTGAAAAGCTCGGATCGGTAAGAATAAATCCTCGATTGGAAAGGAGTGTTTATAAACTTGTACTTAATAATGATGTGGCTAACGATGACCTCTTTGAACGTGCTTTTGATTGTATTCTGTCCGTGTTTAAAGATACTTGCCAACCGAATGTAAAGTGGGCACAAAAATAGTATTGAACAAATGAATGCGATTTACATCAAGTATAAGCATCCCTATAACTTGAGTGGTGAAATAATGTTAAATCATATTTATTGCATAGTGCAAAGCAACAATGATGTAACTGTAGACTCGATCACGTGCGAGTTTAGTGTTTTAGTTAAGCGCAGTAGAACATAAAGTGTATGTATTTTGAGGTTTTGCAGTATATTTATTTTC
Organism: Bathynomus jamesi; assembly: GCA_023014485.1. Taxonomy (NCBI): domain Eukaryota; kingdom Metazoa; phylum Arthropoda; class Malacostraca; order Isopoda; family Cirolanidae; genus Bathynomus; species Bathynomus jamesi. Next base: position 34,693 of record JAJOZX010004101.1, on the reverse strand, counting down.
TATATATTTAATTATTTAATCTAAATGTATATATAAATTTCTCCTGTACTATTATTTTGATGATTATATTCCATCGTGTAAAACTGTGTATTTCTTATATTATTATTTTTTATAACATTTTTGATTATATATATATATTCTTCGTTCAACTTGTGTATTTCTTATACTATTATTATTTTTTATTGCATATATTCCTCGTTTAAACTGTGTATAGAATGAACTAATTTGATTTTGTATTTATTTTCTATATATTTCATGAAATTATTTCCAATAATTGGTCTAAATAAACAGAATGATGTAATGGTGGTTTATTTAATTCTTTTGGTTGTACATATAAACGATATTATTTAATTAAATAAATATATATATATATGTATACCAAATGGCTGCTTACGCCTTTTAAACCGACTGGCTGGTTAAGACTTCTAAGCCAAATGTCAAGAATATATGCTTTAATTAAATAAATAGTGCACTCTAAAACTCAAAATAATAATGTGCACCTGAACAAGCCAATTACGCCTTCTAAGCCACATTGAGCATTCTAAACAAACTGGCGGATTAAGCCAACTGGCTGATTAACCTTCTAAGCCAAGTGCAAAGACCGAGAGCTTTATTATGCGTCTGGCGGAGCCAGGCGAACGATGGTCTTTCTCTCTCTGTCTCTCCTTCTTATGTTAAGGCTTACCTTCTTAGGTTAGAGTACCCCTTTGGGGGGTGAGGGGCAGGGGTATAACAACAAAAAGGGGGGTTTGCAACAAGGGGGAAGGGTAGGGATCTTGCAACAAAAGGGGAGGGGGACGGGGGTCTTGCAACAAGGCGAGGGGAGGGGTTGTCGCAACATTGCTCAACATTTGCAACATTTAATTGCACTCTCCCTTTTTCGCCCATCTACTGTACTATCCGAATGTTTTGGCTCCTCTTGCGGAGTAAGACAAAGCTCCTTGCTCTCCCCTATGTTGTTTAATATGTATATTGACGGATTAATTGCTTCACTTAATGATGTAACAGTGGGATTTTGTAGAGATAACACAAGGATAAATAACTTAGTTTATGCCGATGATATGGTGTCAATAAGTCCCTCTGTTAAAGTTATGGGTCGGCTACTAAAATTCTGCGAAGTGTATTCGCAGAAACATGATATTCTTTTTAAAACTAAGGTTATGCAATTTCATCCTAAAAGCTGTAAGCAGCCAGCTGATATTAGGTTTAAAATGAAAGGTGAAGTCATTGAGAAAGTACAAGAGTTTAAGTATTTGGGTCAAACTATTACCAGCTCCTTGAGTGATGACTCGGATATAAGAAAACAATCTCGAAGTCTTTGTGCTAAAGCGAATATGACTATAAGGAACTTTTGGTTCTGTACAAGTGAAGCTAAAGACACTCTTTCGTACTTCTTGCAGTAATGTATACGGACAGCAACTCTCGGTGAATTATAAAAAAGGTTCTGGCAGAACCCTAAATTTGCTGTACAACAGGTCTTTTAGACTCTTACATAAATTACCCCCGAGATGCTCAGCTTCGCAAATGTTTGCTACCCGCAATGTCTCTAGCTTTCCGGGGGTAGCAAGACGTGCTCAATACAGTCTTATGAAAAGAATTAAAAAACTACCAACCTGATTATCCAAGCTATCCATAAGTCCTCCCGTTTATCCTCTAAAGTCTAAACTATGAAATTCTTGGACGAAAACGTCTGTCTGTAGCTCCACTTAACTCCGACTTTACTGTATTATTTCTAATCAACTGTACATACTTCTGTTCTTATATATGAACTGTTATTGTATTAATAATATTGGTCATATGGACTATAGTCTGCCATTAAACCTTTTCATTGTCATTCATTTTCATATATATATATATATATATATATATAAAACTGTAGGGTGATTCAAAAATATCGATTGTTAGATTTTTTCTGAGCCACCTTCTAATTATGTTTAATTTGGTAAAAACGTAATGTATACAAAATTTCAGGTGATTCTAATGTATTTTAGGGGTCGCTACCGTAATCTAAACTATTACTTTTCTGTTTACTTTCAGGAAATTGAGTTTTGAACTGTGACGTTTTTCTTATAATATCTGTTCCGTGTGATAAGTGCGTTAATGCACATAGAGCTAACAGTGCTCAGTAAACACAACACTCTTGTAACCATTTACACTCTGTTGTGACCGAATATTGAAGGCAACCGGCACTTGTACACTGTACTGTCTGTACAGCTATAATTCAGTAGTCGTCTGGCTGTCGTGAGTGTAAGAGGTTCTGCTGTCGACTCTCGTCATGGAATCCCCGCCTTCTTCTAGCAGGGGTACTGCTATGCACACAAGAAAAGATACTAATGTTTGGCTTATTGGACAACCATCAGATACACTTAAAACAGTTCTTCCATGAAAGTGAGAAACTATGGCTTTGTTTATGGCTTACAGAAACAAAAAACAAACAATTCGAGAAGCCTGCTTGTCTATTGCAAATTATGTGTTGGCAGTATGGGGAGGAGAACGAATTCCAACTAGAAAGAAGTCGCACGTTGTTGACAAAATTGAGAAACTGTTCAAAGAATGGCAAGGATTAAAGAAAAATAATGAGAATAAGGTGAAACAATAAAAAAATCTGTTAGATAAGCAAACCAAATGGAACCAAGAATTAGATAGCCTGTTTGATATAGCACATGCAGATGCTATGAAGCTAATTGATATTGAAGAAGATAAGCTATTTCTAAAACTCCAGCGAGAACAGGGGCGAAAAGGAAAAATGGATGGGATTGATGAAGAGTTTGCAAAGAAAGAAAAGTATGCTAAGAAAGAGGAAGAACAATTAAACATAAGAAAAGCAAGAAAAATGTCGAGATTTGAAGAAACTGTAGTTCTCACTGACAACTAGCAGTTCTGGTGCTGAAAGACAAAATACAACATCTGATGAAGAATTTACAGTGATCCTAGTGAACCATCCACCTCAAAACTTTGTTCGAAAGATACAAAAATTGCTTGATACATTGCTTGCAGCCCCTGATGTAACAAAAATGAGCAAAGAAGTGCATCATTAGTGATGATAGCAACGATTGAAGGTCTTGGAAAAATGCAGAAGAATTCAATGTCAGTTATTCATCTATAAGAAGAGCAAGAGAAAAATTTCGGAAAAAATTTGGAGAAAATTTAAAGAAAGTTTAAAGCTGATGTTTCTTTAACCATTCATTGGGACGGAAAACTAATAGAAGACATAACAGGACAAGAAGTTGTTGAACGACTCCCTATACTGATTTCAGGAGATGGCATTGATCAACTTCTCGGTGTTCCAAAAATCACTGCAAGCACAGGAGAATTAACTGCAAATGCCGTCCACCAAGCTTGTTTGGATTGGGATATCTCAGACAAAATAAAATGCATGTGTTTTGACACCACAACATTGAATACAGGTCGTAGAAATGGTGCATGTGTTCTTCTAGAACAGAAAATGAACAAACGTATGCTGTGGCTGGCCTGCAGACATGACATACTAGAAATAGTGTTAGAAGCTGCTGTTTCGCATTCATTGCCTGCATCATCAGGACCTGATATTGCAATTTTCAAACGATTTAGAATGAAATGGTCAAAATTAGACACAAAAAACTACAGAACAGCATTAGATGATCCAAATACCATACCCAGTATTACTAATATAAAAGCAGAAGTGATTGAGTTTGCTACCACTCAACTTGAAGAACATGAACCTCGTGACGATTACAAAGAATTGCTGAACTGACAATCATTTTCCTTGGTGGAGTACCAAAGAGAGGAGTTTCATTCAGGAGACCAGCTGGCGTTCACCGAGCAAGATGGATGGCAAAAGTCATTTATGCCATGAAAATTTGGTTGTTTAAAACAATTTAAATTAACACCCAGAGAAGAAAAAGGCCTTAGAGATATCTGCCTCTCTGCTGTACACATATATGTTAAATCCTGGTTTACAGCGTCACTTTGAATTTCGCTCCTCGTCTCGATTTAGAGATGTTGAAGAAACTGCAACTGTACAAACTAAAAGATGAACGCATTGCAACTGTTGCCCTGAAGAAAATAATGAATCATTTATGGTATCTTTCAGAGCAGTTAATAGCATTTGCTTTCTTTGATGATGGCGTGCTACACCAAACTAAAAACCGAATGAAGCAAGCATTGCAAAACGGCGCCGAACCAAATCCAGAGAAAAAAGCGGTTATTGACCCTGAATTTATTGAAAACAGAGAACTGGAAGACTTTGTTGTGCAAATACAAAACAATTTTTTAATAGACTTGGTTTACCATCAACGTTTCTTAGTAGAACTCTGAAGAGTGGAATGAAGATCACTGCTACAACAACGTAAAACAAGTCATAAGAAAAATTCAAGTTGTTAATGACAATGCAGAAAGAGGAGTTAGATTACTCGATGAATACAACAAACTAATCACAAATGATGAACAACAGAAACAGTATCTCCTCCAAGTGGTAAAGAAATATAGAGCTGCTCTTCCAAATAAAAACAAGAAGACACTATCATCATTAAGAAATTAACAGTGAAATATAATGAACAAAAAGTTATTATTACGGAAGTCGGAGCTATTGAAGAATAGGGACCCCAGCCTTCTTTAGTTAGGCTTATAAGGCTAACTAACGAAAATATCACGACCTAACCTAACCAAGTGTTAGGTTAACTGTACGCCCTTGACGATTGGTGAGGTTAGGTCA
>JAJOZX010004101.1:0-22500 GCA_023014485.1 Bathynomus jamesi | reverse complement strand
ATATATATATATATATATATATATATATATATATACATACGTGTATATATATATATATAATATATATACGTATATATATATATATATATATATATATATATATATATATATATATATATATATACGTATATATATATATATATATATACTATATATATATATGTATATGTGTATATATATATGTATATGTATATATGTATATATATATATATAATATATATATATATATATATATATATATATGTATATATGTATATATATATCAGGTTGTAACAAATTCTGCTCGATTAGAAAATGGACGATAGATAATAGAATAACCTCAAGATAATATGAAATAGTTTTAGGAATGTTGCAAAATACACGCAGCGACAGGTTCGCACTTGTTTTTATCACGATACAGTATGACTTAGGATAGTGTAGGCTTAGGCTATTGTAGGATTAGGCTGATCAATATTTTTTCCACATGATTTGTCACAAGCGAATCTTCAACATCGAATCGATATTTGCATATCACTGCATTCTCGGCAACTGCAGGCACCGATTTTGAATCGGATCATCACTGGGGATGAAAAATTGGTCCTCTATAACAATATTAAGCGTCTACATCAGTGGCTTAGCCGTGAAACAAAGCCTGAACCTTAGCCAAGGAATGGACCGCATCCAAAGAAAATTTGCTATGCGTTTGGTGGGAGTAGCATGGGCGCAAAATGTATAAGTGCATATGCAATTGCAAATGTTGATCAATGTTGCAAGAGTGCCACCCCACACCCCTTTGGTGCCAACCCCAACCCCACTTGGTGGCACCCACATCCCCCATAGTACCAACCCCCATTTGTTGCAAGGCACCCCAAAAATGGGGGAGGGGGAATGTTGCAAGAGCAACAAGGGTTATGCAACTTGGATGCGGAGTTATCCCCCAAGAGAAAGAGAGAGGAGAAGGAGAGAAAGAAAGAGGAGAGATGTTCACCCGGCTACTGCCAGGTGCATATGAGGACTTCAGCCGAGCGGCCGCCGTCTTATAGGACCCCTAATCAGCCAGTTGGCTTAGAAGGCTGAGTTGCCAGTTTGCGTTTATTTATTTAATTAAAGCATATATTAATCAGCCAGTTGGCGTAGAAGGCTGGGTTGCCAGATTGCGCTTGTTTATTTAATTAAGTATATTTTCTGGCTTAATCAGCCAGTTGGCTTAGAGAAATGCCACGAATTTAAATGCAGATAATTCATAAAAGTTTTGGCTGGGTGTGCTATGCACCATCTTCTTCCAATGGGACTCGAACTCGGAACCATACAAAACGTTGCAATGCAATATTGCAAATGTTGCAACGTAATAGTTCAAATGTTGCAATACAATTGTGCAAATGTTGCAAAGGCAAAGTTTCAATGCACTGTTGCAAGATGTTGCAATGCCCTAATGACCCTCGTAGGTCTAAGGTTGGGCGTAAAACGGCGAACAATTCGACCGAAAGCAGAGGCGTGCCTATATATGCAAATTTCTGGAAAAAAGTTCATCTAAAATCGTGTAAGCACTTCCCCTTCCCACAATTTTAATACATGTGATAAATGGCCTTCTAATCTGAAATTATATATATATATATAGTTATATTTATCATCTTTCGCATTTAAAGGTAAAGTTTGAAACAGCTGTTTCTGTTTCTTTAATCGACGGATGGGTCATTTCAGTTCGCGCCATTATCTATATATTCCTTTCTGCTCAAATATCATCCTTCGTTCGCATTTAAAGATAAAATTTGAGAACATCTGTTTCTTCAACAACAAAAATTTTAATACATGTTATAAAAGGTCTTCCGTTCTAAACGTATCTCATATATATATATATATATATATATATATATATATATATATATATTATATATATTATATATATATATTTGATTATTTATCAGCAAATCTCACAAGATTCGAGATTAGGTTTGCGTTTATATCTCACAGCTGTGAGCCATTTCACTTCGCGCAGCGATATCGTATTCAGTAAATCACGCATATTTGCCATTATCTATTCCTTTCTGCTCAAATATCATCCTTCGTTCGCATTTAAAGATAAAATTTGAGAACATCTGTTTCTTCAACAACAAAAATTTGAGTACATGCCATAAACGATCTTCTAATCTGAACTAATACACTATATATATATATAATTTTCGTTAGCGTTTAAAAATCTGAAACTTCTGTTGTCTTATCAAATGTTCTCAGTTTTCCAAGATTATCGGCAAGATATGCATTTTAAATTATGCTCAAAGCGCCATCATATATACACACACACACACACACATGCTGTTTATTTCTTTATCACCAAGTCTCACAAGATTCGAGATTAGGTTTGCTTTTGTACCTCACAGCTGTGGGTCATTTCAGTTCGCGCGATATCATATTCATTGATACAGTTCATGACATATCTTTGGCCATTATCTCTCCCTCTCCCCCTCCCTCCCTCTCTCTCGAATACAAGATCGAGAACCAAATCGTAACGCGTCACTCAACGAATCGGAGCAGCTGACACACCCCAGATTTCACGGGACAACCAACCACATCCTCGTGGGGAGGCTCCCAGGACCGCTGTTTGGCTGCTATGCAGGCCTACGCGTCAAGCCCAGCACAAAATTCACCTCCAGCCAATAGGAAGCTAGCGTTTGTGTTGTAGGTTGGTCACAGACCCCTTATAAAGGGAGAATCTCAACGCAGAGCCTCTGTACGTACATTTACCGCTAGTGCCTTATACACAATGAGTCAAATATCTTTGTATAATTCCCCCGATCTGATTGGGGATGAAGACTTTTAAGCTCTTGCAGCGCTCCACCTCTTCAATGCTATGGATCGGGATGAACTATTATCTACCCAGTGTGTTATGGAAAATTGTGATGAAATACTAAACCCGCTCAATGAACACGCTGACGAGATGTAAGTAACCCCTAAGTGTCATAATAATTGTTTTGAAAAATAGTTTGTATTGTTTCTCGTTTATAATTAGTAATCTAGTGTCAATCGGTGCTAACTTATAAAAGATGTCAATAAATGCCTTTTCAAAAATATTTTTTATTTTGTTATTCTGTTTCAACCGGTCTTAACTTATAAAAGCCCGCAATAAAAGCGTTTTGAAAATTATTTTTAATTATTGCCTGTTTCCTCATATATATATATATATATATATATATATATATATATATATATATATGGTGGCGATTCAATAATATTTTTCTCGATAATTTAAAGATGTATTTTCTCGTTTATAATTGGTAGCCTAATTTCCTTTTATTCTGATTTTTTCTACAACATAAAAATTAATCCCATTGTTTTTGTCTGTTTCCATCGCGAATATATCTGCATATATATATATTTTATATATATATATATAATATATATTATATATATATTATATATATATATATATGTTAACCCCTCCGTCTATGGCCCTGGGGTGGTTCGGAGTCGACGGGGGTTCTGGTTAGGAGGCAGCAACGGATATTTCTTCTATAACACTCTAATTCTTTTCCCCGGTCAAATGGTGGGTCGCCACTTGTTAAACTCTTGGCTACAGACTGTTATGCCAATATCTTCTATGTGCTTGGGTCGTCAGTTGTTAATTCTTCTCTTTTTATAATACTATGATACACTCTTTGATACTAAAATTATCGACTTAACTAAGTTCTTCTGAAGAGAGCACGGCTCGAAGGGGAAAATAAAAAGTTTCTCTTACTGTAGTTTACTTCTAAAAATGTACAGGTAGTGCTCTGAATTTACAGGGGTAGAGGTTCGACCTCTTTCGACCATGGCTCAGGCCGGAATCTAAAAAGTTAAGGAGGCAAGGGGCCTCTGCCCCTCCCCGCAGCGAGGCTGCTAACAAGGGAGGCTCGTAGCAGTGACCAAAGCAGAGAGCCGTATGAAGTGTAGTTCATTTTACAAATACATGTATAATATAAGCCTAAATGTTGGGGGAAGGCAGTTGAAGGTTAAGTTCCCCCTTTTAAACACATGATCAGATGTTTGAAAAATTCCAAATAAAAATAATAAAAAAAAAAATAAAAAAACTAATTTGTATTTTTCGCCGAGTCTACATTTATGAAGGCAATCGGAAGATCCCGGGTTCGATTCCCGGGTGGTTACCTCATTTTTTCATTTGTTTCGTTCTCTCTCTCTCATCTTGCGCGGAATATTCTCCTGTACAAGCGTCGTTCTTTACGTTATATATATATATATATATATATATATATATATATATATATGTATATAAATGTGTGTGTGTATATAGATGTATATAAATGTGTTATATATATATATGTATTGGTTTCTGCCCTATGTGGGAGAATTTCGATTTGTGATTGAGTGAGGTTCGTAGCATAATGGTAGAGCGTCCAACCGGCAATTGGAAGGCCCTGGGTTCGATTCCCGGGCGGTTCGCCTCATTTTTCATTATTCGTTATCTCTCCTCCTCGTGTGCAGAAACGTTCCTTAACACTTATGTCGTTTCTATTCATTTATATACTGCGCGGTCATTGCAGTTATATATGCATATATATATATATATATGTATGTAAATGTGTATATATATATATATATATGTGTATATTATATATATGTATGTAAATGTGTATATATATATATATATATATATATATATATATATATGTGTGTGTGTGTGTACATAATGTGAATATATATGTTATATGTACAAATGTGCATATATATATATATATATATATATTTATATGTATATAAATGTGTGTATATATGTTATATATATATATATGTGTGTGTATATATATACATACTAGGGGCACTCAATATATCTTGACCCACCCTTTTTTCTTAGCTAAATAATACGCCATGGGGCTGAAATATCTTTTGGTCGTAAGTTTTAACTTTCTGCGCTTCACATAACCGGATTTTTCCACTTTGAACCTCCCCTCCTTGTATAAAACCGCTTTTAAACGACCTTGTATAAAACCGATTGTTAATGCAGTTTCGAAAATGGCGTCTGACAGTGATGTGCGTCGTAAACAGAGAGCTGTTATCAAGTTCTTAACCGCAGAGAAGGAAACAGTTGTAAATATTCATAAACGTCTACAAAACGTTTACGGACATGCTGTTGTTGATCGAAGCACAGTTGGACGCTGGTCTAAACGTGTGAGATCATAGGAGAGAAGGAGAGCCAGCCTCGATGATGAGCCACACAGCGGTTGCCCGGCATCGGCTGTCACATCTCACACTGTGCAACGTACTAACAGTATCATTCGATCAAATCGGCGCGTCAAATACAAGGAGCTATCACTGGAGCTAGGAATTAGTGAAGGAAGTGTGAATACGATATTTCAGCAACTGGGATAGTCAAAAGTGTGTTCACGGTTTGTTCCTCGCGAACTGACTGAAGATCACAAAGCCCAAAGAAAAGAAATTGCTTACAAGTCGTTGGTTCGATACGAGACAGAAGGGGATGACTTCCTTTTACGAATTGTGACTGGGGATACCACTTTGTGTACACCACTTTGAGCCTGAAACAAAACGCCAATCCATGGAGTGGCATTACGCAGACTCCCCACGCAAGAAAAAGTTCAGAATGGCTCCCTCTGCAGGAAAGGCTATGGCCACTATCTTCTGGGACATGAAAGGGATGATTCTGGTGGACATTTTGAAGAAAGAAAAAACAATCAACTCAGAGGCATATATTGCTACCTCTACAGAGACTTCAGAGACGTATAAAGCGAGTTCGACCGGAGAGAAAACTGGAAGGCGTCCTTCTTTTGCACGATAATGCAAGACCATACAACACTTTGCAAACAAGAGAGACCATCACAAAAGCGTGCTTGACTGTGTTATCCCACCCTCCATACAGCCCGTATCTCGCACCTTCAGACTTCCATTTGTTTGGGCCAATGAAGGATGCTATTCGTGGAAGAAAGTTTCAGAGTGACAATGAGGTTGTTCAGGAGGTTAAGAGGTGGCTCTAGCGGAACCCAGTGGACTTTTACCAACAAGGAATAAAGGCCCATGTTTCGAGGTCGAGGAAAGCCGTAGAAAAGGGTGGAGACTATGTGGAAAAATAAAAACTTGTGAAAAAGGTATGTAACTACTTGAGTACAAAATTTCTGGAACTTACGAGGAAACTTGGAAAGAAAAAAAAGGTGGGGCAAAATATATTGAGTGGCCCTCGTATATATACTATACACCCAATCCCTATTTTTTCGTTTTTTTACAGAGCTAACGCATGTGTTAAATTGATCAGGTCGTGGATAGTGGTAGTGTTTTATCAAACCAAGATGTGCAGAATCTTGCACCGCAATCCAGCCAGCTCGAATCCGACGCTCTTCCGAGAGCCACAAGTGTACCAATCTACTCCGATAATGTGCTGTAAGTAAGATGTAGCTCAAATTCATCATCATGATCAGTCTAGTGTTTAAGTCTCTTTCTCAGCAGTTTATGTAACTATCTAATTCCTGTTACATAATCGGGATTATGAAATGAAATGGGCAGGTTTTTTTTCGATTTTTATTTTAAAGCACTGACTAGGATTTACTTCGATGCATGATACAATATGAGGAAACGTTGGCGCAGGAAATTCAAATCAGCTCCCGTGAGTGGTAAGAAACCGATTTTATTTTAAAACAATGGCTAATTCGCTATACAATTATGCCTCTCTCATTATTCTGTAAAAATCCTGATAATAATAATGAGAATAATAATAATAATAAAAATAATAATAAAGCGCAGTATACTGCAATATATTTTTCTTTTTAGAAAGTCGGGGAGCGATTACATAGAACTGTACATGCCGACGCAGCAGTATGATGGCTCGCTGGATGTTTTATACGAGACTGGGTCCTAAAACACGGAATTCAAGATAATCGAAGAAACGATAGAATTTTTTCATTATTTCTTTTTGTGTGTGTGTGTGTGTGTGTTGGCAGGATGAGAATAAACAAGGTATTTTTAACATTTTATCACATAATAATGAAACTCTGTAAATTTTCAAGCCGTATTTAAAAAAAGGTATATCTGATACATTTATAAATTAGTTGTAGCACACTTCTAGCTATTAATACATAATTTTATTTATTGTATTTGTCGCATTGTACGTAATATATATGTATAGTTTTAAGAGCTATAAAATTAGGAGTAAGGTTTCTATTACATTTATACTAATAGGTGAAGTACAATTCTAGTTATTAATATATAATTTAATTTATTGTATCTGTCGCATTTTTCGTTATATATATATATATATATATATAGTTTTAAGGGCTATAAAATTAGGAATAATTTTTTTTATTACATTTATACAAATAGCTGTAGTACAATTTTAGATATTAATACACAGTTTTCATTTATTGCGTCGGTACATACATATATATATATATATATATATATATATATATATGTGTGTGTGTGTGTGTGTGTGTGTGTGTGTGTGTGTGTGTGCGCGCGCGCGCGCGTGCGTGTGCATCCTCATTTTAAACAATAGGAGTGTTTGCTTCATTTAGAAATGGAATTTATGGGCTACCTCACTAAACACAAGTTTATTATTAGATTCATAATAGCACAAGTTCATTTTTTAAAGAAAGTTGAAAAGCTGTTTCTACGAGCCAAAAATAAAATAAAAAGTAGGTAATGATGCCCACACACATTTGAGAATAAACTTTGATAAAGTTGTGGATTCCACACGATTCGGGGTATACGTAGCTGTTTTATAAAACTCACAATTGCGGGGTCGTGCCATAATTGCAGTGCTAAAGAGTCATAACCAATAGACACATTCTTTAGTTCTAACAAATATCCCAAACCAGTGTGTACCATGGCTATCCAATGAATCAGTATTTACTATAAACGCTGCATATTTTGGGGTAATCGGATGTTTTTAACTTTTCATTTTTTGTATAAGTCCCAACGAATCTGTTTTGCGTGAAATAATCGTCTCGTGTCGTTATTTCGTCCATTAATTTTAAAAATCACCGGACACGCTTCTGAAACGGTCAATCTCGACGATGCTGCCTTTCCAAGTAAAACAGCATGCTTATCGGGGTGGAAAATGCTTCACCAAATTCAAATCTTACCCCAAACTGCCCTCTAACTGCAGATTCAAATGTGTACATACTCTAGTACATTGATCAGGTGAAAGGTCAAAAGTGTATATGTTAATGTAATTTATAAAATTGTCTATAGTCACGCCTGTACCAAATACATCGCAACCGTTGATATCGCTGTTCAGATTGTGGTATGCGCGTGAACATAAAGAAAATTTGTTGTCTGTAGAGTATTTCACCTTGAAAGGTCCGCCTACAGCTATGTCATTAACAAGCAATGTTATGTTTTTTATACCAAAATTTTTGAATTTGAAAGCCTAATTCTTATATTCGCCAACCATAGCTTTATGATCAAGCATACCAATAAGGACACGCTGCAGCAGAATTCCCAATACCACATTTTCTATCTGCTTGCTAGTTAAACCGGCCGTGATAGTATGCTTTTTTAAATTCACACGTTTCGTTGGGTATTTAGCTGTGTCTTTTAACAATTGTTTCTCAATATCCAACTGTTTGGAGGTAGACATCTTCACGCTGCGAACGCTAAGTTATGTCTTAAATGTGTACAACAGTGGGCTTAATTGATTGTTCGCTACCCTTATCCAGATTTAAGCATATCTAGGGAGCTGTGCGTGTAATTTTGATTCTCATTTTAACACCGTTCAAAAGCAGTTTTTCTTGTGACAAAAAAGAAGTGTGTAATCTTCCGTAGCAGTCGTAAATTTTCTTTTTAGAAATTTTAAATTTATTTTTTACGCTGTCCAGCAATTGGGGTATACTGTATAATACCACAGCTGCCAAATGGGTTTCTTTTTCATCTCGTAAAGTTTAACGCAGTTTCTAAATGGACTCTATAATGATGATAGCTAGCCCTTAGCAAGACGTTTGTCTGATTTAGGTACACATCACACAGACTTATTAACTTAGGTAAGAAGTTTTTTTTCTGGGTACACTGCATATCCCTCTTTACAATCTCTTCCGTCTGAATGTGCGATTCTGAGTTTGGTTTAAAGAAATCCGTTTGAAGGATCAAAAAAATGGCTCCCTGACGACGAAATCAAGAACTCTATAGGAGCAGGCGATGACCCAATAGCGTTGAGAGGATGAATTGTCATGAATTCGGATTCCACAATGCTTGTCTGCGTTGGTGGCACATCAAAGAGAGTTAATTCTGATTTGCAGCTCTCCGAGCTGTGAGGATGTATAACATGTGCCATATCAAGCGTTAATGCCCTGATTGTAGGGCCTTCCTCTCAAGATATTTGGCACCACTTTTTAGTAGGGGAACAGCAGTACGCAGTATAGCTGAAACAATTTAACCGCTACCGCTTCCATGTTGATGCCTCACTTTTACGTCATTCTGTCGCAACACTCCGGAAGTGAAGCTTCACGGTTAAGCACCCGTTACCGAATGGAAACTTTTCCCCTCAATCGTTCTTCTGTATATTGAAATATTGTTTAGTAGGTTAGATGCGACTTTGACATAATGAGGTTAATCATATGTGATGCTCAAACTCTTTCTTCTATGATTGGGAATGTGCACAACGCGTAACAATCGTACCTGGCTTTCCCCAAGAAGTTGATGTTCCACAATGTCGCTGTAAAAATAACACATAGGAGGAGAAGGGCCGCGCCGCTATTTTCAAATTCTCCAATTTTAGTTGGTATAATAAACTGACCAAGTCATACGGTAATTCCTGAAAAGTATGTCTATGGAAGGCTAGACTATTTACTCCCAGGCAAAATTTTGAACAGTTCTTTGTCTTTAATATTTCTACGAGCCCCCGATTTTAACAACAAGGTATGTACAGGTGTGTCTTTGTTTACGACTTCAAAAAGTAAAGAAGATGTAAGGTTTGACCTTTCAAGCCCTCGTTCAAGGCACTTACAATATCTTCGGTCATAATGTGCCGAACCTCGTATTATTTCTGTAGTGTAGTACTTTGCGCTCCCGTTCTGTGCCGAACGCATAGTATCATCTAAAGTTACACCAAATTTTTCGCATTCATCACGCCTTCTAAGATTCATAAAAACGGCCTCTTTCTTCTCAATACTTAAAAGTTTGCTGGTCAAATGAAATTCGCACAATCCAACCTCCTATGATTCACGCCTCACCTCGATGGGTCTATGCAGCTCTGCTATAAAGTTGGACAGAGTATTGTCCGGATGCGAGTCCAAAGAGGCAGCGGAGGGCATTGTTACGTAGAAGTGATTATGCAATATGTTGTATACTGTTTAACTTTCATTATTGCATCAGCTTTTATATAGGAGTTGAAGCTTTAAGGATACCTTAGATACTTCACCAAATACATCTTTTTCTTCCCTGTACCTTTGCTTCCCAAAATTTTTTAAATTTTAAACACTTTTTTCCTAAATAAAGCGTCACTTTCTGGAACTCCTCGCCGTAAAAGCCACCCCCAATTTCTTCACCATTCAAATCCTCAAACTGTACATAACAACTGCGCTTTCTTTAGGCTTGACGGCTCTAACTTTAAAAATCGCCTGAATCCATCCTTGTTCTAATCTTTTCGCAAATTTATTCCCCGCTCCTGACAGCCCTACATAATTATTGATTTTGAAACGCGCGGTGTATGGCACCGTTCTGCGACTATCTTTTCTCGCCTCAAGCTCTGTATGCGTGCCTCTCTTTAAAACCTCGTTAGGGGATGTGCCAATCATACGATGGTGTGAACAGTTGCAGGATGACGCCAACTGTTCCAGAATGTCTGTGTATCTGTACGTGCTTTTATACATAAAATAACGATACATATGCTCCTTTATGGTACGCTGCACTCTTTCGGCTAAAGATGCCTTATGCATGGAATTGGGTGTAACAAATGATATTAAACTCTGCCAACATGTTCTGAAAAGCGAGGCCTATAAACTCTGCCCTAATATGTACAAAAATATCCGGGGATTCTGTTTTCCTTTAACATCATTGCCTTTGTAGCTTTAGCAACTGTTTCAGGCGAGTTATCTTTTACAGGAATTAGCCATAAGTACCTGGAGAACATATCTATTATAAATAGTATGTAGCGACAACAGTCATTATACAGTGAATACCTTTGCATGTTAGTTAAATCAGCTTCCAAAATAGAATCAATCGAAGCGGCTACCGTTTTGGCAATTTTAAATCTTCTCACCGGCTTATTAAGTGTATAAGCGTCCTGCTCACGCAAAAACCTCTCTCATCCTTTTTCTCTGTTCCTTCATTATAAACACCTCTGTAGTGTGTAATTTTTTCTTAATATGTTAACCATTTGCGTATTTTAGAGGGGCGCGGGTAAGTTGTGCGTTGCTGGTTTGCCTCTTCTTCTTCAGAGATGTTACCAAGGTAGGCGAAGGCGTGCTCTTTCGTGGTACGTGCATTGCTTGACCCAAGTCTTTTAATCTGTTCTGGTTGCCTATAAGCGTTTTTGGAATGTTTATTTCGTGTAGACTCGATTCAACATGCTTCCAACCTGTTGGTGATGGCCTATCCCACTTTCTCACTAAATCATGTACTATATCAATAATATTCGAACCCTGTACCTTTGCCCCTTCAACAACCTCAGCATATCGGACGATTGTATAATGGGGTCCTCATTCAATAGATTATAAAGACTTACGCCTTTATTCCTCAATGTATGAGGGAAACTATTTTTTAATACATGTTCGAGGTGTTGCGAATTCACCCCGCTTGTTCGTCTCTAGTCTCGACCGCAGACCCTGTGTCGCTATGTTCAACATCATCAGCGCTATGTCTGATAACTATGGGTACCTCGGCAGGCTTCTTATAATATTCGAGCTCTTGAAGAAATTTCTGAAGAACTTCTTGGTATAAAATTCTTTTCTTGTCAGGAGGCTTTTCACTGTTTATTAGATTCACTAATTCGTTCTCCATTTTTGTAAGCCTATTTTTACTGGATTCTAGAACTGATTCCTGGTTCTTTGTATTTTGTAGTGGAGCATACACTTTGTGTGGAATCACGACCACTTTATTCATTATATTATACTAGGCAATAAATGCCCCAAGACTGAAAATAAGATAGGGAGGAACGATCCTCTTCTTTGCATAATAATTCGCTTTTTCTTCCCCACATTTTGTTTTTTACTAGCGAGTGCACGTATTACGTTCTTGTAACAACGTAAGCGCGACTTCTGTGAGAATTTCACTGGTACATTGCATTTTATAACATTGAGACAGATTTCACAGATGCATTTTAAAAATTCAGGATCAATATTTTCAACAAACAGATGTTGGAGGGTGCACGGTAATCGTTAATAAATTTTTATAAATTCACGGTATTTCTTTAATCTCTTTGTCATTCTGGGATATACACCGTTTCAGCCTCGTTCGGAAATATATTCGTTCTTAGAAGCACCCTGAACGTTTTTCGCGGGTGAAGGTCACAATACAATTATCCGTAACGTTGACTTGTAGCTTCTTTATAAACTTCCAGAAACTCCTTGCACTGATTCGGAACATTTGATGGGCCAATACCCCAATTTGCGCTACATCACTACGATGTGCGAATAAGACTAGATATTGCGTGTTTAGCGATACATTACACATGTATCTATTCTTGAGAAACAGGTTTTGGTTAATTAACAACATGCTTATGTTATGATGGTGGGAGAATACTGTAAATGTTTCAGCGAACGTTTTATTCATTTTTAACATCAAACTTTCATTGCTTTTAATGTATTCTTTCAGGAGGGGGTGTCATTTTATCCATTTGGGATCAAATTGACCCACGGATCCTCTCCTGTTATTTGATGTATACTTCGTTTAATGTAATAATTTTAATGAATTTTACCTTACTTCAGATATTTGTTTCATACATACACACCCATAGTCATAGATTAATTTCGTAAATTTTTGTAAAAATGTCAAGAAAGACAATACTTGATTATCGTGAAATTATACAAATGCTTGAATCACTACCATTAACATAATCACTACCATTAGGGTGATTTTTTTTAGCTTTGTATTTGTATCAGGAGTCAAAACATTGAAAGAGATGATATTATTCGTTAAAAGTTCTTAAATATTAAATACTATGTTTCATTCACCTGATTGTTTCGCTTAGAATTTTTATAGCAACATTTTGTAAGATTCCAACAAAGGTTCCAACAACGTCAGTAAATTGACGAGGGTTAATAGTATGATATATTCAACAATCTTTTTTTCTTACCATACATACAAGATAAAAGGATGGATGGGTAGTGGTTGAAGAAAACTTCAGCTATTTTAGCAGTGGTTTTAAATTATTCAATGTAGAAAATTAGCATTAAAAAAATTGATGAACAAATTTCCATTCACAAAAAGCTATGTAACACTCTGAAAGAGATAATTAATACAAGACGGTTAAAACAAATCGCTTGTCCTCCCTCACACAAGGCGGAAATTCTTAGTGACTCCAAAGCTATTGCCAATTTACTAAACAACTTCTTTGCAAATATAGACTCCAATACTGCAGCCTCGATCCCAATTACAAACATTCACTAACGACAATACATACCACAATCAAATTCAAACTCATTTTTCTATGATCCAGTCCTACCATACGATATGTCTCTAACAGTAAATAATCTAAAAATTGAACATTCTGACATCAATACTATCCCGGTAAAAATATACAAATTAGTATTCGATGAAATTGCAATGCAAGGTTATAAGTGGATATGTGCAAGTAAACTTTCATTGAACCTGACAAACTCATTTTTTATGACTAGTACCACAAACACATATTAATACAAACTGTCAATAAAATTGGGAATACTACTCTTGCAAGACTGAATGAGGTTAAACTACTTGGCATAAATTTAAACGAAATTTCAGAAGTCATGTACAAATCAAATCCCAAATATCAAGATTTCTCTTCATATTATTTAAACTAATCTACGCACTCCTTACCCTATATTATTCTTTCATACATCCGCATTTATTATATTGGATTACAGCATCGGGTAACTCCAAGAATATATAAAACATCCTTTGGAAGTAATTCATAAAAAATGTCTGCGAACTCTCTCGAATGATGAAAACAGACAAAGTCACACGTCCCCATTGCTTAAAGAGCTAAATATTTTAAAGCTAAATGACTTATACAAATTCAGCGTTGCTGTCAGTATGTTCAAAGTTATCCACAAAAATCGACACACATCTCCCATTGAAAAAAAACGATCACCCGCCATCAAATACAGCATCGTTATAACACCAGACTGCCCAGTGATTTATACACAAACCTAACTATACAATAGAAAGTGTACGAAAGCACTTTCTTTCAAGGGAACAGTTGTATGGAATGCAATTCTCATACATATCAGGCAGGCTTCATCACTAAATGTATTTCGCAATATTACTAAAGAAGTACTCATAAGTACTACTGCCATTTTTACCATAGTAACCAATTTTGTAATCAACTATTTAAAATATGCTAATTTCATTAATCGCCTTTAATTTCGTAATCTATTCTTTTCTATATTGTTTTTATTGAGTAGCATTTATTTTGTACTCAATATACAATAAATCATTTAATTTAAAATTATATAAACTGAATAAAATAAATAGTCCAGTTTCACAGTTATTTATGTCATTGTAAATTGTAAAAGCATTGTATTTGTTTTATAATATAAAAGTTACTTAATATTTACTATTGTTATTGATGTTATTATTTTTTGTTGTTATTATTACTATCACTTTCCACTTTCACTATTTTATGTAATATTTTCAACTAAATATAACCTTGGTTAACCTTGGTTTTGTTTCGGCCCAAATTGTTCATTCTGACGAAGGACAAGCTTGTCACTCCACCTTAGACCCACAGTTTAACGTGGAATCAGACCCACGACCCACCACGGGTGGTCAGAAATTAGAAAGTCCTCGCCAGGACTCGATCTCACGACCTCTCGGTCATCATCCCAGAATCTTAACCACTAAGCTACCCAGGGTAGCATGTAAAATCATGTAAGATTTTGTAAATTTTATATTGTATTTATTATTGCTATTAAAATTTTTTGTTTTCTTCATTACTATTGCCTGCAACTTTCACTATTTTTATGTAATAAATAAGCTAAATGCCATTAATTTTGCCTTAAAAGCCTCCATGCTTCCAAGGGCATAATGAGGTGAGAGTACTGTGAATGTATTAATGTCACAACAAATGTCTAAAAATTGTAGAACTCCCTCACTTTTATCCTTTTCTGAATAAAGTTTTTGAGTAAATTTGGAAATTATCTAACATAGATAAATATCACTTATTATATTATCACATGATGAATGTCCAATGAGCATATAAGGAGAAATATTTTTCTCGCTGTCCTCAAGTAAAGACAATGGGATATAATGAGTTAAACTAGTTTCAACTCGATTTTTAACTCTGAAAAATATTTTCAATACCTCTTATAAACCTTACTCTCTAATATACAGTTGTCTCTCCACTTGCGTTACTTTATAAATATCAGGTATATTATATATATATATATAATATATATATATATATATATATATATATTATATATATATATATATATATAATATATATATATATAGGCTATTGATTTGGCGCGGAAAACGCAGTTTAATAATAAACAGGAACACCAGAGAAAATACAAACATCCTTCAAGGTTTAATAGTACCAACGTTTCGGAATGCACTAATTCCATCTTCAGGGCTAAAACAATAAAATTCCAAATCACATACAAAATACAAATTGCTTAATAACAATTTAAAATAAACTTAAAAAATTATAAAATTAGCTAAGAAATGTAAAACATTAAAACTAAAAGGTAAATAAATGTGAAGTTAAAAAGTTACAATTATAAAAAAGTAAAGCATTAAACTGAAACGTAAATAAAATAAACTAGTACCTTAACCAAAACATAGATGATCTATCGATGATTCGTCAGAATTTAGGTCTGGTTTAAATTTATAAATAAACAAAGACTCCATAATTTTAAGCTTAAGGTCAGAGCTTCCGGCAGCAAGTACGGCGAAATTAATCTGTGAAATCGGGTGGTTATTGTTGTGCGAGTGACTACGTATGAGAGAATTAGGTGGTTTGCCAAGGGGTAAATTTGTACGGACCGATTTACCGAGATGTTCGTAAATACGAGATTTTAAATGTCTTAGTTTTTCCTATATATGACCCCATACAGTGGTCACACTTGTATTGATAAACTATGGATGACTTAAGAAGTGTAGGAATAACATCCTTGTATTTAAATAAATGGTAAATCGATTTAGACAGGGTGAATATAATTTTTATACAGAGTTGTGGGTAGAATTCCTTGAGCAATTTTAAAAGTTTGTTTCTAATGTTAAAACTTGAGGTTCCCATATGGGAACCTCAAGTTTTAACATTAACATTTTATAATTTTAACTTTTTAACTTCACATTTATTTACCCTTTACAGTAGTTTCAATGTTTTACATTTTCTTAGCTAATTTTATAATTTTTTAAGTTTATTTTAAATTGTTATTAAGCAATTTGTATTTTGTATGTGATTTGGAATTTTATTGTTTTAGCCCTGAAGATGGAATTAGTGCATTCCGAAACGTTGGTACTATTAAACCTTGAAGGATGTTTGTATTTTCTCTGGTGTTCCTGTTTATTATATATATATATATAATATATATATATATATATATATATATAGATATATGATGTCCATACGATGGTTCTGTGCTAATGTTTATTATTGTGAAACAAACTCAGGAAATTATGAAATAAATTTTTATCATAATTCTATTTTTCACAGTTAATTTCATTCCACATTGTTTTATTTAATATTTTGTACTGACTTACCTTTTAAATAATCTATAATTTTGGAAATGAAGACGGAAAATTATTGCAGAAACGCAAGAATGATAAATATTTGGGTTTACCTGTTTATCATATATATATATGACACACACAGACCGTGCATGGAAAATTAAATCCACTATAGTCCGAATAAGTAATGGTAAATGACAAATACTATAGTTTTTTCTTTTTTATGATGCTAGCCCGACGTGGGCAACGGGTCACTCGCAAAGAGGTCCCAAACATATAGCTTCCCTCACCAGCTATCTGCAAAGCAGATAGGATCCAGCTTTGGGACAGGATCCAGGATCCTATCTGCTTTGCAGATAGCTGGTGAGGGAAACTATATTTTTGGGACCTCTTTGCAAGTGACCCGTTGCCCACGTCGGGCTAGCATCATGAAAATGAAAAAACTATAGTATTTGTCATTTACCTTTACTTATTCGGACTATAGTGGATTTAATTTTCTTAGAAGAGTTCTTTGTTCCATGCATGGTCTGTGTTTATCATAAAGAATCTCAGGGAACCATTCTGAGTTCATTCCCATATATATATATATATATATATATATATATATATATATATATATTTGTTCGTTCTCCCTCCTCATCTTGCGCGGAATGTTCTCCTATACAAGCGTCTTTCTTTACGTTAATTATACTGCATGTTCTTTGCAGTTGAAATATATATATATATATATATATATATATATATATATATATACACACACACACAGACACTGTATATATATATTTATTTGCATATTGGAAAACAGCCTAATCGAATTTTTCAGAATTGTAAAGTACTTTACTTGATTATGTAGAATCACATTGTTTAATGCGCATACAAATGATGAAAAAGAACCTCGTGTATCGGAAAGGAGGCGCGCTCTAATCCTTTCTCCGTTCGTGTTTATTTAACGTAATATGAAAACTAGGGAACGCAAAAGGAATTATTCATATATGAAGAAGGCATTATTATTATTATTTATCATTATTATTATTATTATTATTATTATTTTAAGGTTGTACATTTTCAACTTTCTTCTCATTCGCTGCTTTTAGATTGTTTTTCTTAGATATGCTGCTGACGTTTCGTTCATTTACAGTTGGCCTCGCCGAAATTTAACTTTGAGGTGCTAAATTTCTAAGAGGTCAAACTGAAATGTGTGGCACAACTGCCGCAGAGAAGAGATTGCGTGAAGTCTTTCAGAGAAGCCTTTCAACATACATAGCAGTCGTTTCTATCCAAGATGAATTTCTAACGATGACACTCTGAATATGTTTTTAGTAAATGAACGAAACGTCAGTACCAAATCTAAAACGGAAGAAAAAGGTGGAAGATTAAATCTCCGTATCTACATACTTAAAATTTTGAATCTTCAACTATTTATTATTATCATACTTATTATTATTATTATCATTATCTTCTCTATTATTTATTGATTACACATGAAAGGTAAATGTATCGGGTTCGACTCTCGCGCCGACGCGCCGCATCGTATTGAGGTTAGTAGTATGGTCGCAAACCAGACGAGTGCAGAGCAATTGCAATGGTGATATGAGTGCCAGTGCCACCCATCCCACGCCCTTGTTGCAAGGTCCTAACCTCCTCCCCAGTGCTCCTCCCAGAAAGGGGGGAGTCCACCTAACCTCTTTCGGGAGAAGGTGGGACGGCCTCACCCCCGAAAGGGGTATACCTAACCGAAGAGAGAGAGAGAGAAAGGAGGAGAGAGAGAGAGAGAGAGAGAGAGAGAGAGAGAGAGAGAGAGAGAGAGAAACCATCCTTCCTCTGCGAGATGCAGAAGCTTAACGAGAGCTGAGGTAGCATCACTTGGCTTAGAACTCGAAATCCGCTAGTTGGCTTAATCAGCCAGTTGGCAGTTGGCTTAGAAGACTAGAAGGCATAAATGGCCTGTATATATTAATAACCTTCGAACGAATTAAAAGCGCACACAAACGCACATACACTCCCATAGATATATCCCTTATTATCACACACACATACACACACACACACACACACACATATATATATATATATATATATATATATGTATATATATAAACAGATGCATGCAAAGCCTCAATAGCAAAATATATACGAGCATAACCACCACACAAAAAAAACACCACAGCATCACAACCACTAATCGTCTAAGTACAGCTTACCATCACCTAATCAAACCCACGGCTTTTACTTAACAGCTCCTGGTAAACCGACTAGGTCTCTAAATACGACCCAATAGACAGAGGTATTAAGCATAAACAAATACGCTTATGGGGCCAAGGGGTAGACCGACAAAGTCTCAAAAAATGGACGACGCTAATAGTTTTTCTATTAAGCTTCTCATGGTGGAACACCACGAGGCCAATTTGACGTTTGGGACGATTTTTTATACAAAAAATTTAATAAGAAACTAAGTTTAATGCCAAAACTAATTTCCACCTTAATATAAAATTTTATCCTTAAACTATAACATAAAAAACATTAATATGATTTTATATTAAAAATAGATTCTATTTCGGGATAACTTATTAATTTTTCGTCTTTCACCCAATTATTTTGTTTCAATTCAAATTTGTCTTTGATATACCAATATATCTTTAAACCTTATTCCAAAAAAATTTTAATATGATTTTTAAAACAAAATAGATTCTATTTCGGGGTAACTTATTAATTTTTCCTCTTTTACGTAACTATTTTGGGTAAATTTTTGATAGTCACCGAACAGTGTTTTTCTGATGAAAAATATGTTTTTCTGGTGTGTTTTTAGGTGATTCGAATGATTTTGACCATCGTTTCTATAGCAAATCACTCGTTTTTGAGTTAGCGTGATTTTCGTTAGTTTTAACGAAAATATCACGACTAAACCTAACAAATCGTAAAGGGCGTACAGTTGACCTAACCGGGCATTAAATTAACCTAACCGGGCATTCAATGAACCTAACAGGTCAAAATCATTCGAATCACCTAAAAACACCAAAAAAAACATTTTTCATCAGAAATTTTAGAATCAGATGACCAAAGAAGGCTTACCTAACCTTATCGTTTCACTGTTCCACTGTTTCACCGTTCTTTTGGTAGAATCGAGCTATAATTTCGTAGTAAGTGAGAGTGCAGCCTCCACACACTAATGCCATGGCTAAAGTGAGCTATTCAAATTCAAATCAAGCCCGGCACGAGGGTGGTTCAATTTTATTGGCTAAGACAATGACGCCGTCTGTGATTGGTTAAATTAAAATCAGTGGCGCATGCGCAGTTACATTCCCTTGAGAAACGCACAAACGAAAGAACGAGTGTGTCCCAAAAAGACAGAGAAGACGGTTTTGGACTTAGAAAAATTCTTGGATATATTATCTATGGATATCTCAGTAATCAGTCGTCTGCTGAGGAAATTCATAGAAGAAAAGTTTCTTAGAATTGTCTAAAGTATGGATTGCCAAGAAAGAAAATTAAAAAACGCTGTCCGGCTACTATCTAAAAATGACCCTATTTTGTTTCAATGCAAATTTATCTTTAACCTCTTAACGACCAAGGTTTTTGTAGGGTTAAGTTATGAATGCGTGTATTGGAAACGGTACAAATTTGACCCAGTGGTCCAAAAGAGGTTAAGGCACAATTATATCTTTAAACCTTATTACAAAAAATATTAATATAAGTTTATATTAAAAATAGATTGTATTTCGGGGTAGCTATCGCCAGAATATCCATAGAGTATTTGAACATCTTGTTCCTCAAGCTTCGCACGGTTCAATGTAGCCTTAAAAGTCTCAAAGGAGGGAGGGCTAGGGTGTCTTTCAGTATTCGCCACATCTTCCATCTTTACCGAATACCCCTTCATAAACATCGAACACGCAATATCAAAGGTAGCCATCACTATTTTTCGTCTACGTGAGAAATCTTCAAATATACATCTGAGATCCAGCGCTTGCAGCGGTCAACTGAGCACGCAGGGTAGAGATATGCCCAAGGTAGTAGCGGAGACACGTGACCTTTGATCGATCATACAGGGGCGGAGTTTAGGACTTTTCATATACATACGCTACTGTTTAATTATTTGGAGAGATGTTACCCCAGTGAAGTTTAAATGATTTAGAAATAAAGACTTAAACCTTTATTCCTTAATGTATGTTGAGGGGTTCAATTAAATATATGAAATAATTTTGCTTACCATACAAATAAACTTCAAATATATATAGTAGTGTATTCCAGGTTTTAATTAAAAGTCGCTGTACCGCTTAGAAGATTAATCCATAAATTGAAGTCTTACAACAATAAAGGAAATATACTGAACATTTTCTGGCTGATAGACGCCAATGTGTGTGTGTCTGTTATTGATTCGAATGGAGTTAACCGTGATTTGTTGGTGATTACATTCGCGGTTCAACCCCTGCCAGCCCACCACAATGCGCCTCAGTCATGTCTCTCTCAGCGCGACAAAGATAATATTAGCAACAATGTTAGCAGAGGGAGGGTTACAACATACTTTCCCCAAGAATTGAAATTAGACGGGGCGTTCGAATTTTTAATGCGGTGAGGGCCGAGGGGTGAGACCGTGAGGGCGAAGGTGGGCTTTATGGCACCATAGTAAAAAACTGAAAATATATATATCTATATATAATATATATATATATATATATATATATATATATATATATACAGGGTGGGCCGTAAGTTTCCATACATAGGAAAAATTAAACGTTTGTTTTTATGTTTCAGATACCCTAAGAATATGCGTTTGACGTAAGATCTTGTTTACTGATGAAGCAAATTTTTACGTCAATGGAGAGGTTAATCGGCAAAACATACGTTATTGGAGTAATGATAACTAACTGGCTGAGTCCGACGAAGATGCAAGGTGCCGTAAAGTGATGGTGTGGGCCGGATATGGGGTGACAGAATTATTGGACCAATTTTTGTCAGTGGAAATCTAATGCCGAAAGGTATCTTAACATGTTGCAAGAAGAGATTTTCCCATCCCTGCTAAACGAGGAAGGTAAACTTCCCAGTTTACTTCCAGCAAGATGGAGCTCCACCTCATTATGGTCTTCACGTGCGTCGGTATTTGGATCAGCAGTTTCCGGATGCTTGGATTGGTCGGCGTGGTCCTGTGTAGTGGCTCTCCCAGATCCCCAGATCTCACCCCCCTTATTTCTATCTTTGGGGGCACTTGAAGGCCATGGTGTATCAGGAAAGATACGAGACATAATCATCTAAAGGAAGTATCACCAACGCCATTACAAGCATAACGTCAACTGTGCTAATGCGTTGTTCATCAACAGTGTGGGAACACGTATTGAAATGTGTTTTCAAAACAATGGCAACCATGTAGAGCATATTATATAAATAAAAATAGTTGTCCATAAAAAAATGTTTATTTTTCCTATGTATGGAAAACTTACGGCCGGCACCCTGTATATATAATAACCTGCTCCCTCCGAGTTTCGGGCAAGGGTCAGGATGTTACTAGAGAGAGGGTTATTACTTTAGCACTCCTGGATGCAGAAATCGTTTACTCTTCGTATTCCCAACAATCGCGGAGTACTGTGTGGGCCCGTGTTTTTCTTTTATCCCAGTTATCAAGTCCAAAGAGTAGAAAATAAACACAACGCTTACAACGATTTTTAATTTGAATATAGGCGAGATAAATATAATGGATTGGCATGAATCAGATGTTTC
>JAJOZX010004100.1:397500-415000 GCA_023014485.1 Bathynomus jamesi | reverse complement strand
CTTTCAGAAAGAGAATATATGTGATCTTTCCAGGAAAGCTCATAAGAAAAGAAAACACCGAGAATGCTAAAAAAGAGGAAGGACCGAGTTGTGTATTGTCGAAGGTAAGGGACAGTCGTGTGGAAGATCGTGACGAGTAGACAGATGAAGGAATTGAGTTTTTGAGGCACTAAAAGCCGCAAGGTTTTCTTTACCCCAATCAGAGATAATCAGAGGTCAGGTGTACTATACCCGTCCCTTGTGAAGCATTGAATGTCTGTTAAGACAGACGCTTTGTGAATCGGGTGGAGGCGTGAAGAGAGGAATCATCGGCAAAGAGTGGATAGGACAGAAGTGCGATTTAATAGATCATTGATAAATAAAAGGAAAAGAGTGGGTGACAGGACAGAGTCTTGAGGAACATCACTATTAGTAAATAGCTTTAGGAGAAGAACAGTGGCCATCTATAACCACAGCTATAGATTGGGCAGAAAGGGAATCAGAGATGAAGGCACAGATGGAAAGGCTAGAAACCGAAGAAGGATAGTTTGGAAATTAAAGATTTGTGTCACACTCTATCAAAAGCTTTTGATATGTCTAGCACAAGAGTCAGAGAGATATGCAAGAAGATTGCCAATTGAGCGTCCCTTGCGGAACCCATACTGAATTTCAGATCGTGGAAGAAAGGTGGTGTTTAAGAATCTTCCTATTAAGGATAGATTCAAAAAGTTTAGAAAGGCAAGAAATCAAAGTAATTGGGCGATAGTTGAAGGGTTGAGAGGGGTCACCCTTCTTTGGGACAGGCTGAATGAAACCGAACTTCCAACAGGAGGGAAAAGTACCAGATGAAAGGCAAACGAAAGAGTTTGCCTAGACTAGGGTATCAGCTCAGAATCACAGTTCTCGAGAACAACAACTGGCGTAATTATTATGAGTATTTACATATTTTTTACATATTTATACACACATTTTACACATTTCTTGTACAGTATTATATAAATTGCGTGCGGTTTTTCTCACTCTAATCTTCTCGAAGAAGAAAGCAAAAAAATTCTAGAATTATTCTGAAAGATTTTTCAGCGTGATACAAAAAAAAAAAATGTATGATTAATCATACGAAAAACTAAACCAGAAAAAAAAATGGCTATTTAATTCATATTCATTCTTAGTGTAGATTAAAGTCGCTACGCTAAAAAAAAAAAAAAAAATGAAACTCATAAAAAGACTACGTTTCCTCTCACACCCAACCCCCACCCACCCCCAGCAACCATTCGCGATCGTAGAATTTCAAATGCGCCATCTGGTGTCGTATAAAGGAACGAAATTAGACAGGGTAAAATGTAGCCTACACCCTTTATAATTTCTTCCAAGAGTAATTTTATACCATGGAGGCATAAAGCGAAAACGTATCTAATTATATAATTTTGTTTTTAGTTCAATATTCGTAAATAATTTCGAATAAACAAGTGCCTATAAACTCGTTTTTCATTTCGAAATTAAACCTAAGATGGGGAGTCCCGTATAGTATCGTATATTTATATATAGTATGGGATTTCAGGTGTGAAAATAGTTTCCTTCCTCTGATTGGTCAGCCTTTGGAAGAAATGAAACGTGGTTCCTGATTGGGTCAGCCTTTGGAAGAAATTAAACATGGTTCCTGATTGGACAGTTCATAGTCTGCAATCCATTTTCTTTGAGTGACATATTTTCGGACAAGATGCTTATTCTGTTCCTTAAGGATGTGTGTATATATATAATAATAATACTGTAATATGTGTCGTCTCAACAAATCGCACGTCATTTAACTTCGCTGATCTAACGGGAAGGGGCGTTGGGACGTGATCACGAGGTAGTCCAATGCTAAATGGAAATCGCCTTAGTGATTACTAGGCCCATATAAAAATTAACTTTACATATCGCTAATAAAATAATAATAATAATAATAATAATTTGCTTTTATGCTCACCAATTCTGAGCCCCGCCTTCCACCTCCACCCCCTCTAAAAAAATTAAAATTACAAGGTAACATATCCAATCCAATTCTATTGTAAGTCTAAAGAACTTTATTTGACTGGACGAATTTTTATCTTCCATCTTAAATCCATTTTATCGAGTCGCAGGATTAAGTGTGACATCTTTAAAATATAAACCTATAAATTATCATGTTCCATTTCACCTTGTCTCCCGCATAAAGAAGAGAGAGAGAGAGAGAGAGAGAGAGAAGGTGAAATGAAATTGGAAATAAATGAATAAATAATGAAAAAAAAAAAGTGTTTCAATTTCCGTTACGTTATTTATTTACAGATAAATAATGTATAGATATAGGCATACTCTCGTGAGAAAGTAATTTCTTTTTATCGGTCTCACGGGACAGTGCATGCGGCTGCACAATCCTGTTTCGGCTTTATGGACAGTGCTTAAGAAGAGGGATAGAGCGTGGTATTACTTACTTAAATCTCTCATACTTTAGGCCATTTGTATGCGATTTCCGAAAAAGAAACGGATTCAGAAGAAAGTTCTGATAAAATAAATCGTCGACCAGGTTTCCGCTTGAAACGGTACCCGGGCTCGACCCGAGCACTTTTTTTATCTTTTTGTTGTTTTTCTTGTACCACTTTTTTATTTAATAAGTATTAGTCTAAGTGCGCGCGCGCGCGCGCGCACACACACACACACACAACACACACGCGCCTGGCTACCTACAAAACCGCGACATTTTCACACCTTTTCACATTCAATTCTGTATCGCGACATTTACCCAATGTAAAAAATTAATAAATTTAACCAAACCTAACCTAACCTTGCGTAACCTAAACTAACCTAGTCTAACCTTAATTATATCCACTTTTTTCATGATAAAAGATAACATTTATAAAGGTAAACCACCGCGACACTGCTAATGTCGTGATACACACGTTCGAGTCGCCATAGGCTCTGTAAGTATCCTAAAGATTGTCGCGATTCCGTAGGGAAGAGAAGAACACACACACTTCGGACACACAAATACACGGTGAGTCAAAAGTCCTGTTTCAAAAATAATAATAAAATAAATAACTTTGAGCCGAGACTTTTTGACTCACCCTGTATAATTAAGAGATGCGTAACACTTCAAGTATATAGTTAAAGGAGAGCCGACTGTATACGCGAGCGAGCACTTTTACGTTTGCATTCGGTGGAAACCCGTCTTTTTTAAAACAAAATTTTCTTTATTTATGATGACTTAATTTTTCTTGTTTTTCTTTTTTTTTTTTCGCTCTCATGAAAAATGAGAAAATCGAGTAAATAAGCCTTTTTACTTCAAAAAAAACTAAGCTTGTAAATAAAATACAAGTTTTGAAATACGTTTTCCATAAGTTTTCCCGTTTTTCACAAGGTTTTTTTTTATTGTATTTATTTTATAATTTTCTAAATATTTGTTGGCATCTTTTTTTTTTTTTTCCTCTCTCTCTCTCTTCTTCTCATTTTTGAAATATGTGGTCATTAAAAACCCGTAAAAACCTGTTTTTAAAATGTAGATTCTTAGTTTATTCTTTCTCTTTTTGTTTTTTTTATTTTTCAGTGAGAGAACGTAAAAATGGAAAACTCGCTCTCGTGCGTGTATACTTTCAGGATCTCGTGCATTTTCACACACTCTGGAATATGAAATAGAGACTTAATAACTTAGTGTGTGTAATATTTATTATTATTATATTTCGTATTTATATTTACACTTGTTCAATAATTATTACTGCTTGCCGATGTTTACGTCTTGTATATTTCTTGTTTATGGTAAATTACCATAAACTTACAGTAACTTACTGTAAATAAATGAGCTGCGAGCCGCGTGTGTGGATCATGGAACCCATAACCCATTATTTGCTTGAAATTTATAAAACTTTTCAACATGGCGGCATTAATATATCCTTTTTTTTATGTTTAGGGTAACTAAAATATTTTTTGCGTTTTAAGACAAATGAGATATTTTCGTTCTAAAATAATTCTGAATTTGGTTCTTCGAACGCGGTTTTCTGAATTTTTAATTTACAAAAAAAAAAAAAAAATTAAAAAATAGTTTTTCACAGACAAAATACGTAATGAAAAAATAAATTATAAATTAAATAAATCACAGACTCAACAAGTAAAATATTACTTTGAGCTTTTTAATAATTTTTCTGGAAGGTTTTGGTTACTTACAAAGAAAGTATAGCGTATTGCCTGTTTCTGGCAGCGTCTTTATAGTTCAGTGAGAAATGCAATTTTCCTACGAGCGAAGTGAAGACATTTAGGTCTGAGGCTCGAACCCCGGTGTTGTAAGTGATGATAATGCAAGAGTTAGAGCAATGGGCCGTATTAGTTGGCCTGACCGCTGTGCCAGTTTCTGGCCCACATTGATTATTGCTTATGTCTATATCTTCATTTTGTATGGGTTTTTTTTTTAGTATTTGTAAGTTGATCTCATACAGGGGGTTTATACAGTGCGTTCCAAAAGAACAAATGCTTACAGAATTAAAAGTTTTATTACATTTATTACGATAACTTGACATAATAATCAGTGTGTGATAGTGACACAATAATAAAAGAATATGGTGAGAGACCAACAGTTAAAATGAAAGTTGAGAGAGTTGAAATATTGTTAAAAGTCCTTTCCTCCCTCCTCTAAACATGATCTGGTCACGTTGGTTTGTGTGAAACGCGCGCTGCAGATCATCCGACTCGGTTATGGATGACATGAAAACCCTTTTTCAATTCATCTATAGCGAATGGTTTGTTCACACACACGACGTATTTTAGTAAAAAATAACTAAAATATTTACATAAAAAAAAATTTGTTTTACATAAATTTTAGATAAAAATGTCGACGTTATATGATTGATAATCCAGTGTTGTTTGTTGTTTTTTTATTTATTAACTTAGGTTACGTTTTTATGAATAGTGCACGAAATCTAAAATGTTTTGTTCAACTTATAAATGGAGTAGAAACAAATGAATAAAAAGTAACAAACCAAATGTCTTAGTTCATTTTAAAACTGTTTTTTTTTCTTTATCGCAAATTCTTTATTGGTCTGACAGTGGTGGCAACTGCTGCATAATTTCAATGGTTTCCAATTTCCAATTCCAGCCAGAAATTCCTCTTTAATAAACCTCAGGATATTTCGGAATTAAGTACATGAACTGTCGCCGAATAAATTATTGCTCATACGCGCATCCGTCTATTTTATCCCGTTCTCTTTATCTTCCAAACCTCTTTCGAATTTGGCTTTCTCGCATGGCAACCCATTCAAGGAAGCTTTCTTCCTTCTAACTTCCCGTGTAATTGTGTATGCATTAAAATAAGGAAATAGTAATAGGATTTTAAAATAAATAAAACATTAAGTTCGCACTTATTTAGACAATCTCTCCTATTGTGTATGGAACGCGTCTCGCGAATAAAGCATTCTTTTCGTTCACGATAATGTATGTCATTTTAAGCTATTTCGAGTCCGCTTTGCCTAGAAGAATAATTACCTTGGATTTTCCCCATTTATATTCCGGTTCTGTACCAGCGATGACATATTCAAATGAACTTAACGCACAGTCGACCTAAAATAATTCGCTATCACTCTTGGCACTACGTTTATTTAAGTGCCACTTAAAGTAAATGACAGTTTCTTCCATTTTTTTTTTTTGTACCTGCTTTATTAATTATTTATTCTTTGTCAAGCTAATTTCAATATTTAAATTTTAAGAAGGTAAAATGTGTACCTTTAGAGCGTATAATCCAAAGCGGTTTATGTAAATGTGAAATCAGTTTCTCTTCTCAAACGATGCCGGCTATTATATATATATACACAGGGTGAGTCAAAAGTCCGGAAACATAGGAAATAATTGGAAATTGTTATTACAATAATTTACAGGGTGTTGGCTTGGTCGTCGTGGTCCAGTGGAGTGGCCTCCCTGGTCCCCCGACCTGACACCGCTGGACTTTGGCTTTGAGGTGTCCCCCAGAAGTAATTGTGTGTGGTCTGAAGATCCTGGGCACAGACCACTTGAAGCAGCGCATTACAGAAGCCTGTGCTGCAATCCAGCCCGATGTCCTGGAAAAGAGTCCAGGTCGAGTGGAGAAACAAAGTCCAGAAATGTCTGGAAGTGAAAGGAGAACATATAGAGCACATCTTATAACATTACTTGTAACATGTCTTTTTGCAATAAAAGTTTCCTATCCTTCCTATGTTTCCGGACTTTTGACTCATCCTGTATATATATTACTTTATGTTACTTTATGCGAGTTCGAACGACGGTTCAGGATCGACCTGCGGTCAACCCTTCTGCAGCATCCCGCCTCATTTGCGGGACTACATATATATATATATATTATATATATATATATATATATATATATATATATATATATAATATATTTTGAAGTGTTCTGAATGAAAGAGAATGTCACTGTTGCAAAATGATATTTTAGGTTGTTTAACATAGTAATATATAAGCTCATATGAAGGAGGAGACCTACAACTCTACGTAGGATCCAAACCACTTAGCTACTAAGCAAGCCCCTTCATCCTTGAAATCTAAAGTCTGATCCAGGACTCGAACGTAGGACATTGAGATTAACAGCCCCTGCGCTTTACCCCTAGACTACCCTATAGCGGATCGTTAGGATGCATTTTAGTCTGTGTTTGCGACTTTTTGCCTATACAGGGTGGGCCATAAGTCGCTTTACCGAAGTAAGTTTTGTTATAATTCGAAGGTAAAGCGAATTATGGTCCACCCTGTGTATATATAATCAGGCATTTATAATTAGTTTCAACAAATGTCTTGGCAAAATACAAAAGTATGAATGTAACTAAGGATTACTTCCAGTTTCATGTCACTCTCCGGAATACTAAACTAACATTCTTACATATATTAGCACTGGTTGAACAGTACTGTTATCATACTTTATCATACGCGGCTTAAGAATCAAAACTTGACGGAGCGAAGAAATTATGTCCAAATTGAATTTACTCTCTTGGAATCATTTCAGAAATTTTATACCTTAAGACTGCCCGAGTTAATTTGTACATTTTCCACGAATTTGTTCTGTTGTCATATTTCGGTGACGTCTCGTCAGCAACCTTTTTAATAAATAAATAAATTAGTATTATACAATATATATATCTATATATATATATATATATATATTATATATATTATATTATATATATTATATATATTATATATATTATATATATATATATATATATATGCAAATAACTGCAATGACCGCGCAGTATATAAATGAATAGAAACGACATAAGTATTAAGGAACGTTTCTGCACACGAGGAGGAGAGATAACGAAATAATGAAAAATGAGGCGAACCGCCTGGGAATCGAACCCAGGGCCTTCCAATTGCCGGTCGGACGCTCTACCATTATGCTACGGACCTCACTCAATCACAAATCGAAATTCTCCCAAATAGGGCAGAAACCAATGCCCTCAGAGAGCACCCTCGCAAATCGTGAATATGCGCAAATAACTGCAATGACCGCGCAGTATATAAATGAATAGAAATGGTAGAGCGTCCGACCGGCAATTGGAAGGCCCTGGGTTCGATTCCCAGGCGGTTCGCCTCATTTTTCATTATTTCGTTATCTCTCTCCTCGTGTGCAGAAACGTTCCTTAATACTTATGTCGTTTCTATTCATATATATATATTATATATATATATATTATATATATATATTTTACCGATTAGAAATCTGAGTCCAGTCTCCTGGAGCAAATAAGCTGCCATACAGAGGGTTGACAAAAGTAAATAGGCACCAAGATGATTGTCCTCAAGAATAAGTGGAGAAGATCATCAGTGGGATGCCAGAACGTGTTGCGTTAGCTTTACATAATTGAAAAAGGAGAAAGTAACACGATTGTAAATAGTATATTCATTCAATAAATGTTGTTGTTTACTGACTTTAATTATCAATTCGAAAACTATTTACTTTTGTTAACCCTCTGTATAGTGATCAACATAGAGTATATCAAATTTATCGTATCCTCTCCAAATGCCCAGGAACGAATCTATTACCAAACGAAGAGCCCAAACTAGCGGACGAAATTTGTTATCTACATTGAATTCGTAATAAAATTAATAGAATGAATATTTGCTTTATACTTAGGTAAGGAGTTGTAATATTTTAAGCTCGAAATGCGAGGATTATCATTGCCGTAAACCGCTTAATTGCATGATTTTCCCTATCATTCTGTGTTAAATTACAAATACGTCTAATGATCAGATACAAATATAAAAAAATCAATAGAGAATTTTATTTTTCAGCCGTTGTCACATTTGGAGAAGTAATTTCTTTTTAGAGAATCTATAAAACTGTTTAGTTATACTATTTTTATGGGCTTCATTCGCCCCGTTTCTGAAATGACCTTTCCATGTACTCAGTAAGTCTCTTTACAACGATCCTAAACCCTCTTTCCACCCCTCAAGCCACCCCGCCCTCCTCCAAAAAAGGGTTATAAACGGCTTTCTCTTTTAAATTAAGAGGGGAAAATTTACAGTGTTCATCTTTATCATGGATATGTGCATGCGGCCATATTGGGTGTTTTACGAGATGATACACTTTGGTTTATTATTCGATTCTACGCATTTAAATTTCAGAGGCAAAAGTCTCGTGGTGCGCATGCGCGACTCGTAGTTTCGTTTGGTTTATAGGTTTGTAATAAAATAGCACAGCCTTTTCTCATGACCTCGCTGTAAGCGAAAGTCGGTTTAATTGAATTTTTTATATCAATATAAATTTTATTTTTAAGAGGAAATTTACTTGGCCCCGAAAATTTTGTAAAATTGGTAATGGTTGTTTTACTTTCATCGATAGAGCATAAAAATTGTCGACGATAAAAGTATTATCCAAAAAGGTCATTTTCATCCTCATTCACCTTTTTGAGAGTATACGACGCAAGTCCATTAAAAGTGTCGTGTAATTGCAATATTGCAATTTCGAAAAGTTTTGATGAAGTATAACATTTTGTTTCTATTTTGACATTAATCTGAATTCTGTTTTTGATGAATGAAATGTGGCAAAATACAATACTGGGCTTGAACATCTTCTATTGTGATTTGTTGGATGATTTCCTTTCACGCGTTAATAAAATTCTCTCTCTCTCTCTCTCTCTCTCTCTCTCTCTCTCTCCTCTCTCTCTTAATTCCTTCTGTTAGGCATATGGGCTACAATCGACGGTTACGCGCCCTGAACTTGTTTTCGCTTGAAACTCGGAGGCTGCGCGGTCAACTGATCGAGGTTTTCAAGCTCTTACGCGGGTTCAACGATGTCGATTTTAGAAGCATGTTTAGTTTAAATGATAACCCAACTCGCAACAATGGTTGGAAGTTGGATTTGAAACGGTTTAGGACTAGTGTGTGTGGGAATTACTTTACTTATAAGATCTGTGACACGTGGAACAGGTTACCTCCAGAAGTTGTGAACAGTTCCTCTGTGGATCAGTTCAAGAAAAGGGTAGACGAAATCTTGCACACTATTTGAGTGTGTAAAGACATTTAGGACCTCTGTCTGCGGAAATTTCTTTTCCTATAAAATAGTTAATATCTGGAACCAACTTCCCTCAGAGGTTGTTTCCAGTCAAAGTGTAAATGTGTTTAAAAATAGGCTAGACAAAGTACTGAATACTCTCATGTGAGCAAACTAAATATAGAGCTATTATATATTCTCCACCTTTCCTGTAAAATTTCCTTGGCTACTTTTCCAGGGTCAAGGTATTTTCTTCAACCTTTTTCCGTACCTGCCTCTGGCAGGGAGGGAGGGAGCGGAGGGTGGGGAGAGAGCCTTCTACTTTTCTATCCAGTTTTCTACTACTGCTAGGATAGTTGAAAGAAAAATAAACTTTTACAAAATTTTCCCTGGCACCCGTTGCCATTGGTACCTCCTCGGTATGGGCCGCAAGGCCTTTTGAGGTACTTCTTTTCCTTGTAACTCTCTCTCTCTCTCTCTCTCGGAACCTCTATAAATAACACCATTTAACTTCAGTTGTAGGTAAATATTTAGAGGGGATAATAGCGAGTAGGATTGTTGACCATTTGGATTCCTACAAGCTACTTGGGGACTCCAACATGGGTTTAGATTTAGACGGCATAGGTCGTGTCTCACCATCATGCTCGAGTTTTTCTACGTCATGTTGAGTGAGTATGATAAGAGTAGGGCGATTGATTAGAAGGCCTTTGATAAGGTACCTCACCGCCGGCTAATGGCCGAAGTGCGCGCGCTGGGTATTGGTGGGGAAGTAGGTAGGTGGATTGGAAACTGCCGAAAAATGCCACGAAGTTAATCCCTTTCGTTAGGCATATGGACTACAATCGACGCTTACGTGACACGGGTTCAAAGATGTCGATTTTAGAAGCATGTTTAGTTCAAATGATAACCCAACTCGCAACAATGGTTAGAAGTTGGATTTGAAACGATTTAGGACTAGTATATGTGGGAATTACTTTAACACGTTGATAGTTTAAGATTAAAACATAAGAAAACTCTGCAGGAGTTCGCTTGCACGGTGTCTCTGTGAGCAAGGTAAATATAGAGCTATTTATATATTCTCCACTTTCCTGTAAAATTTCCTTGGCTACTTTTCCAGGGTCAAGGGTATTTTCTTCAACCTTTTTCCGTACCTGCCTCTGGCAGGGAGGGAGCGGAGGGTGGGGAGAGAGCCTTCTACATTTCTATCCAGTTTTCTACTACTGCTAGGATAGTTGAAAGAAAAATAAACTTTTAATAACAGGAACAGTTCCTCGGTGGATCAGTTCAAGAAAGGTTAGACCAAATCTTGCACACTATTTGAGTGTGTAGAAAATTTTCCCTGGCACCCGTTGCCATTGGTACCTCCTCGGTATGGGCCGCAAGGCCTTTTGAGGTACTTCTTTTCCTTGTAACTCCTTGTAACTCTCTCTCTCTCTCTCTCTATTCAAGAGCAGAAATATGAAACTCCGGTTTTCTGTACCGTTGATTTCCGTTGTTAAAACCAGGCAATTAGCCAGACTTTTATTTAAAAATTCCAGTTCTGAATAATTTAAAAAAAAATTTAACTTTTATTTAAAAATTTCAGTTTTGAATAATTAAAATTGTTTTTTCTTAACTTTTATTTAATAATAATAATAATCGTTGCCATGACGACCAACATTTATTTAATAAAATTCTATTTTAAAGGTGTGTCACTTCATTCTTTACTGATTTCCAAATCTGAGGTTGCCAAGCATGGTCCGTTTCCATGGTAACACCTTTTCTTTAGTATTTCCTTGCACGGGCAAATCTGGCGCTTTGACTGCATGGCCCAATTATTAAGGTGTTATTTATAAGATTTTCAACGGCAATACAAAATTCAGAACGTTTAATGGAAGCTTCTTTCTATTTTCAAAAAAAAGCAAGTGAAAATAAATAAATAAATAAATGCAAGTTTAAATAAAGAAAAAACATTTTCTGTTTCTTGGAATAATTTTACCTTTAACGATCGTCCTTGTGTTGGTTTTTTATTTAAGGGTCTAAGTCTGTCTGTCTATCTATCTGTATGTTTTAAATGTACGAGTATATGCGTCTCTCTCTCTCTCTCTCTCTCTCTCTCTCTCTCTCTCTCTCTCTCTCTCTCTCTCTGTCTCTCTGTTTAAACATTTACTCTTACTCTTAGTCCTCTCCTCACTTGCCTGCCTTGTTTAATAGACTGGGAATACATAATTTCCTAATGAATAAAAACTAAAAAGAAAATTGCATAGCATGGATTAGGTGAGGTAAAATCGCATTTCTGCCGTCCCTATTTCTTTATTCCCTCTTCCTTCTCTTGGGTGGCTGGGTGCGTGTGAAAGGTGAGGACATGGTGTGGAAAATCTGATTTCCTTCCTCAATTCCTGTTTCAATCCCTTTCCTGTAGAAGCATTTCATCACCTTGCCAGCGTGATGGCTTTGCGCGTACATGGAGTGTCGCTTAATCTTTTTGGGGCTAACCTGGAGTGGGCCATGGGGTCTTCGTTGGCCATATACGTAGGTAAATAGAGTTGTAAATATTTTGTATAAAATCAGAACATATGTTTGAGGATTTTGTGACAATACCAAGTAGTTGATATACGATTAGTTATTACGTTAGTTGAAACAACTTTGTTCTCTAGCTTACGATTTCTGTGTGTGCATAACTTAATTGTTGATCTAGTTCATATATTCTCCTCTTTCCTTTAAAATTTCTTTGGCTACTTTTCCAGGGTCAAGGTATTTTCTTCAACCTTTTTCCGTACCTGCCTCTGGTGGGGAGGGAGCCTCATGCTTTTCTATCCAGTTTTCTACTACTGCCAGAATAATTAAAATGCACTCGTTTAATAACAGGAACCTCCCCGAGTGGACCGAAGGGCCTTTGAGGCTCTCTCTCTCTCTCTCTCTCTCTCTCTCTCTCTCTCTCTCTCTCTCTCTCTCTCTCTTTTCCTTTTCCTGACGACCTATTGATGCTGAATTCTTTAAATTCCTAAATGAACGGTGTGGCCACCACCTTTCTTCCCTATCCCCAACTAAAAAATAGAAATCTGCACATTACCCTTGTGAACAATATATGACTATACGTATCCCATCTAAATTTCCCCTCGGGATTAAATCCAGTTCACGAAATCTGAAATTTTACGAGTAAATTATGTAATTAAAGAAAATAAAATCTAATATATTGTCTTCGTTGTCCCGAAAAAAAAAAAAAAAAGAGCCACACATAAAATCTTGACCTCCGACGTTCCATTATCTACTTTGCCGAAATGTTTACGGCGGCCATATTGGATTTTGAGGTAATAAGACTCGACTTTAGTAGAAGTTAAAAATTAAGTGAGGCAATTTTGCTGAAGTTTATTTGAAAAAAGAATTGGTCCGCAAATTAGAAAGTCGATATATTAGGAAACTTTATATTTAACTCTCTCTTTTTTCTCTCTTTCCAAATTAATTTCTAATATTTATTGGGCTCGACATAGAGCTATTTTTCTCTCTTTCAATTCTTAAACTGTCAAAGTATGTAATTCGTAAAAGGACTATTATCGTAGTTAGGAGAAATTAGACATTACTTGCGTATATCTCGAAATGAGGTGATAAAGGAAAGACACGTAATTTGTCCTCCGCATCGCGAGATACGACAAAAAATATTGTTAATTAACAAAATGATTTCTCAAATGTTGTCCTGTTAAATTTTCTGGCCAGATTTACAGCGACAGTAAAGTACAGCAATTAAGAGATAAAAAATGACACTGTGTAAATTATAATTCAAAATAAAACATTAATTCTCAGTAAAAGTCAGTTTGTAAAATTCATTTGTAATTTTTAACTGATACAAATTGTTAAGTATTAATCTAAAACCTGAGAATCTATCTCTTCTGTGTACGTGTTGCATGTGGGAAAATTTTGTGTATTTTTGCTTGTGTGTGTGTGTGTGTGTGTGTGTGTGTGTGTGTGTGTGCTTGTGAGGGACCGCTCTTTAACTATATAAAAAACTTGATCGCCACTAGGGCATAGTTAATTAATCACTTTTAGGAAAAAGGGATGAATGATGAAATTTTCTAATTAATCAATGATTAACGTATTAAAATTGATTAAACGTTAAATACTTCTGAAAAGAGTAAAAAAGACCTTTATTGTTTCTGTTGCGTGAGATAAGACCGAAGAAAACATTTTGCTCAAACATTTAGTTTGCTTTAGTTAAAAAAATCAGGCATGGGCGGATTAGACAGTTTATACATGCAAAAAAAGGTGTCAAATTCAAATGATACATTACAAAATTTAAGGTAAAATGATGCTGAAATTATGAGGAAAATTAATCATTTCCCATCATTTTCTAAAAATATTTTTTTATTAATTAATTATTAAAT
Source organism: Bathynomus jamesi (assembly GCA_023014485.1). Taxonomy (NCBI): domain Eukaryota; kingdom Metazoa; phylum Arthropoda; class Malacostraca; order Isopoda; family Cirolanidae; genus Bathynomus; species Bathynomus jamesi. The sequence continues at coordinate 401,182 of JAJOZX010004100.1, read as the reverse complement.
TCGAAACAATGATTAACTGATTAATCAGAACCATGCCCTAATTCGCCAATCTCTCGGGTGAATATATTTTCCGTGCATCTTTGACACGCATTGCGTAAATTTTGTATTTTTTCGAAAGACTTCCGTCCAACTGTAATAAGTGTCCCCGAAATGTAATTAAAACGTTACATCTCATCGGCAGGTGCCTATAAAGTCATTATGGTCGATATCGGATGATTCCATGAATCGTATCGAATGCAGGCTCGAAGTCAACGCAAAAAAGTGAAAAGTCATCGGAATTCAATATTTATTTTCGGTTCTCTCATGAATTTTGGTTTAGATCAGTGGTTCACAACCTTTTTGAGGCGATGGCCCACTAGAGCTGATTCGAATACCTCATGGAAAAATAATTTAAATATGCCAATACTTTCTTAAAATGACAAAAATTATACTACTACTAAATTTGAATTTGATTTTTAAAAGGTAGGCTGTGACCAACCTCCATGGCCCGCCCACGAAATTCGCCATGGCCTACCGGTTGGGAACCAGTGGTTTAGATTGTACAGTGAAACTTTCTTTCATCAAACACACAAGTGGAAACAGTACTTAGTCTGAAAAATCGTCAAATACCTCGTCATTTGTGTATTAGGACTTACTGGGATTTATTCACCGAGTTTTTGACTCACTCTCATAACCAACACATGCCCTGTGGGTTAGGCTAGGCTAGGCTTAGGCTAGGCTAGGCTAGGCTAGATTCGTCGGAGAACAAAAGAGTACTCCAAAATGCCATAGGTCTTTGTATGGACTCCTTGGCCATGTTAATCTTCACATTATGAAATGACGGCTATAAACAGTAATTTTCACTACAACATACATTCTGTGTATATATATATATATCGGGTCGGCAAAAAAAAAGGGAGACCTTTTAAATCCTTCATATCTCGGCAAATATGGTACATAGAACGATGAAATTTTAGTATGTTAGTGCTAGGTAATTTTATGGTTTGTATGCCTTTTTTAGCATTTTAGCTGAGAAATTGGATTTATGGCGAATATTCCAGAAAAATCTTGCTAATCATAGGTTCAAGTTGATAATTAAAGCGATTTTAATTAACGTAAGCCAACTGCAGGACGTTTGGACAAGCTTCTCAAGAAAATCGATAAAACAGAAGATATCAAAAGAATGCCAGGTAGCGGTATTAAATTTGACCACCAAACAGTCCTGATTTAAATCCTGTCGATTACGGCCTTTGGGAAAATTTGTCACAGAGAATTTATCGGGTCAAAGTAAGAAATGTCGCTCATTTACGACAGCTTCTTCTAGAAAAATGGGGGATGAGCTTACCACAAGAACAAATCAATAAAGCCATAGATGAATTCCGTCCTAGACTGAAAAAGGTTGTAGAAGTTCGTGGTAAACATATCGAGCAGTATTTTTAACATCAAGGTAGCACCATATGTGAGTACTTTGTAACTTTTTATCTGCACATACAATGCAGTAGTAGTGTAAATGGAGAATTTCCAGTGGCATAAAGAAATGTTCAATAAATCCGTAATTTTCAGTAGTTTTCTTTGAAATCCACTCACCGTATAGGAAATTTACTTAGTTGTGGGGTGTGAAAAAAATATTGAAATCTGACCATAACTTTGGATTTTACAGCCAAAGTTCGAGGTCTCCCTTTTTTTTTTGCCACCCTATATATATATATATATAATATATATATATATATATATATATATATATATGTATATATATATGTATATATATATGTATATATATATGTATATATGTATGTATATATGTATGTATATATATATATGTATATATATATGTATATATATATGTATATATATATGTATATATATATGTATATATATATGTATATATATATGTATATATATATATGTATATATATATATATGTATATATATATATATAGTATATATATATATGTGTATATATATGTATATATATATATTATATATATATATGTATATTTATATGTATAATATATATATATATATTATATGTGTGTGTATATATATATGTAGTATATATATGTATATATATATATTATAATGTGTGTATATATATATATGTATGTATATATATGTATATATATATATATATGTATATATATATATATTGTAATTTGAAATCTCCATAGCTCGTGACGGTAAAGAAAACCCCAAGCGATTCTTTCAATACGTCAATAATAGAAATCCAGTAAAAAGTGTCTTAGGTCCATTAAAAAATGGAAATGGAGATCTAGTCTCTGAAAACAAGGAAATGGCTACCTTGCTAAACGAATTTTTTACGTCAGTTTTTACTATAGAAGATGTAACGAATATCCCTACGGTCATAGACATAATACCTTTTGATAATGGTAATATTTTGGATAATATTGTCGTTAGTGAAGGGGAAGTAATGCGCTATATTGATAAAATGAAAACGCGTAAATCACCGGGTCCGGATTCCATATATCCCATACAACTAAAAGAATTAAAAGATAGCATTGTTGTGCCGCTAACAAAGATTTTTAATGCGTCTATTTCTGAGGGGTGCGTACCAGATAATTTCAAGTTAGCAAACGTAACACCTATCTTTAAGAAAGGCGATAAAGGTGCGGCGGGAAATTATAGGCCAATCAGTTTAACGTCTGTTGTAGGTAAGCTTTTGGAATCAATAATTAGGGATCGTATAGTCGAACACTTAGAATACCATAAACTTGTTAGAAATACGTAGCACGGATTTAGGCGAAATAAATCTTGCTTAACTAATCTTTTAGAATTTTTCCAAAGCGTGGTTGACGATTACGATAGACATCGGGCGGTTGATGTAGTGTATTTAGATTTTCAAAAAGCGTTTGACACCGTGCCGCACAAAAGACTCATTGAAAAAACTAAGGCTCATGGAATCAGGGGTGTAGTAATAAATTGGCTAGAAGAGTGGTTGCGAGGCAGGAAACAGAGGGTGGTCGTTGATGGAGCGGAGTCGTGCTGGGCTAATGTAGCGAGTGGCGTTCCTCAGGGTTCTGTATTGGGCCCCTTGCTTTTTCTTATATATATTAACGATTTAGATGTCGGCCTAGTCAGTACAGTTTCAAAGTTTGCGGATGACACGAAGCTGGGTGGTAGGGCGATTAATGACGAAGATAGAGGTAAAATTCAGGAAGATCTGAATAAAATCGTTGATTGGTCAGTCACATGGCAAATGAGATTTAACGTTGATAAGTGCAAAATTTTGCATATAGGTTCGCGTAACGGTAAATTTGCGTATAGTATGTCAGGGAAAGATTTAACAAGCGTAGAGCAGGAAAAAGATTTAGGAGTTATAGTCACTGGTGATTTAAAAGTAGCGAAACAAAGTACAGCAGCGGTCAATAAGGCGAACAAAGTGTTAGGTTTTATAGCTCGAAATTTTGAGTACAAATCGCGCGATATTATAGTTCCACTTTATAAATCATTAGTTAGACCCCATTTGGAGTACGCGGTCCAATTTTGGAATCCGTATATGCGCAAAGATATAGACAAAATCGAAAGAGTTCAAAGACGAGCAACTAAGATGATTCCGTCGCTTAGGTCAAAGTCGTACGAGGATAGGCTTAAGGAGTTAAAATTGACAACACTCGAGACCAGGAGGTTAAGGGGTGATCTAATCCAGGTTTTCAAAATTATGAATGGGTTCGATAACGTAGATAGA
>JAJOZX010004100.1:310000-392500 GCA_023014485.1 Bathynomus jamesi | reverse complement strand
ACATGATATTGTTACGTCGAGGCCCGTCGAGATGCCAATTTGTACAGGCCCGGCTAGACCTTAAGAATAGAAAGCTACCACCTTCAGAGCGGCCGCTATCCACACATCACCATCTCGTGCTTTGTATACAAGGTCCTCTTCCTGTGTGTTTTGTTCTAAAGGTAAATTCCAGTGCAGCAAGGAATTGAATAGAAATGGAAAAATCAACTAAACCGCTTTATTAAACCAAAACCAAGTAAAAGCAGTAACAATGTACTGTACAGTAAAACAAGAATATTTGTTAATTACTGTAACATTATATACTGTAATGTGCAAAAGGCAATGAAGTATTCTGAATTCCTATAGTATTATATAATATAATGTAAAAAAACAGTAGTGAAATTCTCCACTTAAGAGAGAATGTAATGAATTTGATTTAAACACACCAATCCCTTTTATAAGACGAGATTCCCCAAGGTAAAACTTTAGGTACCTCAGAATTTAGAGATAAAAAATTTGAAAACTAGTTTCTTCGAAGGTAACTGAGATAAGAATCTACTTCTTTGGTTAATTCAGTCTTCAGCACAAAAGAAAACTAATTAGGGGCGTGAATATAAACTTATAAAGGGGAGTTATATATTCTGAATCTAAATCACTTTCTTCAAACTGACTTGCATAGATTAATTTAAAGGTTTGTTCTGATAACTTTCCCTCAAATTTTCCAATCTGCTACAAAGTAAAATAGCATTTTCCAGTACACCATTTATCTTCCTTTTATTATAGGAGTACACTTGTACTTTTTTGTTAAATTTTTAAATTAAAGTAGGTACTGGTGTACTGATGTGGCGTTGATTCGTTTAATAATTTTCGCCCTCTCTGTAAAGTTATGCAACAAAGATTCGGCTTACGCGATTACATCTTTTGTATAGGGACCATCTGAAGGGAGCTTACCATGTTAAGCAATGCAGTGTTCTACATTGAAGTTGGCTGTTGTTAAATTATTTGATGTCTTGGTAAATTTAGTGAGACACGCTGACTGACATTTGGGAATAATCTTAGTATGGCAATTATTATTATTGTCTTTATTATCGGGCTAATGTCATGTTCTCGATGTGACATTTAATCGAAACGTTATTGTGGGTTAGATTCGGTTAAGTAAAGTTAGCATAGGTGAGGTTAGTACTTTTTTTAAATGTCGATAGAACATTCCGTCGACCAAACTGGGCCGAATGTGAAACTGACGTACCTACAAAATGGCTAGTTTTTAGGAGAAGCATAAACGGGTTTATTCCATATACAAATAATTACTGATGTAATTCATAATCGAAATTACATCTGAATAAGATATCAGTTGAACGTAATGACAGATTCCCACAAAATTCCCAAATTATATTTACCTTTAAAATATCTGTAGTTATACCAGTTTCATACCAAGCCTTCGAATTCTTATTCCTCTTAAGCTAAAACGGTGAGTATAGATGTCCCTTAAATAAGCTTGCTCGTCCGTATACCATGTTGCTTTTAGGCATTTCCTTTAATGTAATACCAAATTCAGAGGATAGTGTTTCAGACCTTCAAAGAAGCATAAATTTAGCTTCCATCGTTTATTGCACTGCGTGACAACGTTTCCCAGAAGCTTTTTCATTTCTCCGAAACTTTATTTCAGTCTAAGAAGAATATTAATATGCAAAGAAGGGGTGGTTTCTCATAAGGCTAAAGGATAAAGTGAATATAAAACGCAGAAGAGCGTCATATTGATAGGTTTCTCTGGCGTAATGCATTTACCGTATTTAAATTAAGGTTCATTTCTTATAAAAAATGCATATATTTTATATAAACATCTGTATTATAATAAACTAATAATGGTGAAAGATCACACACGTTATTCATTCGTCAGACATCGTCCGAGAATCACTCATTAAAAGTTGAACGAACCCAAGTTTCTGATGTTGTTCAAGTAGAAATAATAATTATACGATAGATATATAAGATAGATAAGGAATTTCAGTTAATTTTATCTCCACGAACGAATTATCAGAATGGAAAGTAATAATGAAACTAATAACACTGTGTGTGTGTGTGTGTGTGTGTGTGTTTTAATAGAGAGAGAGAGAGAGAGAGAGAGAGAGAGAGAGAGAGAGCATCTTAAGTGATTGAGAAAGTATTTGAATGGGATTGCAAGGTATACATGGCTTTTGTGGATCTTCAGAAAGAGTATGATAGAATGAATAGAGAAGCACTGTGGTATTTCTTGAGTATATATGGATTGACGGTAAACTCAGAATGCGGTGAAGAATTTCTGTGATGGAAGTAGCGCATGGTAGAGTAAATGAAGAAATGAATGATTGGGTTGATATAAGTGTGTGTCTATGTGTGTGTGTCAAGGATATATAGACGAATCCAGAGGGGGCGAGGGCCAGGGACTTAATTGAAGCAACGTGGACATAAGCATTCAAACGTTTTTACCTAATTTCGTTTAACCAGGATGTATGGAGCCTCTGGATCCGCCTATGCAAGGATGTGTAATGCCTTTAAGGTTGTTTCATGGAGTCATGAGAGAGGTTGAAAATGCAACTGCTAAAAAGAGAATTGAACCTGGTGTGTGATGGAAATATGTGGAGCCTGTCGATTTGTTGTATGTATGTTGGATTTCTCATGTGTAATCTAGGATTAAATCTACATTGCTTGGTGTTGTTAATATCTCGTGTCCAATATTGATTTCTTTGTATAATATTAGTATCATACGTTCAATAAGACTTTGTACTCGTTTTATATCTATAATAATAACTTAAGTTTAATATATGCTCTAATTAATAATTCGTATTCATGATTTATATATTATTAATTAATAATAATAATAACTGTTTTAATTTAATTAAGAGCCCAGTAAAGCCTTAAAGCTTAAGGACCAAGGCAATAAAATAGTTCAATTTCACAATTATATGTTAAAACAAAACCAATGTTAAATTGTATTTAGTTCATCAATAAAGGTTATTCAACTCAATTCAATGATGAATGTGGCGAAACTGGGGGTGATAATCTTTTAAGTATTTGGGGATATATACTGCACAAGAGTGGTACGAATGCGCCATTCACAGTAGAGTGAGTCAAGGAAGAAAGGTGTGAGTGCGCTGAAAGCAGTTGTGAGAAAGTGGAGACTGGATCGAGATGTTGTGAGATGTTTACATGAAGGTGTGTTAGTACCGACACTTTTGTATGAGTGTGAAACATTGACATGGCATGAAAGGCGAAGTCGAGAGTAAGAGCGATTAAGCTGGATAACCTGAAGTATGTGTGGCTTGCGTCGGATCATAGTCAGAAATCGTGTGGCCCTGGAAAGATGTGGTGCCAGCAGCCAGTGTAAATAAATATTGAAGGAATTGTGTTAAGTTGATTTGGGACACGGTGAAAGAATAGAAGGATGACAGAATCGTGAAAAGAGTGTCTGAGTGTTTGCGAAGGTAGAAGCAGGAGAGGAAGGCCCAAAAGAAGATGGATGGACATGGTGAATGATTGCGTGAGTAAGCATGGACTTGATCTGGGTGATACACGAGAAGTGGTTGCAAGTCAGAATGGAGAAGTTTTGTTAGAATTATGTAATTTCGGGACTCTATCTCTTATTTTTGACAAGGCCTCGAAGCGCCACCAGACATGGCTTATGAAGCGGCGCAGGTATGGAATTTTGCCATGTTCGGGTGGGCGCTGGTCCACCAGGACGCCTGTGTGAATGAATGTGTACGCCTTACTTTCTGCTTTTTCTCCTTTTCAATAACTTCAGCACTTTACATTCGAGTTGTTTTCTGCCTTCTCACCCCAAATCCTTGGGAAATTATTTTTTTTTTAATAAATATATATATATATATATATATATATATATATGGCTATTACTATTCATATGAAGACAATGAAATACATTATTAATCATTATTAATTAAAACTAATAATTCTTCAATAATTCGCTGAAAAAAATATTTAATAATTTTGTAAAGTAGAAATTCAATAAAGATTTATGAGGAAATCCTAAACCTAATTAAGGCCAGTTGTTCTCACAGATTAAACATGTAAAGAGTCTCAAAACTTATTAGTTTTAGTAAAGTGTGTGTGTGTGTGTGTGTGTGTGTGTGTGTATATATATATATATATATATATATATACACACACACATATGTATGTGTCTGTGTTCTTGGCTATTTTACTAAACCGTGACAATCTTTAGGATACACGGAGCTCATCGCGACACAAACATGCGTGTAGCGACATTCGCTGCATCCCCATAGTTTGACTTTTTTATTAAAAATCTTTAAATATCATAGGGGAAAAAAAAGAGGGAGAGTGAACGTCATGTTAAGTTATACTATGTTAAGTCTGGTTAGGCTGGGTTAATTTAATTTGGTTAAAAGTTGCCATCCACAATCGAAAATATGAAAATGTCGCGGTTTGGTAAGGTAGGAAAACGTGTGTGTGTGTGTGACTCGCAGTATTTATAAGTAACGTAATTTATGAAATGTAAATTTTCAAGAATCACAAGAAGCATTTTTATTGTGAAAGAAATTGTTTGTCCACTTTCTCTCTCTCTCTCTCTCTTTCTCTCTCTCTCTCTCTCTCTTTATTTTGTCAAAATTACCTGTGAAACAAAATTGTTCGTGAAAACAAAAGACTTACATTATGCGAGAAACACATTTAGTAAGTTCGTATTTGTTTACTTTTAAATTGGCTTTACTTTAAGGTTCTTTTGGGTTTTTTTCAAGTATAATATTCGTTCGTTCGGTTAAAAATTGTTTATTTAGAAATGGAGATATTTATGTCTAGTAAACCCTCGTCCAACGCGTGTTTGTCCAGCGCGAATTTGCTTATACACGGAAAAATAAATGCGAACAATTATTTGCAGAAAGCGGAAAATTTGATTATACACGATCGGCCAAACACGCTCTAATACAATAGTACTGTACGCGTGCCAAGGCGCGCTCTAGTGTTTTCTCCTACACACTCCAACACTCCCACATCTCCCTCCCTCTCGTGTCACTCCTCGCATCACCCTTTGTCTCAGTCCCGCTAACGCATTGAGTTCTGTGAAGTTGTGTTGGATTGTTTTTGTCGTATTTTGCCGTTATTTGGCTATTACCCTTAGACAGCAGTATGGCACCAAAACGTAAAACATCCGCGAATGATAGTGAAGATAAGAAAAGTCGTAAGGTTATGACAGCCGAAAAAAATAAAGATTCTAGATAAGTTGCGTGGTGGTATGAGCATAACATCACTCGGCCGCGAGTATCACGTGAATGAGTCTACCATACGCACCATCCGAAAGAATGACAAAAAGATACGTACTATTTTCATTTAATATATTTTTATTTATCATATGTAAATATCATTATGTTTATGATTTTATTATGTTCTTATTTCATATACAATATAGGTAGGGAAATTCATTTATGAGTGAATAAAAAATCTACGTATCTAAGTATTAAGGGGAGACTTTACGCGGCCGCGTTCATGTATCCCCATTTATCCCATAAGGTATTAAGTTTGTCCAACGCGGATTTACCTAACGCGCCGCCGTTCTCGAGGAACCTAACCCCCAGCGTTGGACGAGGGTTTACTGTATTACGAAAATTACTGTACAAGTTTATGACGTACGATTTCTCTACCAATTTTCTTCTTCCGTTTCCTTGTCTTTACACAACAAATGTAAATAATTGCACAAGTCTGCAAATTGAAACTTGTAGAATGGGGGTTTATGTTCTAATATGTGATCTTCCCTAAGTTTGCTATAATGATTTCAAAAGTGACATCCATTTTCTTGTATCACGTAAGGGGAAAAAGCAAAAGGAAAACACGTTTTTCCTTACCTTGAAAAATGTATTTCATATATCCAAATAACAACTTGTGTACATTTTGATCAAAAATTGGACAAAACTCAATTAAAGTGAAGAAGAGAGAGGACTATTAATACAATACAATACAAATGTAACAGATTATACTAGAAATATGGGTAACCAGTAGTTTCCAACTTCGTCATGATGAACAATGCGATACCATTTTTGTGTATTTCATTCCGAAACAGAAAAAAACCAGAATGACGTTTTGCAAAAAATCTGTGGGTGATGGAGAAAAATATATATCATTTTTTAACTCAGCATGCATTAATTACTGCAGGACACATATAATTAACCAGACCCCAAAACCAGTGTAGGTCTTTGTTATTATTCCTCTATAGACACTAACTACTCTACAATTTCAAAGTGTTCAATACTATACATGGTTACATAGACTTATAACAATGTACGTTTGTATAATCCTGCGCTCGAGCTTTTTGTTATTATACACAGTATTTTATATTAACAACCAACGCATATGTATTTAATTTTACACCTTTTATATCCCTCCCCCCAGCCTTTTTTTTTTACCTATACCAGTAAATCAAAAAACATTTGTCACATTACCATATTCTACCAATAAAGCATAATAAATATTGCTTACAAATAGCGAAATATGGTTGTGTGTGTGTGTGTGTGTGTGTGTGTGTGTGTGTGTGGTGTGTGTGTGTGTGTGTGTAGCTACAGAGACGCCTTCAGATGCTTTCGATCTTCAACAATTTCTGCAGCGACTTCTACTTTCACAATGGACCCATTGTTCTGTCAACACACAGCCGCGACCAAGACGACGTCACATCGCGAGATTCCCTCTGTGTTTGAACGTCACACCTCGCGCCTCCTTCCTTGAAGAAAACCTCAGTGACACGTTAGATCTCATCATATAATAATGCCGTAAAAGGCCGCATTGGCCTGGTGTCATTCATCTAACTTTATATAAAGACTCTAATTTCCTCGCTCATTATTATAATGCAGGAATACCTCGAAATTCGTTGTTAATTCGTTCCGGAATAACACTACGAAATACGAAACGACGAAATTTGAGGTAGATTATAACGTTTCAATGAGAAAACATTTTACTGTATTATCTTATTAAAACAGATTAATTAATCAAATTCTACTCGTTTTTCGGCAAAATATAATATATATTGCGTTGGTAAACAGTTGAATTTCGTCAATTTCGATCGTTTTTTTTTTTTTCACATTTTTTCAAAAAACGACGAATCTGCGAATATGGACGACGAATCTGCGAAACGACGAATTTTGAGGTATTCCTGTATGCAAGTCATTATTTAATTGCACATTTATAACATTTCAACTCTAGTTTCATTCTGTTAACTTGCATTCAAACAAGTGTAACGTTTATTTGTTCATCTTATAACCATTATAAACTTTCCGCATTGTTTTGTTTAACAAAGGAAGGAAACTAACCCTATTAATTTACTTAATTAATAACATTACTGAAGTCATCTGAGTTGTTGACCTCCAGCCTCAAGCAATCATTAACTTTATATTGACAACGCTAATAACACTATACGGTGTGTGTGTGTGTGTGTGTGTGTGTGTGTGTGTGTGTGTGTGTGTGTGTGTATGTGTTTTTCTTTCACAACATAAGATTCATTATGTTTTGTGTTATGGTATCATTATGCATATCTACACTTATCTTGTAACTTTTAAATATTTATGTTGTTGCCTCGCATTTCTTTAATATACTGATTTTATTTTGTTTGATGTTAGCTAACTTCACGCAAACATTATTGAAATGACCCCACCCTCAAAACATAATAAGATTTAAAGTTGTAGGAAGACAAATGCATGTGGAATGTCTTTCAAAAATTGTATTATTGCAAATCATTTGTTATTTTTATCATTTCGATTTTCACGATCTTTGAATTCCAAATTATATAAGCAAAGTTCTTCCGAGTATTTTCAGTTTATTTCATTTTCTCTTCCTCTACGCAAATGAATCCCAATCTTTATCTTACATAACAGGAGCTTTTATACTAGGAAGAAGTGGCTAAACGACAAAAGTAAAGAACGCCATAAAACGCAGTTAAAGTTGTACCAAATTTGAAAGTGAAATAACTTTTGAACTTTTGACGATATTTCGACAAAATATCTTCAAAAGTTGTCACTTTCAAATTTGGTACAACTTTAACTGCGTTTTCTGGATTTTTTTTTACTTTTGTCATTTAGCCACTTCTTCCGAGGAGAGTCTCATATACCGTCTGACACGAAAAAGTCTATATAGCTTAACCTCATCAGCGCTTCTCCAAAATTTCATAAACTTCAGTGAAATCGAAAAAAAATAATAGTCAGTCAATATACTGTATCTCCAAAATATCTCATCCATCAAAATTCGGAGCTTCACATCCGAAGCTAACGGTTCAAAATTTGTGAAGCTACATTTAAAATGTAAATCACTCGTGGGCTTAAAGGAAATGTTGTGTGTGTTCCCACTGCGGCTTCAAATTTTCTGTCAAAAATATTTTGTATGAAATTTTTATGAAATGTAAAGCGTGGACTGACCAGATAAATTTATCGTTTTGGTGTTCTAAATTTAAATGAAAAGTTAATCTATCTAAAAATAAAAAAAAACTTTGCCCGGTTTTGAGCGGAGTAACAAATATCTCTTTTCTTCAGTCGCCTGTTATGATTGGCTGACTCGCGTAATGTAGGTGGAGCTAATGTGTCTCGCTCAGTCGCCCGTTATGGTCAGATCTCAAGATGAGCGGCGTTAAAGAAGACGAAGTGATCATAAGCCATATCCGTAGAGTAGGGAGCCAAAGGCGTGGCTTGCGTAAATTAAGGCATAAGATTTGTTCTTATTTTGTGAAAAGAAACCATGTAGCTAAAATGTAAGAACATGAAAACTAATTTTTGTTGACTCGCGTTATCTTCCCCCTCGCGGGGAAGGGAAATATTTTTCATACTGAGACTAGTTTTTTACTTCCCAAAATTTCTTCTTCTGGTCGTTATTGAACACAAATTTAATCCACTTTTATTGAATGCTGTTATAACAAAAACAGCATTCATACTTCTTACATTTTGACTTGATTTGCGCAATTAACAATAACTAGCTGGGGCCTTCGGGATTTTGTCGCTTGTTTCTTTTCTTCTGGGCATCAGCTTCTTATACGTTCCATTATCCTTGACTGTGATGAAAGACTGTAGCAACGAATTTTCTTTTATTATTATTACGAGGGGTAATGTGAAGCTTAAGATTTTCATGACTGCGTTCCTTTCTATAGTTTTATTGACCAAATAATTGAACCAACAATAATTGGGAGGCCTGCGGCCCCCCAATTACTGTCGGTTCACAAATCTTAACACAATGTGAAGCTCAAGATTTTCATGGCTGCGTTCTTTTCTATAGTTTTATCGCGGTGCTGGGGCCTTTCTGGTCCAGTAATTGCGGGGGGGTGGACTGGTCACACACATATTTTCGTTCATTACTCATCACCCCGATGCACCATACGAAATTTGGTCGAAATCGGTTTAGAAACATAAGTTTTTTCTGCGGACAGACAGACAGATAGACACATTTTCGGTGAATTATAGTAATAATTATTGAAAATATAATATTTAATATTTCTTTATAAACTTAATTTTTCTCAAGACTTGCGATTAACTTGGAACGCGGAACATTTTTTGTAATTTTTCCAATTCTTGCGGGACTCTGAACATGTTGAAAATGTAAGACGGATGGGCATTTAGTTGAGCGTAAAAATTTGTTAAGAGTTACCAGTTCCAATGGAATATTTACTATATAAACGAACTAATAGTATAGAGTTGTAAGCATTAGTAGTAGTAGTAGTATAAAAATTGGGCTACTTGTAGCTGTACCTCCTTTAAGAACACTGATAATGAAAGTGTGATCTATAATATTCCCTGTAAAGACTGCCTTCGGAACAACACTGGCGAAATGGTAAATTTAAACAGACATTCTTGCGGGCACGAGTATAACCTTAAAAACGGCTTATAAAGAGCTGTTTATTTAAAAAAACGTTTCCCACTTAAACTACGAAACTTTTCGAATATTAAGACTAAAATACATATTAAAAATAGTGAAACGCATTAAATAATTCAGTCATTTGTATAAGCAACTCTTATACTTTTAATCTCAAGATGTAGGAGATCTCGTAACTTGGACAACTTCTTTTTTAGTCTTCTTGAATTTGTTCCCGAAACTTTTAAAAAATACTAAATTAAGCCATTCCATAAAATTTCTTCTGGATGTAAATAGTGGGTAGGTATTTAATAAAGAGTGGGCTGCATGCTGTTACGTTTCTCTACCCTGGATGTTAAATGTGTTTATCCTTTTAATCTTTTATTGTGACTGACGAGGGCAACCTAATCTCTTTAATGGGTGTTTAAATCACACACCACACACACACACACACACACACACACACACATATATATATATATATATATATATATATATACAGGGCGTCCCAAAAAAATGTATACACACTTTAAATACTTATAAAGGCAGTGTTTATTAAAATACATTTCATTTTCAAAATGTAATAGAATCTACAGACATTATTTAATTGTTTTGTCAACGCCTGTTTTCAAACTGACGTCCGTTCTGGTCCAGGCACTGCTGATAACGCGAAGCAATGGAATCGCAAACATCACGAAACATTTCGTTTGGTATTTGTGTGCATTCTCGTTCAATGGCTGCTCTCAATTCAGCGACTGTTGCAGGTTTTATAGCGTAGACTTTGTCTTTTAAGTATCCCATAAAAAAAAGTCTAGTGGTGTGAGGTCTGGTGAACGCGGAGGGGGGTATTCTACGAAACCCCTTCGTCCAATCCACATCCACATCGTGCCAAGTACCACTCGCAATACTCCACTCTTCGGTCCGGATCATCATCATCTTCATTAATAGCATGGACTAATCTTGGAATGTAACTTTTCCATTGACAGCGCTTCAAAATGCGTTGGACAGACGATTCTGAAATTCCTACCTCACGACTCGCTTGCCGCACAGATTTTCTTGGACTTTGGTGATACGTTTCCAGTACTCTTTCTTGCTTTGTGGGGCTTGTCGATGTCCGTGGTCTTCCGGAACGCTTCTTGTGGACATTCTGAACAGTTCCATCGGCTTCAAACTTATCTCTAATTCGAGTGATGGTAAGTCGCGTTGGTGGATCTGTTTGAAACTCCCTCCTAAACTGTTTTTGCACTTCAACTGCGTTTTCACACTTCCAGTAGCATTTTAGAATGAATTTCCTTTGTTCAAAGCTTAGTCTGACTGCCATTATTAATTCTAATGGGTTTAACTTGGAAAGAAAGAAACATCAATTGAGCTATCAGCTGTTAAAGTGTGTATACATTTTTTTGGGACGCCCTGTATATATATAGGGGTTATATATATATATATATATATATATATATATCCAGGACTTTTCTTATAATTCGCAGGTCAAAAGAACTTAAAAGAATCTCCCCTTAAATGGGAATGATCCCAAGTAGAAACTTTTTCAATTTGTCTTTCTAAGTTGCCCTAAAAGTTTTTAAGGTGAGGCGCCCTTTAATTATATATACATAAAAGAACACCTAAACTGCGTACCTGAATAAACGAGTTATTTCCTTCTTTATGAAAGTTTGAAGCCCAAATGAATATACGACTTATTAAAGTTAAAAGTTTTTTAAAATATTCCTGCTGCTTATACACAAATTGCTCTCATTCCAAATTCTTAAAATAGTCAAGGAAGATACAAATACAGGGCAGAGGTCAACCACCGGTTTAGAGGAGCGATGGATGGAAGTCTTTTGACTGATTCGTGAAAATAAATAACTAAATAGACATTACTGTTGAAATATTTAGATAAAATCGTATTTTTGTAAAGGTTTAAAAGACCTGTTATGATCTGAAGACGCTTTTAGGCTTTTTTTTTGTAATGTTAGATGCATAGTAGACAGGGAGTGACATAGGTGAGGTTGTTTTTCTTCCCGAGCTGTCGGTAAATATCCTCTTGACAACTAGTTTTGATTAGTGAAAATGTATTTTTCTTTGAATGGAATGAATCTATGCTAGAGTATTATTGTTTGTATGCAAACACGTTTTTCGGGAGTTCTTTCTTGGAATGTGTTCAGTATCTGAATATTGTTTACCTTAAATTTTCTCTCCTGTTTTAAATTTCTGCTGAATGGATTTTTTTTGTAGTTGGCGATAAGCGCTGAAGTCAAGAGAAACATGTTGTGTGAGAATTGCGTATAGCTTTCATGTTTCTTTCGAGCTAATTTTAACCCGTTAACTGCGCGAGTGCTTAGTTACGAGTCGAGCCAAAAACACGGGCTACGCAAAGAGATATCTCAGTTTAAAGTTTAAACCCGTGTATATACGGGGCTGCGCAAAAATGGTCAGAAGCAAGAGCCCGTGATATTATATAGTAAAAGTAATAGAAATTAGATGCAGACTCTGCTAGATAGTTAAGATATAAGTACATAATAGGAGATACAGTGTTGAGGCTCTGCACCGAAAACGTGTGCTGATCCGCAGGATTAAGCGCGCAAATTCTGGAACCTGGAACAAGATCAGCAAACGGGTTAAGCAATATCTTCCACAGTTAGAATTTTTTCTTCTTACGAATGGATGTACCAGGAAATGATAAATGTTTGGAATAAAAGCATTTTCAATTTCTCTTTTATTTATGCATACCCGAAAATAAGTAAATTTAACTTTCCATTTGCGGTCACAATTAGATTTACATAACACTGGGCAACACGTATTTTATTGAATGATATCTGACACTTGATTCTGTAATTTGGGTGCGCTGAATACGAATTTCAACTCGGTTTGGCTCTATCAGGTCCTGATTCTTGTCGACAGCCTATGTGCCATTTTCCAGATTTTTCAAATTAGGCTAAAAAATTAAGTCATGTGTTAAATTTTTTTCTCAAGTTTCATGAATACAAGCAGTTCAAACTACAGTAAAATTACATTATAACGATAGAAATGACTTAAAATAAAAAAACAAACAGATATGAAGCTTTCACTGTGGCAAAAATTTTCTTTTGTAAGACTTTCTAGCGTATTTGCTTGTTGATGGCAGGTCTCTTTTCAAGCACCAGCAGTAATCAGCCATCATGTGGGAATCCCAGCGGCCTTGGTACCGTTCCTCCATAATTTTTATATCTTGGTGGAATCTCTCCCCTTGTTCGTCACTTACATCACCTAAATTACTTGGAAATTGGTCAAGATGGCTATTCAAAAAATGCATTTTTATGCTCATATTGCAACCTAACTCTTTGTAGTCCCTTAAAAGTTTTTTTACGATTTCTTCGTAGTTATCTGCCCTATAATTGCCTAAAAAGTTTTCTATCAAGTCCACGAATGAGAACCAGCCATTTTTTTCGCGTTCATTCATGACATTAGGAAAATTGATGTCTTTAATCATTGTTCTTATTTGTGGACCGTCGAAAATTCCCGCCTTGATTTTTTCATAACTTAAACTTGGAAATTTTGAAGTTATGTATTTGAAACACTCGCCGTTCGTATCTAAAGCTTTTACATATTGTTTAATGAGGCCTAGTTTTATATGCAGAGGAGGAATATGATTTATCTCTGCTCACTAAAGGTGGATTAATTACGTTTTTTTCTCCGACAGTAAGTGATGTTCGTGCTGGCCAGATTTGTTTGAAATAATGTTCTTCCTTGGCTCTGCTGTCCCATAAGCAAAGGAAGCAGGGATATTTAGTATACCCTCCTTGTTGTCCTAGCAGAAAATTAACCATTTTTAAGTCAACACATATGATCCACTCGTGTCCCTATATTTGATAAGATTTAAAACCTTTTCTATATGTTCATACTTTTCTTTTAATTTTGTTGAGTGCCCAATCGGTATCGAGCCGTATAGATTGCCATTATGCAACAACACACACTTAAGACTTCTTTTCGAACTGTCTAAAAACAAGCGCCAATCATTTGCATCGTAAGACTCAACCCCCATCTTCTTTAACAAACCAACTATGTCGCAGCAATATACTAAACTATCCTCTGTTCTAAAATATTTAACAAGTTCTTCTTCTCTTTTTCTGTAAAATGAAATGTATGGTTTGAAGTAAGCAAGTTTTTCTCTTTAAGTCTTGAAGCTAAAATTTCCGCAGCCTTTTTTGGCAAATTTAGATCCCTTACAAGATCATTCAACTCGGCCTGGTTAAACTTTTGCGGATCGTTTTGACTTTCAAATACGCTGGGGTCAAAATCGGTGTCTGACTCCTCAAAGTGCATAACAATATTTTCAGGAACATCTTCAACTAATTCTTGAGTTGGCAGACCCTTAAATTTTGGAATGGGGATCTCATTTGAATGTAGCACAGGTCGTATCGCGGTGTCGAAATTTGGGTACTCGATACAATGTTTATTTTTCTTAGTGAAGCCCGAAGTCTTGACAAAGCAAAGGTAGCAATCGGTCTCGTGGTTAGTAGGCTCTCGCCACACCTGATATGGAAAAAAAATTGTAAGCGTTAACAAAAGCGACGAGAGACTTGTTTTTATGAATTTTATCAAAAGTTATCACCCAAACATTTAACATTTCTATGTGTTTCAACCTTATGCAATATTTGAGATTCTTATAAACATTTTCTGTAAATTTTGTTTATGTACCTAAGTTCAATTACATTTAGGTAAGTTACAGTATACTAGTGATTAAATACGTAGTTTTATGAAATCATAAACTTACCATCGGAACTCCAAAAGGTATTTTTGAATCCGAACCCTTCGTCCAATGTCGCAGTCTTTCAATGCATATAGTGCAGGCTTTATGTGGAGCCCACGATTTATCTTGGTCCCCCAGTTTTATGCCAAAATAAGCTAAGTAAGCTCTTTTTACGAAGTCAGTTATATTTGCTCGTTGATGTGGAAGTGTAAAATTTCCACATATATAACAGAAGGAATCAGGGTTGTTTTTGCATTTTAACTTTCTAGTGCTTGATGACATATTGCTTGATTGTTCTGCCAATTTGTAAAAGTATTTAAAGCCCATAATTCATATAAATTTAAGAAAATCTGAAATATAAACACAAAAATTAGTTTAAATAGGTACTTATTATGAAATAGGTACTTACAATCTATGAAATTAAACTAGAAACACGGATGAGTAGGTACAATATAAATTACGTCTAATTAAATCAACTATATTAAATCACGATGACAAAATTACTCACTAAATCATATGCCAATTCAAAATTATGTTAATGCCCAAACTTAATTAACTAACTCGACTGACTGACTGACTGACTGACTGACTGACTGATTGAATGACTGATTAACTCTGGAAACGAGTCGCTTTTATATATTTAGTTGTCCCTCTAGAATACTCTACAGAGAACAGGAACGCTCGAGAAAATTTTAGAATTCTATGATATTTTTAGCTTAATTTACTAATATTAAAATGGGTTAAAAATGACAAAATTAAAATATTTTAGGGTGTTACATATAAAAATATACATAATACAACAATACCATAACAATAGGTACAAATACCTAGATAAAAACCTAGTTGCATAATGTGTAACTGCAAAAAAACTTAGCGAGTATTGAGAAAAAAACCTTTTTATGAATACGACGAAAGAGGAGGGGTGTTGAGCAAAATCAGGACCTGATAGAGCAAAACTGAGTAAAAATTCGTGCTCAGCACACCCAAATTACCTAGAACTAACTGTCAAATCTAATTCAATAGACAAAAAGTTGAAATTTGTTCCCCAGTGTAATCAATCTCTTTCGTACCTGTTTCACCTTTTCACTTATTCCACTTTTTTTCACCTCTTTCACGTCTATGATACTCGACTGCGGAATACATAAATAAAAAGGTGAAGTAAAATAGCCCTATGAGGACTATATATTTCACCTACAAATAGGTGAAATAGTCTCTTATGGCCCATAATCGCGATTTCTACTCTGAGGTTGAAAGAAGCACCGGAGGCTGGAAGCCGCTCTCGACTATTTATATGGAAAAAAAGATCTGAATTTTATAAGGAGAACACAATTTTTGTCACTTCCTCATTTCATAAATCTTCGAAATTAAGTTAAATTAAAAAAAAAAAAATTTACGCTTCCTTTTTCTAATAAAACTACTACTACTACTACTACTACTACTACTAACTACTACTACTACTACTACTGAATCCATATAAACAAAACAAAGTGAAATTAGAACTTAGTATATAATTAGTTTTACAACGGCCTGAGTTTTCATTGATAAATACCATGCTGCGTTTGAAATTTATTGCGATCCAGCAGCGCCATCTGACGGAAGTCTTCGAAATGTCAGTTTCAAATAATTTTCTAGAAGAAGGTAAACATATTAAAAGATTTGGAGCTATTGAAGAATAGGGACCCCAGCCTTCTTTAGTTAGGCTTATAAGGCTAACTAACGAAAATATCACGACCTAACCTAACCAATCGTTAGGTTAACTGTACGCCTTGACGATAGGTTAGGTCATGATATTTTCGTTAGTTAGCCTTATAAAGCTAACTAAAGAAGGCTGGGGTCCTATTCTTCAATAGTTCCAAAGATTTAATAATAAGGACGATAATAAAGATATTCAAATTAATTAAGACTTAATTTATTAAATACAGCTTCATTTCAATTATTTAGTCCGTTAATCCCGCTACATTAATATTAAGTTGGTTACTTGCCAGTATAGACTTTATTCGCCACCAAGCGTATGGCGTGGCAACCATGGTCTAATATAATTTACCAAGTCTTATCATAAAATTTTATTTCATCAATAAACGTTCATCCAAAAAATTGTCTCGCCAGCACCTTCTCATGCGACAAAGCAAATTACAAATTTCATTCATCAATGAAGTGAGTATGAGGGAGTGGAGGACAGATGTGCATTTAAAATGGCTGATAATTTCGGATTAGGGCCAGGATTTGTTACATATTATGCTCCCTATGGTTGTAATAACATACAGATTACAGTTCAAAAGAACACTATAACTTTTCATTAGTCTCTGAAAGATAAACAATGTAGAGTATAGTAACCGTAAGTAGTAATAGTAAGTTGCACATTATCATACATTCATTCCAGTATGACAACTCATGAATGAGATGAGGAGGGTTGGTAAATTATATTAAACCATGGCAACCAAGCTTCGCACAAGGGCAGACTCGCATGATTCAGAAGTATTACTAAAAAATGAATATTATCACATTCATCTATGAAAAAAGTCCAAACCTACATGCTTAATTTATTAACTGTTACTATATTTGATTACGTATTAAACTACATAATAATAATAAATATAAAAACCTAAATTGATGACGTTTCCCTATAACGCCATTTATAATCAGTAGCGCAAAGCCTATATAATGATATGACTTGGTAAGACTCGTTATAATTAGATTAGGATTGAAATTACAATGTAACCATCCGCACAAAATTTCGAAAGGGAAGTTACAAAATTTTAAGAAATATGTAAGGAAATTAATAATCTAAATTTCCTCCAACTGACAAATATTTTACTTCCTTTCTCTCGCGAAATTTACTTCTCGTCAGATTGAGCGACATCTTGTTTTATTTCCGTTTTCCGCTTTTCTTCCTCCGCTCCATTTTTGGTGTAAAATGGCAAACGAACTAATGCTGCTATTACTACTATCACTACTACGATAATAATGATGATAATAATAATAATAATAATAATAATAATATTCTTTAATTTACTTATAAAAAACTAAAAATCTCTCTCTTAATAAACTGTTGAAAGAAAAAGGAATGTTCTTGACATAATCTAATTTTAACTGATAGATTATGATACTTTTTATAATCTTTGAAAGCAAAGTTTTAGAAATAATTCTAAAAAGTAAATACTATAAAATTTTATATATATATATATTATATATATATATATATATATATATATATATGATGAATAAAACCACGAAGGAAAGGAAACACAAAATGGTGCTCAAGCGCTTTCGTCTAATGACATCCTCAGGAACACTGAAGTACATAAAAAGGTTAAGCCTATATATAGGTTACAGAAAGAAAAAGAGAAAAAATAAATAACATACATACACACACACATATATACATATATATATATACATACATATCTATATATACAAATACATACATACATACATATATATACAATAAACAGAGAAGTAAAAATAAAAAATTAAAAATTAAAACCTTAAAGGATTACCAGTGAGGCGTACAGATTTGTAAGGAAAAATATCGATTTTTAGCACAAGATCAAATGGATTATAAAAATACAAATTTATACTGGAACTCTGCCCGGGTTTTAACACCTGCTGCCTATGGTCAGGTTTCGATATATATAAAAAAATAAAATGCAAATTAAAAGTTAATAAAGTAGAAGACAAGTTTACCAAAGATTTAATGTTTTACCCTTCTTATCTAAATCCGTTTTAAAGGATTCAAAATAACAGGATCGAGTTGAAAAAGACCTTTGCTTATGTTGAAGTTATTTGAAAGTTGGATAATGGCAGACTCAAGAACATTTCTATTAACAATGTTGCTTGAATGGAATAAAACTGAAGCATTATTCCAATCAATACAGTGGGCTAACTCTGACAAATGGACAAAAAGGGCACTGGACAACTGTCCTGTTCTAACGGAATATTGATGCTGTTTTATACGTGTGTGCAAATCCTTTCCCGTCTGACCTATGTAAAAGGAATCACATTGTTTACAACCAATTTTATAGTGCGGCGAATGGTAATTACGAAGATAACTTTCCTAAACGTTTTCGCAATAGCCTCTCACAATTAAAAAAAGATGGGGAGCTCCATATTACTAAAGCAGACAAGGCTAACACCATAGTTATTATGGACAAAGTGGACTACATCGGAAAGATGAACGAGCTTCTCCAGGACCCCGCCACATACACCAAACTTAGGAAGAACCCGCAGGATGACGTCATCAAATCATTTAATAGTGGCTTGAAACGCCTTCTCAAAGATCATAAGGACTTAATTCCGCTTTTCATGTCCACTTCACCTGCTCTGCCCTACCTTTACGGTCTTATTAAAACCCACAAACCTGGTAACCCTATGCGCCCTATTATTAGCTCGGTGGGCTCTATTACTTATAAACTCTCCAAATGGCTTGTCAAAGTCTTGTCCCCCATTCTCGGAACTATCTCTGATTCACATGTAAAAAATTCCATGGATCTTACGGAAAAATTGAATAATGCACGTACTGAAACTAACGATAAATTGATCAGTTTTGATGTTTGTTCATTGTTTACAAAAGTGCCGATTGACGATATGATTGACTTTCTCTCCCAAGAATTACATAAGTATGACCTGCCACTACCTTCACACATTGTTTTGGAACTCATTAAGCTTTGCATCAAAGACTGTAAATTCACTTTCAATAACGAGTATTATCAACAAGTTTTTGGGATGGCTATGGGCAACCCCTTATCGCCCCTCCTCTCCAATATTTATATGGAGTTTTTCGAAATTACCTATATTCCGAGAATCCTGGGGTTGGCATCCCTTGGTTGCGGTACGTCGACGATATTTGTGTATCTGGCCCATGAATCGTGACCTGGATAACTTCCTCCTTCAGTTAAATGATCAAGTCCCCTCCATTAAGTTTACTTTAGAAGTGGAACAAGACAATTCAATCCCATTTTTGGATGTGCGTGTACATAGGGAAAGCCCAGGTTTTAAGTTTAGTATCTATCGGAAAACAACAAACAATTTGTCCTACGTACACTTTTACTCGGGACATGATACCCCCACTAAGAAGGCCATATTTTCATCAATGTTTCTCCGCGCCCTTAGGATCGCCAGTCCGGAATACATCGATGCCGAATTGGAAAAAATCAACGGTATTGGAAGTGATTTGTGTTATCCATCTGCGTTTATGGAATCTTGTCTCACAAGGCAAAACGAACTTTCTATCGTGTCAATATTAACACTCGTACTTTGTCAAAAAAATATTTTAGTACTTCCATTTTTCCGGGCTTTTTAGGCATTGCTAATGTACTTAAACTTTTGGATATTAATGTAGTATTTTCATATAACAATATTGTGAAAAATATCATAGTAAAAAATAGCCCTACCAATAATTCAGGCATTATCTATAAAATTGGTTGTAAACAATGTGATTCCTTTTACATAGGTCAGACGGGAAAGGATTTGCACACACGTATAAAACAGCATCAATATTCCGTTAGAACAGGACAGTTGTCCAGTGCCCTTTTTGTCCATTTGTCAGAGTTAGCCCACTGTATTGATTGGAATAATGCTTCAGTTTTATTCCATTCAAGCAACATTGTTAATAGAAATGTTCTTGAGTCTGCCATTATCCAACTTTCAAATAACTTCAACATAAGCAAAGGTCTTTTCAACTCGATCCTGTTATTTTGAATTCCTTTAAAACGGATTTAGATAAGAAGGGTAAAACATTAAATCTTTGGTAAACTTGTCTTCTACTTTATTAACTTTTAATTTGCATTTTATTTTTTATATATATATCGAAACCTGACCATAGGCAGCAGTGTGTTAAAACCCGGGCAGAGTTCCAGTATAAATTTGTATTTTATAATCCATTTGATCTTGTGCTAAAAATCGATATTTTTCCTTACAAATCTGTACGCCTCACTGGTAATCCTTTAAGGTTTTAATTTTTAATTTTTTATTTTTACTTCTCTGTTTATTGTATATATATGTATGTATGTATGT
Organism: Bathynomus jamesi; assembly: GCA_023014485.1. Lineage (NCBI taxonomy): Eukaryota > Metazoa > Arthropoda > Malacostraca > Isopoda > Cirolanidae > Bathynomus > Bathynomus jamesi. Next base: position 371,964 of record JAJOZX010004100.1, on the reverse strand, counting down.
ATGTATGTATTTGTATATATAGATATGTATGTATATATATAATATATATATATGTGTGTGTGTGTGTATGTTATTTATTTTTTCTTTTTTTCTTTCTGTAACCTATATATAGGCTTAACCTTTTTATGTACTTCAGTGTTCCTGAGGATGTCATTAGACGAAAGCGCTTGAGCACCATTTTGTGTTTCCTTTCCTTCGTGGTTTTATTCATCATAAATATTTTTCACGTGTTACTTTCGTGAAATAATTTTCATATATATATAATACGTATATATATATATATATTATTAGTTTTTAAAAGTTATTTTATTATTTATTTTATATTTAAGTTAACGCATTAAAAGTTTATTGTGAAAGTTTCCTATTTTGTAAAATGTGAAAAACTTTTAACCACATTATATCAAAACTTCTTCAAATATTATTAGGAAGTTAGATACAGTGTGTATATACACATATATATATATATTACAGAGCTGTGACTAGCGGCGCTAAAAAGCGCCGCTAGTTTTTTCATAGCGCCACCACTAGCGTCGCTATATTTTCAAACTACTAGCGTATTTACCAGCGCCGCTAGTTTTTTAAATAACAATTAACGCTATGCGCTAGCGCTGAAGAAGCGGCAGTCAACATTTTTGATGAGCTGGGAATTGTGCGATTCACCTTGTCTGAAATAGTATTCATTAAAGATTACATTTCTGCAATGAAACCACTCGCCCAATCATTGGACATTCTGCGGGGTGAACAAAATGCCTATATGGGTGTCCTTTTGCCTACGTTGTACACCTGTCTCTTCAAACTGAAGACCATTGTTGAAGATCCACAGCACACATGCCAACCGCTTGCAATAGCTCTTGTGAACGGCATAGAAAATCGTTTCCAACAAGCATTCAACAACAACGATTACATCGCTGCCGCTGCCGCTGCCGCCCATCCTAGCTTTAAACAGATATGGATTGATTCACTGGAGAAGGAGGAGGAGGTGCGGCAAATGTTGACGACTCGTCTTGCTGACTGCATGAGAAGTGACATGGAAATTAGGCTAATTAGCACACCCGAAGCTGCCGATTCCAGCACGGAAGAGGAAGACAATTTGTTCAGTTGTTTCGAAAAAGATAGTAATATGCATAAAACTATTCTACAACAAAGTAATGAACAAGTACGTGTCTTTTTATCAAAACAGCCTTCCACTAAGAAATGTTTCAAAGCAACAGACTATACATCTTCCTTCCCTTCCGATTCATTCAAAAAACTATTTATCCGATTAAACACTTCAATTCCGTCAAGTGCAGCAGTGGAAAGGATTTTTTCGACAGGAAAAGATATATTAAAGCCGAAAAGGTCCTGGTTGTTCGATTCAAATTTTGAAAAACTGTTGTTACTAAAATTAAATAAATAATTGTCCTAGGTCGTTGTAATAAAGTACTACTGAAACAAGTTGATACCTAAATTAGCTTGATTATATTGTATTGTTTTTTCTACTTGATTTGAATAATTACAAATATATTACTTGAAATACTTCTGTTGTATATATGATATATCAAATAATTAAATAAAAGAAATGTATTGTTTTCTATGGTATTAGGTATTTTTTATTTGTTATAGCTAGATTTAAATAATAAATAAAAAGTTTGTTACACTGGATTTAAATAAATAAAAAGCTTTGGTTCTATAGTATAATTGTTTCATTTAAACATTCTTTTTGACAATATTACTGCATAGAAGTGTAACTAACATAATAGGTATTTTTTATTTGTTATAGCTAATATTGAAAACTAGCGCTAGCGCTAGCGTCGCTAAATTTTGAAATGACTAGCGTTAGTGCTAGCGCCGCTATTATTTTGCCTCACTAGCGATAGCGCTAGCGGCGCTAGTTTTCATGAGTAGCGCGCACAGCTTTGTGATATATATAGGGTGTCCAGAAAGTCCCTAACAATTATGACTTTCTCGAATTGCCAGGGACTTCCTGTGTATAATAATATATATTATATATATATATATATATATATATATATATATATATATATATATATATATATATATATATATGGGAATGAACTCAGAATGGTCCCCTGAGTTTTTTATGATACACACAGACAGTGCATGGAACAAGGAACTCTTCTGGGATAATTAAATCCACTATAGTCCGAATAAGTAATGGTAAATGACAAATACCATAGTTTTTCTTTTTCATGATGCTAGCCCGACGTGGGCAACGGGTCACTCGCAAAGAGGTCCCATAAATATAGCTTCCCTCACCAGCTATCTGCAAAGCAGACAGGATCCAGCTTTGGGACATGGATCTAGGGTTTAAAGCACCTAGCCCTGCTACATTTAGAACCTCAATATAAGCAAAAGACTCGCTGCCTTCACGTCAGATTGAATGCACCAAAGAAAAAAGGGGGTAACTATTATATTTTTAGCCAAAAACCAAAACTTAAACCTCAACTGGCAGAATTGAGCGTCCACTTTTCAAGCGAGTCTTTTGCTTATATTGAGGTTCTAAATGTAGCAGGGCTAGGTGCTTTAAACCCTAGATCCATGTCCCAAAGCTGGATCCTGTCTGCTTTGCAGATAGCTGGTGAGGGAAGCTATATTTATGGGACCTCTTTGCGAGTGACCCGTTGCCCACGTCGGGCTAGCATCATGAAAAAGAAAAACTATGGTATTTGTCATTTACCATTACTTATTCGGACTATAGTGGATTTAATTATCCCAGAAGAGTTCCTTGTTCCATGCACTGTCTGGTGTATATATATATATATATATATATATATATATATATATATATATATATATGTAGCGGATCGACAAGAAATAGACCAACAAATAGACAGAAATACTTTTCTTCCACGCTACCATCAAACAGTCTTGGAACACACGTGGGCAAACAAACAATGGAAAGTCTGTTTCTTCCCAAAAGGCGCGAATGTAAGCTTTATCAACTAAAGGACGCGCGGACAAAGCGTCTTAAGATTTGGTACAGTCCTACGTCACAGGAACTACGTATAAAAGCGAGCTTCCACTTGCTTTCTTCCTCACTCTCACTCACTGGTACTCACATCATCGAACGTGAGCAACACGTCCACCAACCGCTTTCCGGCCCCCTGGCCGAGGGGCGCGGCCGCTACTTTCTTCAAGGCCTACAATTTATCATCAAGTAAGATCTACAGACCACCTGCAGAAGCAATCCTTCGAGGCCCAACCGGAATCGCTTTGGGCCTGCGGTTTGCCGGGTCGGCCTTCAGTTTTCTCTACATTCCTCGAGATATAATCACCTCAGGCCTCCGTACGAAGCCTACAACAAGCAGCATCATCTCGAGAGGCTTAGCGGACAACGACAACTCGAGCTTACGTTGATGGTTCCCTCTTCAGCCCACCTTCAAGAGTTTACATCGTCCTAAGATAAGTACATCATATTCTAAGTACTCTTGTGAAGCCTACATTAGCCTACCGCCGAACGGTAGGCTATATTCCCAAAGTGTGTAATCAAGCGTTCCAACTGACTCTCGTGAAAGAACGCAGTAGGCCTGTCATCCAATTCAAGTGTCATTACAATACCGTAATTCCGCGTATCATCCGTCATTATGTTCAATTCATATATTTATGTGTTAACTAAATATTCTCTTGACGTAATCATTTAACATCACATAATGGTCTTATATATAAATGATATTTGTGTATTTGTCAAGCATTTCAATCCATTATTATTTGGCCGCATCAATTATTCCTTGTGCATCCATGCAATCATTTAGCCTACATAATCAGTGTCAAGTATTCCATTCAATGTATCAAACGCACGTGCATTCTTTATATCATTTACTAGGCCCATTCAATGTTCCATGCCGCATGCCATTTACATACCTTAATGAGTACATTATTTATTACGTGTCAATTAAGCTATTAACATTTCATCTTATTAGCTAAGTCTATGTCACAAGCATAACGTAAAACTACCAATTCATTACTGTCAATTCTTTGTTATATCACAGTGAATAAATAACGGCTTTATTTTCATAATAAACTACAAAACCCATAAGGTGTCTTTTATAACCTTAATATTAATTTGCTTGGGTGAAAACCAAGCTGGTGACCTCGCTGCCTTTTCGGTCACTTCCAATAGTATGGTGGATCTAATCAAATAACCACTTATTCCAATCGGTGATACTGTATGACATCATAAATTATTAACCCAGCCTTTCATTAATAAGCAATCAGTCAGTCATTGCATCAATTAATCATTGCATACAATTAAATCATTATCACCTTAAACGGTTAAAACTAGGTCCACTATATATATATAGTGGACCTAGTTTTAGCCGTTTAAGGTGATAATGATTTAATTGTATGCAACGATCGATTAAGGTAATGACTGACTGCTTTATAATGATAGGCTGGGTTAATAATTTATGATGTAATACAGTATCTCCGATTGGAATGAATGGTTATTTGATTAGGTCCACCATACTATTGGAAGTGACCGAAATGGCAGCGAGGTCACCAGCTTTGGTTTACGCCCAAAGCAAATTAATATTAAGGTTATGAAAGACACCTTACTTTGTAGTTTATTATGAAAATAAATCCGTTATTTTATTCACTGTGATATAACAAAGAATTGACAGTAATTAATTGGTAGTTTACGTATGCTTATGGCATAGGCTTAGCTAATAAGATGAAATGTTAATAGCTTAATTGACACGTAATAAATAATGTAATACTCATCGATGGTATGTAAATGGCATGCGACATGTAACATTGAATAGGCCTAGTTAATGATATAAAGAATGCACGTGCGTTTGGTACATTGAATGGAGAAACATGACACTGATTAAGTAGGCTAAATGATTGCAGTGCACATAGAATAATTGATGTGGCCTAATAATAATGGATTGAAATGCTTACACAGTATCATTTATATAAGAACATCATGTGATGTTAAATGATTACGTCAAGAGAATATTTAACACACAAATATGACTTGAACATAATGACGGATGATACGCGGAAACAACGGTATTGAAATGACACTTGAATTGGATGATAGGCCTACTGCGTTATTAACGGGAGTCAATGGACGCGTGATTACACACTTTGGGAGTATAGCCTACCGTTCGGCGGTAGGCTAATGTAGGCTTCACAAGAGTACTTAGGAAAGGGGGTATTTATCTTATGGTGACGTAACCTTTGTTGAAGGCGGGTTGAAGACAAACCTATTACGCATATTCTAGTTGTCGTTGTCCGTTAAGCCTCTTGAGATGATGGATGTAGGCTTCGTGGAGGCCTGAGGTGATGTTACTTCTCGAGGTGCAGGCTGGCCTTGTGATATTGCAGGCGTAGGCCTGTGGTGCGGAAGATATCTCGAGGAACGTGGAGAAACTTGAAGGCCGACCCGGCAAACCGCAGGCCCGAAGTGATTCCGGTTGGGCCTCGAAGGATTACTTCTGCAGGCGGTCTGTAGCTCTTACGTGAAGACAAATTGTAGGCCCTGAAGAAAGTAGCGGCCGTGGCCCCCGGCCAGGGGGCCGGAAAGCGGTTGGTGGACGTTCGATGGTGAGCGTACGGGTGAGTGAGAGTGAGTATAAGTGGAAGCTCCTTTTATACCGTAGGCCTGTGACGTAGACTTCATGCCAATTATTTAAGACGCCTTGTAAACGCGTCCTTGGGTTGATAAAAACTTACTTTCGCGCCTTGGGAAAGAACAGACTTTCCATTGTTTGTTAGCCCACGTGTGTTCCAAACTGTTTTATGGTAGCGTGGAAAGAAAGTATGTCTGTCGATTTGTTGGTCTATTTCTTGTCGATCCGCTACATATATATATATATATATATATATATATATATATATAATACACACAGACCGTGCATGGAACAAGGAACTCTTCTGGGAAAATTAAATCCACTGTAGTCCGAATAAGTAATGGTAAATGACAAACACTATTTTTTTTCTTTTTCATGATGTTAGCCCGACGTGGTCACTCGCAAAGAGGCCCTAAAATATAACTTCCCTCACCAGCTATCTGCAAAGCAGATAGGACCCAGCTTTGGGACAGGATCTAGGGTTTAAAGCATCCTAGCCCAACTATATTCAGAACCTCAATATAAGCAAAAGACTCGCTGCATTCACGTCGAATTGAATTCATCAAAAAAAAAAAAGGGGTTACTATTGTATTTTTAGCCAGAAACCAAAAATTCAAACCTCAACTGGCAAAATTGAACGTCCACTTTTCAAAGCACATAACGTGTCCGTTTCATGATGGGATTGAAGTTTTTTATGACACACACAGACCGTGCATGGAAGAGTTCCTTGTTCCATGCACGGTCTGGTGATGGCAGAGGGCGCGCAACAATACCCAGCTGTTCATCCTTTCACACAATAAAAAAAAATTGGTTGGTAGATAAATGGGTACCCTGGATAGCCTAGTGAGTAAGACGCTGGACTGCTGGTGGGACGTGGTTCGGATTCCGTTAAACTGTAGGTCTAAGGTGGAGTGACAAGCTTTACCTTCGTCAAAATGAACAATTCGAGCGAAAGCAAAACCAAGGTTAAGCGAGGTTATATTAGTGATGTACTGATTCCAAAATTTAGCCGATACCGATTCCGATTCTTTATCTATATTTAAAAAAATCAAGTCCCTTCATAAATTTTAATAATCTAATGTGGAAACTTTCAATTTTCATATTTTTACATTTCAAATTTATTTAAATGCTTTTCTTTAGCTCACTTCACAATATACAGCACCAGAATTGGTGCTCATATACCGGAACTAAAACGATGTTATATAGTTTTATTACTCAGTAAAATGATAAAATAATTTTATTTTACTTTCATAAATTGAATATCACTGTTTAAAGAGGACCTAATTGTTTTTCCTCATGTTTTTATGTTTGAAGGTATTTTCTTTCTTCAACAATGTAAAGAACAACTAAATTTTTCATTAAAATTTCAAGTCCCTGTTGGCCTATTTAAATAAAAAAAATGGATATATAATTTGGATTTATAAAATTATTATGGAAAAACTATACGCGCTCACAACATGGTATCATATGTGGTACATTTATTTCATAATTAAATATAAATTATTAATTAATTGAATTAAATATCTATACAAAATTGCCTCGGGATTGGCGACATAGCCTATTGGGAATGAAATAATTGAATTGCCATACGTACAAAGAACCTGTACGTATGAATCAGCCCCACATAGCAACAAGAAAACCCAATTTATTATTTAGTCTACCAAAAGGTAGTAGACACAACAAAATCATGCTAGTTCGGCAAATAATACACCAGAACCAAGGAACGGCTCTCAGGCTGTTTATGTGACAGCGAAGCTTTAAACTGGGAGGATGTCTTTGTCCCCCCTCTAGTTCTGAGTGAATTCCTTATAATTTAAAACCTAATGACTAAAAAAGGATAGGCCTATTCCTTCAGGGGTTTATATAGTGACTGCCTATATTAATTACCTTAAGTAAATTCGTCGCGAAACTCGATCGTGGCGGCCCTACACCGAAGATGATCGTAACGCCCTACATCGAAGCAAACAAAGACCAACAAAAATAAGGTGAGGCAAATTATTTTCATTCTAGTATACTGTACGTCGCGCAAATCCCGACGCTAGAATTGCCGTAATCACTTAAATATAAAAAGGTCCTTTAAACACCTACATATTCATAACTCTCTAACGAAAAAGCATAGGGCTTTTGTCGGTAACCCTCCACTGAAATCTGCTGGAAATTTTCAGCGGATGAGGGCACAGGCAATCAACCCATAGCCCTATAATAGTTTTTTCATATGGTGGCCCGTGTGGGGAACTAACCCCTCTACAATTTACACTGACACACGCGGTGGCTAGGCTTACCTCATTGGCCTAACCCTAATTTCAACCATAACCCCACTATAGTTTTTTCATATAGTGGCCTAAAACTGGGAACCGATTCCTTTACCTTTACACTAATCGAAAACAAAGGCTTGTTTATTTAACAGGCATAACTTATTTTAGGTCCTAAAAAAATAGGCCCACAACATTAAGCCTATTTAATAGGTCCTACTCTTCAAACTCAAAACTAAGCCTTGTTAATTTAACAGGCTTAACTCATTTGAGGTCCTATAAAATAATAGGCCCAAACATAAGCCTACTTGGTAGGCCCAACAAATAGGCCTATTTAGTAGGCCCACCTAACTTTACCTTACATAATAGGCCTACCTCTTAAAGTAGGCCTTACTCTTTACACTCAAGGCCTATCCTAACTAAAAACACTAAATTTATAATTGAACCTGTGGTGTAGGTTATAAAATTTATTTCAGCAATTTAACTTACTCATAAGACTCATTAACATCACAAAATTCGACTCAGACCTGTAACATCACAAAATTCGACTCAGACCTGTAACATCACAAAATTCGACTCAAACCTGTAACATCACAAAATTCGACTCGAACTAACATCACAAAATTCGACTCGAACTGTAACATCACAAAATTTGACTCGAACTGTAACATCACAAAGACCTAAAGCAATTGCACAAATTCAAACCTACACCCACCTAACACCTATTCGTGACCCTATCCCAACCTATTCTAAGTCCTATTTCACCAATATAGGCCCAACCTATTTCAAGTCCTATTTGACATATAGGCCCAACCTACGAAGTCCTATTTGACATAGGCACACCAAGTCCTATTTGACATATAGGCCCAACCTATTCCAATTCCTATTTGACCAATATAGGCCCAACCTATTCCAATTCCTATTTGACCAATATAGGCCCAAACCTATTCCAATTCCTATTTGACATATAGGCATAAAACAGACAAGGCTTGATATAAGGGTCTCAAATGCAACGTTTGAGGGTCTTTACTCAGCCAAATTGATTAACCTAACCCAAAACCAAAAAATAAAACCCTATAACAAAATACTGTACACATTTACACACACATACGTACGGTACAGTATATAAATATATACATACGACTTCAAACACCCAATTCTTCTTTTTAAAGAAGAATCACAACAGATTTCATCAACAAACACACACACACACACACACTACGGTACAGTATATAAATATATACATGCAACTTCAAACACCAATTCTTCTTTTAAAAGAAGAAACACAACAGATTTCATTAACAGACACATACATTCCTTGCAAACAGATTGGATTCCTTCAAAACCCCAAAACCTTCCAGACCTACCTGTAGGATACACAACATTTACTCATTCATAACTACGGGTATTAACTTCATTGGAGTGGTGAATCCAAGTTTTGAAGACCAACTGGATTCGGAGGAATGATACACACACACACACACACACTACTCTTTCATGTGTCTCAAACACAACAACTGTCTAAACATAACCAAGGATCGGAGAGTAAAAGCTTTTATTGCTGCGCTCTGATTCTGTGCACATAATTTTGTGCCAAAAATTATATGGTTAGACAGTGACACATACAAACAAACTACTCTACTCCAAAGGGTTATGGCTACCTTGGCCATAGCCCAACAAATTCATCAAAGGGTGATGGCCTACCCTTGGCCATAGCCCAACAAATTCATCAAAGGGCTGATGGCCTACCTTGGCCATAGCCCAACAAATTCATCAAAGGGCTGATGGCCTACCCTTGGCCATAGCCCAACAAATTCATCAAAGGGCTGATGGCCTACCTTGGCCATAGCCCAACAAATTCATCAAAGGGCTGATGGCCTACCTTGGCCATAGCCCAACAAATTCATCAAAGGGTGATGGCCTACCTTGGCCATAGCCCAACAAATTCATCAAAGGGCTGATGGCCTACCCTTGGCCATAGCCCAACAAATTCATCAAAGGGCTTGGCCTACCTTGGCCATAGCCCAACAAATTCATCAAAGGGCTGATGGCCTACCCTTGGCCATAGCCCAACAAATTCATCAAAGGGCTGATGGCCTACCTTGGCCATAGCCCAACAAATTCATCAAAGGGCTTGGCCTACCCTTGGCCATAGCCCAACAAATTCATCAAAGGGCTGATGGCCTACCTTGGCCATAGCCCAACAAATTCATCAAAGGGCTGATGGCCTACCTTGGCCATAGCCCAACAAATTCATCAAAGGGTGATGGCCTACCCTTGGCCATAGCCCAACAAATTCATCAAAGGGCTGATGGCCTACCCTTGGCCATAGCCCAACAAATCATCAAAGGGCTTGGCCTACCCTTGGCCATAGCCCAACAAATTCATCAAAGGGCTGATGGCCTACCTTGGCCATAGCCCAACAAATTCATCAAAGGGCTGATGGCCTACCTTGGCCATAGCCCAACAAATTCATCAAAGGGCTGATGGCCTACCCTTGGCCATAGCCCAACAAATTCATCAAAGGGCCTTGGCCTACCTTGGCCATAGCCCAACAAATTCATCAAAGGGCTGATGGCCTACCTTGGCCATAGCCCAACAAATTCATCAAAGGGCTGATGGCCTACCTTGGCCATAGCCCAACAATTCATCAAGGGCTGCCTACCTTGGCCATAGCCCAACAATTCATCAAGGGCTGATGGCCTACCCTTGGCCATAGCCCAACATATTCATCAAGGGTCTTGTGGCCTCCTTGGCCAGAGACCAAACAACATTGGTCTTGTGGCCTCCCTTGGCCAGAGACCAAACAACAAGGGTCTTGTGGCCTCCTTTGGCCAGAGACCAAACAAAAAGGGTCTTGTGGCCTCCCTTGGCCATAGGCCAAACAACACAAAAACAGTACAGGATTCAAAGCCCCAAGCCCTCCAGATCTACCTGTGGAGGAGTAAATTTACTCCACTAAAACTACGGGTATTGACTAGTCTGAAGTGGTAGGAGGTTTGAATACAGTACAAACTCTTTCTAATTCTCCTAAATTAAATGAACAAATAACAAAAGACAACAATGGGAACATTGAACCAAACAATTACACGAAAACACTTGGAATGCTTTGGTTTTTAAAACAGAATTCCGAACACGATGACACTCTTTGCACAAAGAGTTATAACTTAAATCCAAATGCCATACAAAAAGACAAGTGCTTTCAGAATCATCCAAAATTTTCGACCCCATTGGATTATATTTACCAGCAACCATAAGATCCAAAACCTTTTGCAAGACTTATGGAAAAAGAAAATTGATTGGGATGAACCACTTTCAGTGGAAGACCAACTTCATTGGAAAAAATTAGCCACAGACTTGAACAAAGTTCAAGACATCTACGTACCAAGATGTGCTGGCTACAGATTGAAATCGCAAACACTACACATTTTTACAGATGCCAGCACACAAGCTTATGGGTGTTGTGCCTATTTAACAAGTGAAAATGAAAGTAACTTGGTTTATTCAAAGGCAAAAGTGGCACCCTTAAACCAAAAGAAAACTGTACCACAACTTGAATTATTAGCTGTCTCATTGGGAGTTAAAACAGCAACTTTCTTTCACAAGTGTATAAAGAAGTTGACATAACAAACATTTACTTAAGGACAGACAGTCAAATTTGTCTAACATGGGTGACCAACACAGATACAACTTCTTGCAAAAACATATTTGTGAAAAACAGACTAACAGAAATCAAAACTGCAAACACAAACCTTGGTATCAAATTTAGGTACATAAAAACAAAAGAGAATCCTGCAGACTTTTTGACAAGAGGGCTCTCTTACAAGCTGTTGAAAACAAATAAAATCTGGTATGAAGGGCCCGAATGGCTAACATGTGAGGATCTTTGGCCAGCCAAAGTAGTTAACCTCACACTCAACTCTACAACAACTGAAAAGATCACTGAGGACAAACCTATATTTGACTACACCTTATTCAGACATCAACAAACTCTTGAGAATTACAGTCTATTGCTGCAAGTTTGTCAATAGCTACCTTCTCAAACACTGTCCTCAGAAAGCCTTTTCTAACTTAACAGAAACTGCAACAAAATACTGGCTCAAACAGATACAAGCTTCAGAATTTGACAAGGAGTTGAAGTATCTTAGGTCCAGTAGCACATTAAACAAAGGTATTCCTTCACTTGTCATGGATCTAAATCTGTACCTGGATACAGAGGGTCTGATAAGGTGTAAAGGAAGGCTTAACAAGTCAACTTTGACTTACAACTCTAAGCACCCAATTCTTCTTCCAAGGAGAAATCACTTCACAAAACTCATCATCAGGGATACCCACAACAAAATACACCACATGGGAGTCCCACAAACCCTGACAGAGCTGAGAAAAACTTACTGGCTACCAAAGGGTAGAACTGAAACAAAGAAAATTTTAAACACATGCATTCCTTGTAAACGTATCCATTCACGACCCTTTAAGACCCCAAGCCCTCCAGACCTACCTGTGGAACGAGTAACATTTACTCGGCCATTTGAAACCACGGGTATTGACTACACTGGAGCGGTAAATGTGAGTTTTGGAGACAAAATGGATTCAAAGGAATACAAAGTGTACATTGTACTCTTCACCTGTGCTGCCACACGTGCCATATGTCTAGACATAGTAGAAGATCTGACAGCAGAAGCTTTTATTGCTGCTTTCAGACGATTTTGTGCACACAATTCTGTACCCAAAACTATATGGTCAGACAATGCCACATACTTCAAATCTGGTGAAAGAATTATTCATCAGATTTGTGACAGTGAAACAGTACAAACTCATTTAACCAAACACAACATAACCTGGAAGTACATTCCTGTTAATACACCATGGTATGGTTCAATTTGGGAAAGAAACATACAAACTGTAAAGAACTGCCTTAAAAAGACTATTGGGACAAAACATCTACAACTTTTTGAACTCATGACTATTCTGTCAGAAATTGAAAATGTTGTCAACAACAGACCATTAACTTATGTGGGAGATGGTATTAATGAGCCAGAACCTCTCACACCAAACCACCTAATTAAGGGAGAAACAGTAAACATGTTACCAGAATCTGAACATAACAGTACAGAGGATCCAGATTGGGAAATAGGACACAAAGAACTCAACACAAAATACAACATTTGACACAAATCAAGACTCAATTTATAACAAAATGGAGAGAAGAATACTTAACAAGTCTTAGAGAAAGACATAAACAATTAACAAAACAAAGTTGGAATGATTCAGTCAAAATTGGGGACATTGTGTTGATACATGACAAGACACCAAGACAACATTGGTCAATGGGAAAAGTCTTGGAACTCAAAACTGGTGAAGACGAAGTTACCAGGGTTGTAAAACTGAAAACAGCAACTGGTGAAACCACCAGAGATATCACATTACTATATCCTTTGGAGTGTGGGGCTAAATTAGAACCATTACCCCAAAGGATGGATCAGGATACTATTGGGGAGGAATCTCTCAATGTGCCTGATGTAACTCAGACTAAACCAGACAGGCCTCAAAGAAAGACTGCTTTGAAAGCCAGAAAACTTTTACAAGAAAAAATTAAGACTGGTGACTTATAAAACTTACACAAACTGAGCAAAGTTAAAATGCTTAATAACTTTACTTTAATCCCATAAATTTCCTATACCTAAAGGGAGTCAAACTGATTGACATAACTTTAACTAAACTTGAGAAGTTGGCCTCTTGAACTTTATATTTGAATAGGTCTTGAGTAACCTCTCTCTCCTAAATTTCTACTTCATTCTTTTCATCCATTTCACATGGTTTAAACACAGTTTATCAAAAAATTTGATCTATAACATACAAATTTTTCTCCGGCCCCCCCCAGTATATGGAAAAACTATACGCACTCACAACATGGTATCATATGTGGTACATTTATTTCATAATTAAATATAAATTATTAATTAATTGAATTAAATATCTATACAAAATTGCCTCGGGATTGGCGACATAGCCTATTGGGAATGAAATAATTGAATTGCCATACGTACAAAGAACCTGTATATGAATCAGCCCCACATAGCAACAAGAAAACCCAATTTATTTTCTACCAAAAGGTAGTAGCACAACAAAATCATGCTAGTTCGGCAAATAATACACCAGAACCAAGGAACGGCTCTCAGGGCTGTTTATGTTACAGCGAAGCTTTAAACTGGGAGGATGTCTTTGTCCCCCCTCTAGTTCTGAGTGAATTCCTTATAATAAATAAAACCTAATGACTAAAAAGGATAGGCCTATTCCTTCAGGGGTTTATATAGTGACTGCCTATATTAATTACCTTAAGTAAATTCGTCGCGAACTCGATCGTGGCGGCCCTACACCGAAGATGATCGTAACGCCCTACATCGAAGCAAACAAAGACCCAACAAAAATAAGGTGAGGCAAATTATTTTCATTCTAGTATACTGTACGTCGCGCAAATCCCGACGCTAGAATTACCGTAATCACTTAAATATAAAAAGGTCCTTTAAACACCTACATATTCATAACTCTCTAACGAAAAAGCATAGGGCTTTTGTCGGTAACCCTCCACTGAAATCTGCTGGAAATTTTCAGCGGATGAGGGCACAGGCAATCAACCCATAGCCCTATATAGTTTTTCATAATTATTAAAATACTTAAAATAAACTTAATATAATAAGATAGTTTAATATATAAATTATAAAGTACAACTCAATATAGAGTCATTATTAATAGAGACTAGGAGATTACAATAGTTTATAATATTTAGAGATTAGCTAGTTAGAGAAAATGTAAATTTATGGGTAACGTAACTTATTAAGCTTTGCCTTTTTCATGAATGTAAACTATTTTCATATAATTACACTTTGAAATGAGTACAAATTATCTTAAATTGTATTTTTTGTCTGTTCAATTTTCTATAAATATAGACTGTGTTTTGTAATTAAAATTTCAAAGAATCGGTGAGAGAATCGGCTAAATTTGGCCGATGGCCAAGAAATCGCCGATTCTGCCGGTGCCGATTAATCGGTACACCACTAATATATATATATATATATATATATATATATATATATATATAACATTAAAAACAGCGAAGCTTTTCGAGCAGTGGGTAGAAACTAAAAGTGAGAGTCGAACTTGAAAACAATATTTAATGAAAAACGTCATGCCTCAGGCAACTCAAACAGGAGTAAATACAGTAATTCAGAACACAGATGATTTTGACAGCCAAAAGTTACTCATAAAATCAAGCTGAAATGTTCCATGTTTTATATTAAAATTATCAGTACTTTTTATAATAAAAATTTCGGCGACTTTACGTTTGTCATTATTACCGAATTTAAAAGTGAGTTTGTGTTATCACTATTATATACAGGGTGTCCCATAAGTCCGGTCTTCTAGGAAAATTTATTTTAAATTAAATTTACAAAAGTAATACATAAGAACTAAAACAAATGTTCAAATTGATGTCTTGTTTTGGGACCTATTTTTGTCGCAGGTAGAAATAACACGATAATATGGAAGTGAGTTACACTTCTGAGGAAAAGGCCTCCGCCTTTTCCTGACCGAGTGTAACTCGCTTCATAGATTTGTTAAAAGCTAAGCTAGACAAGATCTTAAAACACATTCGTAATAATTAATTAATGATAATGACAAACTTTATTGGCAGAATAAGAATAATAATATTCTTGAACGGTAATAACGATAGGGTAAATCAAACAAAAATAAATTTAAAAAACTAAAAATTAGGACTAAAAGAGATAAAAATAAGACATGTACTCAAACAAGTAATAATAAAAACTACCCGCAGTTAACACTACAAAAAGAAAGTAAAAAGTACACGTAGCGATAATACCAACGTATAATATGATCTACAGGAGCTAAGGCTACAAAAGACCGTAAGATCCACTCTAAGGTTAGCCCGAGAGAAAGAGAGAGTAGGGGGTTAAAAGAAGAGAATAGAGAGTTAAAAGAAGAGAATAAGGGGTTAAGTAAGTAGCAAAACCTATCATTCGTGGGTTAACATTCATTCAGAAAAAGAGAGAGAAAGACTCACCATCATCATCCGCCGACCACTGGCGACAAGTTGGAAAAATAGTCGAAGAGAATAGGAAAGGAGTGAAAGATGAAAAGAAGTAAAATAAGAACGCTTACAAACCATGCAAACACAGTCTTAACTCAAAGAAACACTGTCATACCATGCAAACTACAGACATCCAAGTAAAGAGAGGATGAGAAAAGAAAAAAAAGTATGAAGAGTATAACAAAAAGTGGATTAGTTTACGCTACGAGCTACATCTAAGTGTGAAAAATGCTCTGTATGAATTGGTCCCCAATTAACCCACCCCTAATATCTCGTCTAACTATAGAGTAGATTAAGTCTAGCCTTGTAGGGGTCAGCCTAGAGATTCCGGAAATGGTCCAGAGCGGGCAGATAAATTGAGGTCCACAGTAGGATTCCTCACCAAATTAGGTTAGGGCAATCTACCTTCACCTTTGTTAAGCTATGAGTTGATGCTAGGTCTTAGGCCTCAATGTAGGCCTAATTTGTCTGACCCAGCTTAATTAATTTACTGCGTTTACTTCTAACTGGGTTAAAAACACAATTAGTCACTTACTGCTAGTTATTAGAGTGTCCCTTTTCCCCTTTTGTTTAATTGTTGAGAGCGTACTTGCTGGTGGGGATCTTTTTTCCGTTGTTTGTTCTTCTCCCTTCTCTCGTTCCGTCTTGTCGCCCCGTTCCTCGTTTTCGTTCTCCTTTGTCTTCCTTTTCGCGGGGCCTTTTCCACCAGCGTCGTCTTGGTTTTTTCTTCGGTTGGTTGATCGGTAATGTATATCTATTACCGAGCACGCTCTTGTCACACAGTATATAAATACTAGGGTGGAGAATAACTCTGGTGAGCAACCAATTGGTTTCATCCACCCAGTTATTGACATAAAAGGAATTTAATAATTGTTAGATTAACTACCTACCTACTCAGTGAACCATTTTCGTTACCTCCCAACTACCCACACATCAGTTTTCCATATAAGTTTGTGTTAGTTTATTTTTTTTTTTTAATAATATAATTTTATTGCTGGCATGTCACAAGCTGGCATTAATCGTCAACAGACTCAAACCTCGACCATTACCCCCAGAGCTCCTGTTGCTAATTGGTTTATTATTTTAAACTATGTTAATATTTTTAAAATGCTTATCTAAATGGTTTTTAAACATAATAACGCTGGTAGAGTTCACAACGGACGCGGGAAGATTATTCCATTTATCAATTACTGTACTTTAAACGTAAAAACGTTTTTAGCGATGTTAGTAATGAAACGTCTGCCACATAATTTAAATTCGTTATTACGAGTATTGCTATTATCGAAAATGAACAATTTGTCAAAATTTACGTTATCGATTTTACTAACGATTTTGAAAACTTCAATAAGCTCCCCCCTTGATCTCCTAGTCTCGAGTGAATGCAAGTCTAACTCTTTAATCCTATCTTAGTAAGACTTGTTGTACCAAAACTGAACGGCATATTCTAAGTGAGGCCTGACTAGGGACTTGTAAATGATGATGATAATGATAATTATTATTGGCAGGAAACATATTCCATAAAATAAAAAGGTACAGTATCCATCAAGGTAATCAACGATACAACTAATTAATTAAACAATAAAGTTAAAAAATAAAAACAGAAAAACGGACTACGGTAATAAAGAAGTAACAATAATACACGTAAAGAAACGAGAAATAATAAAATTAGTAATATTAGCTTCATAAAAATAAAAAGTACATATAATGAAA
This sequence comes from Bathynomus jamesi, assembly GCA_023014485.1. NCBI lineage: Eukaryota > Metazoa > Arthropoda > Malacostraca > Isopoda > Cirolanidae > Bathynomus > Bathynomus jamesi. The sequence continues at coordinate 354,325 of JAJOZX010004100.1, read as the reverse complement.
TGGCTAATGCAGGAGTTAAGTGGAGCTGAAGCACACTTTCATACCAAGAAGTCCACAGTCTGGAAGACATAAAGCAGGACTGATGAGTAGCTTGGACAATTGGTCTGTCCAAGTGAAGTTTTTAATTCTTCCCATTAGACTGTACTGAGCATGTCTTGTTTCCTCAGGGAGGCGCGGGACGTTGCGGTTAGAGAACATTTGAGAGAGCATCTTGGAGGTAACTTGTACAACAGTCTATATTCTATAGGAACTGTTGTAAAGCAAATTGGGGGTTCTACAGGAACCTTTTTTATAATTAATCCAGAGTTGCTGCCCATAAATATTAGTGCAGAAAGTATGAAAAAGTGTATTCAGCTTCGCTTGCACAGAATTTGAAGTTCCTTGTAATCATGTTTGCTTTAGCACAGTAACTTCGATGTTGTTTCATTATGTCTGAGTCGTCACTCAAGGAGCTGGTGATAGTTTGACCAAGAAACTTAAATTCTTGTACCTGCTCTATTGGTTCGTCTCCCATTTTAAAAATAAAATCAGCTCTTTGGTTTCAGTTTTCAGGATGGAATTGCACAACCTTAGTTTTAGTAACATTAAATTTAATGTCATGATTCTGTGAATATGATCCACAAATTTTTACAAGGTGATCGATACCTTCAACTAAAGGGCTTATTAACACCATATCATCGGCATATACCAAGTTATTTATCCTCATGTCATCTATACAGCATCCTACTCTTGTCTCATTAAAAGAAGTAATTAATCCATCAATATATATATAAAAATAAACCTCGTTGATGTTCCGTGTGTTGGTCTCTCTTCACACGAAGGTCAAGCTGGTGGCCCCGCCTCTAGGCCTGGCTTGGTGGAGGAGCGAGTTGCTTTCTTGCACTCTCCACCCGATTCATCTGGTACCGTCCTGAGCCAGGCATCTAGTCTTCTCTTGAAGACTTCAACTTTGACCCCTGTAACGTTTCTGAGGTCTTTTGGAAGCTGGTTAAAAAGTCTTGGGGCCCCCTGACAACCAGGCTATTTTCCTTAGGTGTTGATATATATATTAAACAGCGGAGAAAAGAGTAAAGAGCCTTGTCTAATTCTGCATGAGGAACCAAAATATTCGGACAATACAACGCCCTATCTAACAGTAAAAGTTTGGTGTGTACCAAAATTTGAAGAAATTTAAAACAGAGTGGAACATTCTTATCTTCTAATTTTTTAAAAAGAATATTGTGATTCACTCTATCATATGCTTTGCTTGTATCCAGAAAAAAAAATGTAACTAGCTGACTTACTGGCTATATTTAAATATAATCTTCTTCAAAACATAAATACACAAGTCAGTTGAAAGGTACCTTTTAAAACAAAATTGATTAGGAGATAGTATAACAGGAGGCAAAAGCAATAAGCCTGTTGTTATCGATGGATAGAATAGTCCCATATTTATTTTTGACAAGAGGTTTGATATAGATTCTCATAAACTCTACAGGAATATAACTGTGAGCAGCAAGCATCGCGAGAACACTGAGACATGAAGACTGATCACATCATCAGCATACTTGAAATGTTCATTGGACAGGTCATCTATTCATGGTGAGGCGCCTGTCTTTAGCTCCTTAATCAGACTCTTTATTTGGGGCACTGAAGTCTCGTATTTTCACTGGCCTCTTCTGATGTCGTTCCATTGCAGCCTACGTTAAGACTAACTCTCCCCCGCACTGTTAAGGATATCTGAGTACTTCGCTCTCCATAACTTAGCTATTTCTACTTCCCCACACACACCATCAATGGGATGGCATTCTTAGCACCCATTTTTTCTTGACAAATTTCCAGAATTTGTTACTATCTATTTAAATCAACTTCACAGACTTTTGAAGCTCGAATGGAGTCTTGTTCCCGTTTACACCGTGTTTTGGCTGACTTATAGGGAGCCCTACTTCTACTCGTATTCATATAAGCTGTTCCTATTCTCGAACGATCAAGGAGACACCATGCATCATAAGCATCATTTGATTCCCTTTTCAAGGAGGGCTATGAAATCATCCATCCAGGAATAATTTTAGTATGACAATTGTACGATTTAATCCAAGGCCGCCTTGCTTCCCTTAATATGAATGTTATATTGTTGTAATACATGTCAACGAGTTTAAAGAAAGAATCATTTGAACAGGAATTACTAATAAAGATGCAATAATTCTAAATTTATTAAGAAGGTGTTCTGCCTTGTCTTTATATTCTATTTTCTGTTGCACATTAACCTCAGACCAGTCGACACATTCATTTCTACCTGAAGTTATGCCGTGTTTTATTTAAGCTGGTACAATTAATTACTAGCTTCAATGGTCGGAGAAAGAAATCATACAAAATATGAACATTGGCAATACGTTGCTTTAAATTATCATCAATGAGACAGTGATCAATCCATCCAGTACTTACCCACTCATATCGCTGACGTACGTCAACGTATTGCTATTTACATGTATATCTAGAAACTCTACACAAGTTATACTTAATCTAGCAGACTCGCAAATGGTACTCAATTCTACAAAAAATCTACTTCAATACATAATTAATATAAAATTGATGAGTCCGGCTATTAGATGTTGCAATGCGTTTATGCTTAAGTCAACTTGTTTAAAAGAGGCGAATTTTTATTTCATTTCAGAACTTCCACGGACAACATATATATTAGGGTGGAGTGAAAAAATCAAAAGTGCCAGGATCAAAATTGAGGGTCTAGATAGTTCTCTTTTGTCTAGGATTAAACTTTGGAACCGATTTTGGGTGGGTACATACAAAACTGTGACTGCCACCGGCCAATTTATACAAATCGTATGTGCGCGCGACCAAAATTTGAACCCAGTGACCTATCTCGGGTTCTGGACATGAAAGAAAGACAATTTAAAAACTGTTTATGATGTAAGGGGTTCCAAAAAACCTTAGCCCCCCCCATTTGCAGCTTACATGTTTACTTATATCGAAATAGTTTTTAGTGATTATAAAAATATATAAAATTCTTTATTTATTGCAGGTATTAAAATTACTCTAGCTGATAGTGATAATATAATGGCTTCTCAATTAATTGGCGATTCGGAGAGGCAACGTGTGATAGATCGCATACGAGCAATAACATTTCGGGAAGCTCGTGATGCTGGAGCCACCTTTATAACACGTTCATGGGTTGCCAAAAAGTTGCGAAGAAGTGAGGACTTCGTCAAAAAAAATTGGAATAAAACTTTGGATGAATGTGAAATGGATACAACCAAATCTGGGCGCCCAAATTTGCCACTCTCTCAGGAAACAAAGGACATCATTGAAAGCGGTACGCGTAAGCGGAAAAACAGCTGTGCTAAACTTTCTAGAGAGATCGAAGTGTTGAGAGGAAAGATCGTTAGTGGTGAGATCATTCGACTGTACCGTCATAGGCAAGGTTTAAAGCCTTGGCATGAACTTCCAAAGCCAAGAAAAACTCAACTTAACATCGATGACAGAATGTGGCTTGCCCATTATCTTGAAGATTGGGATGTGGAGGATTTCATGCATTTAGCTGTCTCCGATGAAATTTTTTGTTTACGTAACACGTCGGCATAACTACCAAAATGACCGAGTGTGTGCCACAACACCAGATGAAATCGATGACAATGAACATTATCACGAATTATTAAAAAGTCCAGACTGTGTTGGTATGTTTGTTTTGTTCACTGCAAAGAAGCTCATGTGGGTGCTGAAGCCAAATGGTCGGAGTTGGGATGGACAGTATTTTCGTGATATTATTCTATCCCAGCATGTCATTCCTTTTCTAAGAAACCCAAACAATGTTATGGATGTCGATCAGGTCACACTTCTGCACGATAAGGCCCCCTGCTTTAAGGCATTAGCCACTCAACAGTTGTTGCGGAACCATGAGATCGATTTCTTTGGAAATGAAGAATGGCCAGGAAATTCTCCTGACCTAAACGTGTGAACACATTGGATCAGTTATAAAGGACAAGGTTGAATGTCTCTTGTTTCAAGAACCTGCAGCAAATCGATTTTTGAAGGATACAATGACGCAACACATTGAAACTGTTTTAGCAAATTTGCGTAACGATTAAGATCTATTCACGTCACTTTTGGCAAGCTACCCAAAGCGAATTCATGCTGTCTTGGAAGCCAATGGCAGGAACGCCGTTTTAATTGTTTCTCGTTAAATGCAGGATTAAATTCTCTTTTGTAAGGTATGTTTAGTTTTACTGTACCTCTAATGGTTTAGGCCATGGGCGGGGGGGCTAAGGTTTATTGGAGCCCCGTAGTCTTCTTTTGAAGATGTCCACTGCAACTCCCTTCGTGTTTCTTAGGTCTTTGGGCAACTGATTAAACATTTTTAGTCCTCTCATTACAAAACTATTTTCTTTCAGGGTTAAGGATGTTCCCTGTCTCGCCTTCAATTTGGAAATACGATACAGTCTACCGTTTCTACTTTCCACCGTTGTTTTGGGTTATAGGGTTCAGAGTAAGATTAGGGACTAGTTTCTCCATTATTTTCCAAGTGTAAATAATGGTGTATCTCTCTCTCCTCCTTTCCAGTGAATATAGGTCTAGTTCGCGTAACCTTTCCCAGTAATTTAGTTCTTTGTACCCACTGATCTTGGCTGTGAAGCTTCTCTGGATCCCTTCCAGCTGTCTAATGTCTTCTTTTTTATATGGGGATGTTAGGACCGAGCAGTATTCCAATTTGGGTATGATCAGTGTTTTCAGTAGAGGAATCATTAAATTCCTATCCCTTCGTTTAAAGGTTCTCAATATCTGTCCCGTTATTCTCTTTGCTCTGTTTACTATCTTATTTTGTGTTTCAAATTTCGCATCATCTGTCATTACAACCCCTAAATCTTTTGCTCTGGAATTTCTCTGAATTTCCTGTCCATTTGGGGTATAATATTCCATGGATTTTAGGTCTTCTCTTTTTCCGTACCGTAATAGCTAAAATTTCGCGGTGTTAAACTTCATATTGTTGTCTTCCGTCCACTTGTAGATTCTGTTTATGTCGGTTTGTAGAGATCCTGTCTTGTGAGTTTCTTATTTTTATACTGATCTTTGTGTCATCTGCGAAAGATGTTACTGTGCTGTCTCTGGTAACGTCCTCATCTATGTCAATAAGCATGATTATGAATAGTACAGCTAATACTGTTCCTTGTGATACTGAGCTGAGGACCTCTGATTCTGATGAAGATATTCCTTGTACTGTAACGACTTGCCGCCGCTCACTAAGGAAGTTATATATCCATTTCCCTACTTTTCCTATTCCCATATATTTCAGTTTATGTATTTGATTCCGTGGTCACGCTTGTCGAACGCTTTAGCAAAGTCTGTGTATAGTACATCATAGTTTTCATTACTTTCAAGTGCATCAATAATGTTGTTGTAGTGTTCCATTAGTTGTGATAGGCATGATCTGCCTGACCGAAACCCGTGTTGGTTATCATTTGAATTTTTTCCGAGTTTCCAAAAAGTCATAGATTTTCTGTCTAACTATTCTTTCAAATATTTTAGTGAGATGGGATGTAAGCGACACTGGCCTATAGTTTTTTGCCTCGGATCGATCTCCTCCTTTATATATTGGGACTATGTTTGCGCTCTTCAGGATGCCCGTATTTAGTGATCGTTAGGGTGGATCACTTTTCACTTTTTTTTAAAAATTATAGCTGGTCAAAGTTTTCCCCATGATTTGGTTCAGTGGAAGTACACTGACACCATTTTTACCAAAATCGATCAATATTTAGGGGTCGCGCATCGACCTTGAAAATTTCAATTTTGGAAATTTGGCCAAATTGACAATTTTTTACTGAATAAAGATAAATCATCAAATGACCATATTTTCTGAATCCTCTCAGTGAAAGAAATCCTCTCAGATACTTACCAAGTTGATCGGACAAGTGGTTTAGAAGTTACACTCACCTAGAAATAACATTAAAATTTAAAATATACCGTATTTGTCCCCCGTTATGGACGTAATCATAGCATCAGTAGCTGGCGCATCCTAAAATCCCAATTACACACACACGCTATGTCTATGACCAATATTTTTACTAATCACAGTTTGCTTTTTACAGATCAACTGTGTCAATTGATTCTTGTTTGATAAGTCTAGACTTTAGTACAATGGATAAACTGTTAACAACCAGGAGTGGGAAGACTGAAAGTTACTTATTCTGGAAAAGAGAAAGCAGCAACAACAGCACCACCTTCTCTAAGGTCAGCCACGGACGTCTTCTTAATTGGTCAGCCATCTTCCTCGATCGGTGGTGCCAAATTGCCAACCACCCATCAAGTTCTCCAGTACTTCTTCTATGCCAAGCAGGAAACTACTGACAGGAAGGCCGCCGTAAAAGACACGGTGGCCAATGTTCTGGCATTTTGGAACATGGCACGTATAAAGACGATCACGAGGCGTAACTGCGAAAGAAAACTGGAGTTACTGTGGGAAGAGTGGCGCTCGCTGCAGAAGAGCAAGATGAGAGACAGTGACGCGGGAAAAGGCAGGGAGAAGTTTTCAGAAAATCTGAACAAGCTCTGGGACATCGGAGCTCCCGATGCTATTGAAGAGATACAGAAAAGTCGACTGCTCTCAGACAACAACAAACAAGAAGATATTAAATTTTATGAGGATCAACGGGGCCTGCGCCAGGCAACAATGAGTGGGAATGATAAAGTGTTCGTTGTCAAGAGAAAACGGCAACTCTCAAGACAACAATCTCGTGATGAGCCAGGCACCTCAAAAACGAAATTAGGAACCGAAGCTGAGAGCGACGATGAATCTATAGAAAGCAGATCATCGAGCAACTCCGAATCACAGCTAGAACCACCATACCGACAGCCGAGAGAATCAACTGTATCAATCAGCCTTCCTCACCGCATCCTCAATGCACCGGCTGTTATTGAAGTGGCTGATCGCTTCCGGATGTCCAATAATCAGGTGTGTATATATCAGTAATGATCTTTCCTTGACAAAGATATAATAGACGTAACGACGGAAAATTTAGTGATTATTTTGTCACATAAAAACCATACGCATCCTTGTCAATTTCCTTTCAATTTCGCACATAGGTGGCAAGTGTCGTGGCGGCAGTCCTACGTTCGGCAGATCCGCCCGCAGACCTGGACAAATTCAGTATCTCGAAGGACACGTCTCGCCGTGGAAGAGTGGCACATCGTTGTGAAGTGTCGACAGCTGTGCAGAAATCCTTCGTATCTCCGAGGCATGCTGTCGTCCACTGGGACGGTAAAGTAATCAAGGTCAGTTTTGCCCTCACCGTGGACGACAGTGAATTAACATGTTCCAGTGACGACAGTGGATTGACATATTCCAGTGGACGATAATGGATTGGCATGTATGACATACGTTTCAGGACTCTCTTGGATCATTGGAGCACCGCCAGGCGATTCTCATCTCCGGAGCTCCCCAATGCACAGAAGGAAAGTTGCTGGCCGTTCCGACTGTTGCTGACGGCACCGGTCTGTCCCAGGCCCAGGCGACCTTTCGTGCTCTCAAAGACTGGGGATGCGAGAACAACGTGATTGGACTGTGCTTCGACACAACTTCCTCCAATACGGGGAGGGTGCAGGGTGCGGTGGTCCGGCTGGAGAACATGCTTGGTAAACCGCTCTTCCAGCTGGGCTGTCGCCATCACGTTATGGAGCTCATCGTGGGGGCAGTGGTCATCACCGCGTTTGGAAGAACCACAGCACCAACTGAACCTTTGTTCCAGTATCTGAGGAGAAGGTGAATTTCAAGTCTAAGGCGCATTTGTTTTCTCCAATGATTTTTTGCCTTCAGAGCAATTGAGATATCAGCGTCCTTCTACTAATGATGTTAATAGCAGTCGAAAAGGGAAACTTCAGTCGTTTTCATGCAATATTTTCATAACTCCCCTTTCAGGTGGGACAAGCTCGACCTCTCGACTTATCGCGAGCTGGAGATCGAGCATTTGGCGGAGGTGACGTGGCTGATGGAGCTCCGAGATGAGGCAGTCAAGTTCCTCGGCACCGCTTCTGGTCTTGTCAGAGAAGACTACCGAGAAGTGGCGGAGATTACACTCCTGGTACTCGGGGCCCAGTCACGTCGTGGCACACACTTCATGCGCCCAGGAGCCTACCATCATGCGAGGTGGATGGCCAAGGTTGGTATTTTGAATTAGAAGTTAAATATTGTATTGCCTTCTGCAAACAGCCATTTGAAGTCCCTACCAGAAAAAAATAAGATAAATAATTTACCATTAAACAAACTTATATGGAGTGGTATCGGTATTTATACATCACAGTGCGTATTCGTTTCAGATCATCTACTACACGAAGCTCCTGATGTTCAGCGGTCAGCTGGAGTTCGACGACGAGCTGGTACAGAAGCTTCAGAGAGTGGTACTATTTACTGCACTCCTCTACGCACCTGCCTGGCTGGCGGCTCCTGTCGCAGCTGATGCCCCGCTGAATGACCTTGTGTTGTACCAGCGTCTTCTGCAGTACAGGGCTGTGGATCGCGAGATTGCAGAGGCTTCACTGGCAGTGATCAGGCGGCACTTGTGGTATCTGAGGCTTCAGACCGTCGTTTTCGCCCTCTGCAGTGACAAAGTGGAAGACACTGTGAAGCACGAGATGGCAAAGAAGCTGTGCCGCCTCGCTGTGCCCGAGGACTTCATGTATGACAACGTCTCGGTTGATGACACGACGCGCCTTCCGGACCTGATCGATGAGTCATCGTGGTTCGTGTTCACAGGCCTGAAGGTGTGCGCGTCTACGTGGCTCACTCTGCCGGTGAATAAGTGGGATCAAGATAAGAACTACTGTGATCTGAAGAATGTCATCTCGCATCTGAAAGTTACCAACGACGTGGCAGAAAGAGGGATAAAACTGATAAAAGATTACGCGAACACTGTCACAAAAGACGAGTCACAGCTGCAGGGTCTTCTTCAGCTCGTGGAAAAAAGCCGGAAAGAACTCGGTGACTTCAAGAAGTCGTCACTTGCCAAGATGACGTAGCGCAGAGGGAAAGGGAGTCAGCAGAGAGAGTACATGGCGCACCCCTTAAGATGACGTGTGTTCTAACCACGATTCACAGTTTTTGAACCTAGTTAGGGGCACCGGAGTAAGTGCCTTTAGTGATATCGGTAAACCGTTTTAATACAAAATACATTTGATCTTTCCTTATTCGTTTTATCTTATCCTAAAAAGCAGACAATGGCAGACAGCATATGGAGGTACGGGGACAAATACGATATTTTAAATTTTAATGCTATCTCAAGGTGAGTATAACTTCTAAACCACTTGTCCTATCAACTTGGTAAGTATCTGAGAGGATTTCTTTCACTAAGAGGATTCAGAAAATATGGTCATTTGATGATTTATCTTTATTCAGTAAAAAATTGTCAATTTGGCCAAATTTCCAAAATTGAAATTTTCAAGGTCGATGCGCGACCCCTAAATATTGATCGATTTTGGTAAAAATGGTGTCAGTGTACTTCCACTGAACCAAATCATGGGAAAAACTTTGACTAGCTATAATTTTTTTTAAAAAGTGAAAAGTGAGCCACCCTAGTGATCGTCTCCATATCCAATATAGGTGCTCAGCGATTGCATTCTTGCAGTTTTTGATCAGTGTGGCATTCCATTTATCCGGTCCTGCCGCTGTGTGTGTTTTTAGTTTCCCTATGGGTTGTGTAATATCATCCGTCGTAAAGTCGAAATCCGTTATATTTTTCCCCTTGTGGTGGTTCTTCAAAGAACGCGTTTCTATCGCATAACTTGTCAGTTTTGGGGATACTGAATGATTCGTACTGAGCTCTTAATATTTCAGATACTTCTGTTAGATCATCAGATCAAGCACTCTTCTCATTTTTTAAAGGTCCGATAGTCGCATGGTTTTTCGACTTTCTTTTTGCGAAATTATAGAAGTACTTTGAGTTAGCATTTATCGCTTCTATAGTGTCGTCGTCGTCTTTTTCTGTATGCTTTTCGATTAGTTCCTGTATGACGACATCGATACTTTGCAATTTATCATTTAATATTTTTCTGATGTTATCTTTACAATTACTTAATTTTGCATTCACTCTTTTTCTCAATGCCCTCGTTTGTCTCTCGAACCTGCTTCTCTTTCCTCTTTGTTGTATCTTTGGGACATGTTTTTCCACAATTTCTAATGTCTTCTCCTCTAACGTCATTAGCATCTCCGTTGTCTTGGCCTCGAAAATGGTTTTCCAATCTATTACTTCCATGCTGGATGTCACATCTTCCCAGTTTATAGCTTTGCAGTGAAAATTAAAAATTTCGAATTTGCTTCTTTCTGTTGTGCGTGTTCTTTCCTTTCCTGTTGCCTTTATATTAGTTGTTATTTCAATGATGTTGTGGTCCGATATCATAGTTGGGGATATTTCTACATTATCAATTAATTACTGTTGTTTGTGAATACCAAATCTAGGCAGTTGTTTTTTCTGTTATTTCTTGCGTTAACATAAATTCATCAGCTAGAGCTAGTAGCATTTTTACCTGCTCCTGGTCTTCTCGTGTGCCTCCCTTGTCCTGGTGTATACATATATTTTTTCCTATCCTTTTATATTTCATGAATGGGAAATTAAAATCGCCACACAGAAAAATATATATATATATATATATTTTTATGCAGGAAAGGGCCAAGGGCGAATGCCCGTAAACCCCCCTCCCCCCTCACACACAATAAAGGAAGGAGAGAGCCAAAATCAAGATCCAAGGTTTTCGAGATCCCTTGTCAATCCGCGTTTGAAAGATTGAAGGTCAGAGACATGGGGAAAGATGGATTGAGGAAGATTGTTCTACAGTTGACCGATTGAGTAGAAGAAAGACTGAAAATACCGATTAACTCTTGCGTTTGGGAGTTGAATAGAAAAGGAATGAGAATGTGTCGAAAGTCGGGTACAGGGTGCTCTCGTTAAAGGAGGAGGCTTGCAGTTAGAGGGAACAGAGAGAGATTAAAGACAATCAATAACAGACGGGGAATTGACGAGACGAAAAGTCTTTGATGCCATCCGGTCAAGTGGAGCTGTGTGGGTTGATCTACCCTACACATAAGAAGCGTACTCCATACAGGGGTGGAAAAGACCCCTGTACCTCTGTACAGCAACTGAGTGGGGGTGAAAAAACTGCGGAGCCGGTACAGGAAACCTAACCTGTAAGAAGCTATTTCGGAAAGTGTGTATGTATGTGATATTTCTCATCTACCCTGTGAGCAGTCCAGCAAGCTCTTAAACACACACTTCTTCCTCTATTCTTACTACACAGTACACTCATTTTACACACTACATAATCTCTCCCAAATTTATTTTTAAAAAATGGCATTACGAACCTCGGAAACCTTGATTTCGGTTCTACCCTTCTTACAAGGGGGGGGAGGGGCATTTTTGCGGGCGTTCACCCTTGGCCTCCTCCTTCGTGCATAAAAAATACCGTATTCATAATTTTAAAAGAAAACGTCCAGTTCACTCTATGTCTTGGATGTCAGTCTGAAATACGCCCTTCCATAAAGCTAAATTGTTTTGCATCGATTTCAATGACCAAACGAGGAGGATGAGGGATTCCTCGTAATAATAATAATATTAAAAACGGTAATTCAAAGCATACTGCAAATAATACAAGCGTTTCTATTTTAATAAATGACTAAACACTTTAAAAGAAATGGCTTAATGATAAGTTAAAATATTTAAACGAGGATGTGAGCACACTAAACAGTATCCTTTGGAGCAGTGAAAAACTTCTTAAATATTTTTTATATCAAGTTTAATAAATTTTGTGGTTAAAAGCTGCAAGGTTTGTAACTGTAAATAAATATATACAGTCCTTCAGAAGACCGAATTTTCTTGTAGCACTAGCGACAACCCTGCTATTATTAGTCCCTTTCGGCGATTGCACTTAAGTGAAAGTCTATTTCCTGTTCAGTTAATGTCCTGAAATGAGAGAGGTAAACAATTAAAACGAGAAAATAAACAGTATTGAATCGGTAGATAAATAAAAACAAATGGCATTTAACGCAATACATTTATAGAACAAACTATTAGAAGACTATGTTGTACAAAATTTTAAGGCACTACTCACGCATCGTTTTTCATAAAATTATATGGACTACCCTAAAATCTACTACACTCTATTTATACTAGCAACTAATAATACCTTTTACACTAAGTAAATCATGAAAGGAGCGAACAAAAATTAAGACGACGACACAACAAAATGAATGACGCCATGGGGACGGTGATACCCCATCTAAAACTGTGCGTGTCCTACGAACCGAAAGCCTTCGAACACGATTTACAACCTTCTCATAAAACCTCAACGACATCACTATGAAATAACGGTCACATCTTCAAAATTCTCAAAGTGAAATAAAACCGTCTCTGGTACACTTATTAAAACCGAATAAACTATATATTAAAAATAAAACGAATAATAAGGACGACGTTTATTTTAATGCTGTCAAGCACCTTAAGCCGGGGGATGGGGAAGGATCCTTTTAGAAAAGGTTAAAAATTATATTTTCATTCAGAGAGCAATCATCAATTCTTTGAAACTGTATCTGATTCACCTACCAACGTAGACCCTTTTGCTAAGATGATCCGTGACTTCAGTTACTTCCATCTTGGGCATGGTTCTGATTAATCAGTGTTTCGAATTTAATCATTAATTAATCAAAAAAATATCTTTAGAAAATTATGGGAAATGATTAATTTTCCTCATAATTTCACCTTAAATTTTGTAATGTATCATTTGAATTTGGCACCTTTTTGCATGTATAAACTATCTAATCCGCCCATGCCTAATTTCTTGCACTAAAGCAAACTAAATGTTTGAGCAAAATGTTTTCTGCGGTCTTATCTCACGCAACAGAAACAATAAAGCTCTCTCTTACTCTTTTCAGAAGCAGACATGGGGCTGATTACAAAATTTGCTATGATTTGATTATGATTAGTGGGGGACGAATTTTTTTGATTTGATTATGATTAGTGGATTTGCAAAAATGTTGATTATGAATTGATTATGATTAGTGGGCTCGAAAAATTTATGATTGATTATGATTAACATTTTTTATTATGATTAGATTATGATTACATGGCTTAAAAATGTTGATTAAAATTTTTGAATTTGTTTGCCACAGTTAAATATGATTAAATTATGATTACCATGTCAGATATTAATTGTGTGTATTTAAATATGGAATCACAAGTAATAGTATACGAGCAGAATATGTTAATGAATAAATGTACAGTGTATACAACAGTATTCTAGTATATGTACTATATTTTACACTCAAAAAGTCACAAAAGAAAACATCTTATGTAAAATTATTCTTCCATCATTATCACATGAAGTTATAATGAACGATTGATATGTTTATTAAATTTTACATAATACACTTTAATCATTGAATAATCATTGATTATAACATTCATAATTTTGATTATGATTATAATATTTTCTAAAATTTTGATTATGATTATATATATTTTCTAATTTTGATTATGAATTGATTGATTGCATAATCACCATCATAGATTATGATTAATAATCAACCCCATGTCTGTTCAGAAGTATTTAACGTTTAATCATTTTTAATAAGTTAATCATTCATCATTCACTTTTCTCTAAAAATTATTAATTAACCATGCCCTACTTCCATCATTATCATTTGGGTATGTAAAATAAATAAATCTAGAAATACATTCAAACTAAAAAACAATTTCACAACACTTTCTCCAATCAGTGAAATGGGTGGGAAAGCCCATTTCCTATGAGGCTTTCCATGATAAGTTCTGCTATTTAACGAAACCAGTGGTATTTGTAGATTAAAATAATAAAAACTATGCACAGAACCCTATCTACAACTTGAAGATGTTTACGTATCAGCAGACTCTGTTAAAGATGTTACTGTACATACTCATAAAGTCCCGGATCATTCAAACTAAGATATTTTACAAGGACTTGTATGAAATACAACAGACGTTCTGGAATACACTGGTCAAAATGAAAAGGCTGATACTACTAACAAGTGGTGGCCACAGTAAATTAACTGAAATGAATTAAGTGATAAAAGCTAAGAATCTACGACTTGGTCAAATGCTTCAATGATGGGTGACAAACCGTGTATAAAAGATATACATGCGAGATCACTGTGCCGTTACAGGCACGCTAAATTAAAACACTAATCATACGATAAAGGAAGTCACTAAATATTAATGAAAAATATGGGCATCTTGCCTAAACACTGAATTTTCCTTGGAAACAACAGCAACTTCAACTTCAGATGGTTTAAAGTCGGCTGAGAGAACAGACATGAGGCAAGTGATTGCGAGCTGAATAGTTTCATCGTGACCAAACGAGGCCTTTTTGCGATATCTAAAATGAGGAAGAAAAAAAATCTTGGTTATTAAATGAGATTAACGAGTTTCTTCATACGTTGTTCCCCATCTTAAATGTAGTAATAAAAAATAAACTGATTACACTGGTCAACACTCATTTTATTGCCAATCATATTAGAGTGATTTTGGGGTAACTTTGTGGTGCTGATTCCGAATATGACATCGGTTTTGCTAGATTGGCTCTAATTTATGAGATAATTGGTACCCCATTGAAACACGTAAAAATGCAAAAAATTTAATGTTCAGGCGGAGCCTACTTACAAATCGCATTGAAATTGTCTCAAATCATACAAAAGTAAACACATGAAATACATAATGGCATTTTATTCGGTCTCACCATCTAGAATGTTCCGGTAGTTTCCCATATGCACGCGTTATGGTTACGTTTCCTATTAATTGAGGGTATTCATTATCTCAAGAACTAGAGCCAAATCGGAAAAACTACTTTCATTTTGGAATTCAGCAACCCCAAAATACCCTAAATTCGTACGAATTTCCTTGGCAACGAAACAAAAATGTTTTTTTTTGACCTGTGTTATCATTGAATGTAATTTCATACAGTACTAAAGATTCATTATGGAACAAAACTGTCAAACCTATTACCAACTTTTTATTAGAAAATATAGCTCATGACTTGGATAACCTCGATAGGCCCAAGTAGTTTCATGTTTTCCAAATAAATGTAACGAAATGTAATGTCAGGAATGAAGATCAAAGTGTTAAGATGGTCATACTCTCTTTCTGATTTAAATCTAGCGCTTCATAGTTGTTTTCACACACTTTAAACAAACAAACCAGAATATTATAAATAGTAAAGGAGAGAATTAATTTATAAACCTGAGCTTTTTTGTATATTGGTAGAACTTTAATAAAAAAAATGTACAGTAATTAACAAAGTATCTAAGACAGTTTAGGATTATAAACAGCAGTGTTGGGTAATGACTGACAAAACACACTAACGGACACTCCTACAAAACCAATATACAGATCCTTATTTACATTACTCTTACTTTTTTTCGAGGAAACTGTTCACCTCAGTCTGCTTAACTCCCGCTCCGCAAGCTTTGGCCCCGCAGAAATAACCGGCAGGATCTGTTTTATAAACGCAAGGTCCCAATTCATCGTCGTAACCTATCAAAATCATACCTGAAACCAAATAGAAATGAGACAGGCAAAAAAAAAAAAAAAAGTCTTGCTGTATTTAAAATCACTGGAAACTACTGCAGGTAAATTCTACTAGCTCTGTGGTAAAAAAAAAAAAAACATATATAAGCGTATGTATAACGTAATATGGTTTTAGGGGCTTCCATTAACTGTCTCTCTAATCTTGATGAGAGCAATCTGTAGAAACCATTTTGCAGATCCCTACTAGCCTTAATAAAATTAGTACCCCTGTAACTGATGAAAGTTATATTATGAGAAAAGAGAAACAAAAAGTAACTAAGATTGAATAACATTTCTAGAGGCCTCGCGAAGGTCTGGAACACTTCTCACGATAGATATACATCGAGTCCTTGTATTGTGACATGGTCAAAATTTTGCTGATGCTGAACTGGATTTATTATAGAAAATGAATGTGGAATGAACTCGCCATTTTAGAAAGTGGCAAACAAGGGGGCTCCCAAACCCGTTCAACGGGATTCATATATCGGTTTCAATCCCTATTTTCGTTCACTCGACTTAAAATGGGTCTCATTCGAAAAGAGGACAGATTCCAAGATGCAATAGACCCGCGTATCATCTCACTGGTCCGCGTTTATCTTCGCTGTATAATGATGGCTATAAGCGGAGGTTTTCGTTGAACCACAAGCTTAGTGTAACTCAGTTTAAACAAATAACTTTCAGCTGTTCGTTATAAAACAAACTGACGCTATTTATAGTATCTACAAGCCTTGTACATGGACTGAACCTCACTCAGCAAACAAAGTTCTCTACGTTCATTCTCTAACCATCGATGGGTGTTAAATCGATGCATCTCGTTTTTTGTCGGACGAAAATTTGACATTATGAACTATTGTATTCCACTTTTTTGAGCTAACAGTCTTTACTCTGCGCAGTTAGATTATTCAGTCATCCAATCATGGGTAGATAATATATATCACACGCACCAGCAGTTATTTTTTGTATTTTTTTTTTTTTGTATTGGGGCTTTACCGCCACTTCCCGCTATATATTTTTTTTTTTTGTATTGGGGCGTTTACCGCCATTTCCCGCTATACGCTAGCGGATATCATGGCGAAGCAGAATATGAGAAAGAGAAACGGAGACGGGGGAAAGGCACTAGAAGTGGGAGGACCGCGGACGACGGGTGAGAAGTCACCTAAAGCTCAGGGAGGAGGCGAGATTGGGAGAGGAAAAGGAAAAGACGGTCAAGCGAGAAGAGAGGGCTCTCAGCGAGCATAAGACGTAAACGATCGGGGAGGGGGAAATCAGAGAGGAACGGGAAGGCGCGACGACGTACTGACGACAGGGTGGGGCATTCCACAAGGATGTGAAAGACGGTGAGGGCGACTGGCAGGAGGCGCAACAAGGAGCCTCCTGCCGGGACATAAGATAGCCGTGCGTGAGGCGCGTATGGCCGATGCGAAGCCGCGCAAGGACGACCTCTTTGTGTCGGGAGCGGTGGAAAGAGGACGCCCAATATGACAGGCGGGGGCGGATGGACCAGAGTTTATTTCCGGTGGCATCGTCCCAGGACTGCTGCCATATGCGGTCGTAGAGGGACCGAAAGACCTGCACATAGTCTGAAAGGGGAGCGGGCGGGGAGGGGAGGCAGCGAGGCGGCGGACCGGGTATGCGGTCCGCCGCCTCATTACCGGAAACACCAACATGGGCGGGAACCCAGCAGAAGGTGACCCGGATCCGGTGAACGGTGTGCAGGACATGGTACTCCTGTTGAATAAGGCGTACGAGGGGGTCCGGGGAATCATAGCGCTCGAGCGCCTGAAGGGCGCTCAGCGAGTCCGAAAAAATGGTACAGGAGGACGGCGAACAACCCGATACCAGACGGAGGGCTTCCAGAAGGGCAAAGAGCTCCGCGGAAAAGATGGAGGCCTGAACCGGCAGGGGGATACCCCGGGAGGTAGGTGACAATGACGGAGAGAAGACGGCGCCGCGACACCGCAGGGGAGCGCGAGCCGTCGGTGTAGACGGGAACGTCGTCCGAATGGACGGGAAGATGGGCCAGAAAAGAAGACCGGAGGACGGCAGGAAGAGACTCCTTACGCAGGCCACGGAGCGCCTGGCAACGGCAGATAGGGGTGGTCCGCCAAGGGGGCGACAGATCGAAGGAGAACGGCAGAAGAGAGAGTGGGGGGATCCCCAGGGACGAGAAAATCTCGGCCAGAGAGGCAGCGAAATGCCATGTGTCAGGCCGGGGTAGCGCCTGGGAGATCACGGAGAAGAGTAGGGACATCGGAAGGCGGCAGATGCGAAGGTAACACTTCGCATGAGAAGGCCCCGGCGAAGGGGCAGGGGGGGGTCCACAGTCCACCTGAAGACTAGCGACAGGGGACGAGCGGAAGGCACCCGACGCCAGGCGAAGGCCACGGTGGAGAAGAGGATCCAGCATACGGAGTGCTGGAGAGGAGGCGGAGCTGTAGACCACACAGCCGTAGTCGACGCGGGATTGCACCAGGGAGGTGTACAGGCGCAGCAGAGTACGCCTGTCCGCCCCCCAGGTCGTGTGGGACAGATGACCCAAAAGGGAGAGGGTGCGGCGAGATGTTCGCCGCAACCGCCTAAGGTGTGGAACCCAACCGAAAAATCCGTCGAGGGTCATACCCAGGAATCTAACGGATGGGACGAGGGGAAGAGGAGTGCCGGCAAGGGTAAGGGCGAAGGTATGCGACAGACGGAGGCGCCGAGGACGGAAAAGCATACTGGAAGACTTAGAGGGTGAGAAAGCATAGCCAACCGAGGACGCCCAGCGAACCACCGCGTTGATGGCTAGCTGGAGCCGACGTTCAGCCAAAGACGGGAGGCGGCCAGAGCAATAGATAGCCAGGTCATCGGCATAGAGGGAGCTACGAACGGATGTAGGCAGGACCGTAGCGACTGTGTTCATCACGAGTGAGAAACACAAGACGCTAAGGACACTACCCTGAGGGACACCCTCCTCCAACGGAAAGCGGTCAGAGAGGGCAGAACCGATGCGGACGCGGAAAGAACGGGCGGACAAGAAGTTATAAATAAAGGAAAGGAGAAAGCCTACGAAACCCAGGGAGCGTAAGCAGTAGAAGACCGCGCTCCGCCAGGTAGTATCGTAGGCCTTCTGGAGGTCGAAAAAGACGGCGAGTACAAATTGACGCCGGGAGAAAGCCTCCTGCACGTCATGGCTAAGGAGAAGGAGGGGGTCGGTGGTAGACCGGAAGCGCCGGAAACCAGCCTGGGTAGCAGGGTACTGGTCACTCGCCTCCAAGGTAAAGGACAGCCGCGAGGCGACCATCGCCTCCATCACCTTGCAGGCACAGCATGTTAGGGAAATGGGGCGATAGTTCGACGGGAGTGAGGGGTCTTTATCGGGCTTCGGGATGGGGACGACGATGGACTCACGCCATCGGTCCGGAAATGAACCCTCCAACCAAATCCGGTTATAGAGGTCCAGTAGAAAGCTGAGAGCAGAGGGGTGGAGGTGCCGTAACAAGTCATAGGGGATATTATCGGGGCCGGGGGCGGAGGGCCTCCCGAAGCTCTGTCATGTGGAAGAGGTGATTATAGGGGTCATCCCTATGAGGTGGAAATTCCGGTGGGTCGCGGCGGGAATCGGAACTGGAGATGGCTGCGAAGTGCGCCGCGAGTGCGTTCGCGACGGCCTCCGGATCGGACACGAACTCGTCGTCCCCGACCCGAAGCACCGGGGGTCGAGGGGGGACACGAGTCCCCTCAAAGCTACGCACCTTGCGCCAAACAGTCGAGGGGGCGGTCGAGGAGGAGATCCCGGACACGTAACTCCGCCAGGAGGTACGCCGGGCTAGTTTCAAGACCCGACGGGCCACTGCCTTCAGGCGCTGAAACGCCATCTTATGCTCCGGCTGGCGGGTCCGGTAGAAGCGACGGCCAGCCCGGCGCCGCTCCTGAACGGCACGGGAGCACTCTGGGGTCCACCATGGGACGCTGCGCGGCCTGGGGGAGCCTGAGGTACGGGGGATGCAACTGGTGGCAGCCGAGAGGATCTTGCTTTCGAGAAAGGCGAGGGCCTCACTAACGGAGGGAAAGGCAGGAATGGACGGCGAGATCGCCGTGCACCTCGTGTATGAGGCCCATTTCGCTCGGGCGGACAGAGGTGGGGGGGAGGAGACGGGTTGGGGTAAGACACACAGGGAAATGGTCACTGCCGGAAGAATCCGGCAGGACCTCCCAGGTGAACTCCGTCACGATATCGAGGGAAACCAGGGAAAGATCAATACAGGTGAAACTGTCATGGGCCGAGTGGAGGCAGGTTGGGGAGCCATCGTTCAGAAAGGTGAACTCTAGCTCGTCCATAAGGGAGAGAAGGGTCCCGGAGAGAAAGGTGGAGCAAACGTCCCCCCAGGCCAGGTCCCGACTGTTGAAGTCCCCGAGAAGCAGGAAAGGGCGGGGAAGCTGCAGAATTAGGTCACGGAGAGAATCGGGTGGAGGGCGTACGTTAGGGAGAGGTAAAGAGAGCAGACCGTGAGCTGACGCCACAAAGAAAGGCGCACGGCCACAGCTTGCAAGACAGTACGGAGCGGGAGGGGGCGGAAAGGGACGGAGCGGTGCACGAAGACCGCGGAGCCCCCCCTACCCGCCCCATCGAGAGGCGGGGAAGGGAGCCCGCAGTAGCCGGACACTCGAGGGAGGGAACGGGAGCCCAGTATCGTCTCCTGAAGGCAGAAACACGCCGGACACCTGGAGGCCAGGAGAGAAGAGAGACTCTCGAGGCCTACCAGGAGCCCGCGGATGTTCCACTGCAGGAGCGAAGTATATGGAGGGGTAGGAAAGTCTGCGAAACGGATGGTTATGGGGTGGGTGGGCCGATCGGGCGGCCCGAGATTAACAAGGGGATTGGAAAGCCCTGGGGCCCAATGGGGGACGCCGAACGTGGGCGAAGGTCACCCCGACGGGGGGGCGATGTGGAAACTGACGCCGGCAAATCCTCCTGAAGAGGAGTCACCCGGACGCCCTGGGGAGAGCGATGCAGAGAAGGGGATGTGAGGGGTATCCAGAAGGCCCCTCCCTTCACCGGAGGTGAAGGGGAGGCTGGACTACAAGGGGGAGTGGAAAAGGATACCTCACCCGGATGCATAGGCAGGTCAAGGAGAGAGGTGGGGTAGGTCACGCGCGGGGGCGTGTTCATCCCACCCACGCCGACCAGGCGGGCGAGTTCCCCCTCCAGTGGGTCCATCGACCGAACCGGTGAGGGATGTATCTCCGCCCCCACCACGAGGGTCGTCGGGGACCCCAGGGGGGAGCGTCCATAACGGTTGCGCAGCGGGGACGGTGAGGACACCGGGATGGTAGGGCGAAGGGGGCGTTTGTGTCTGGGGGAGGAAGGTGATGCGAGGCCTATGGCCTCGAACCTTTCGGGGTCACTATTGGCGCGGGGCTTGCGGCCCGTTCCCCTCCGTCGTGCGGCCCGCATGGGCGACGGCGGGTCACGGTCCGGAATGGGGGTGGCCGAAAGCGCCGGTGGAGAGGGCGTAGAAGGGGCAGGGGGGGTTGCCGACGAAGCATTGGCGTTCGCGGAGGGAGCACGTGGGGACGCGCTGGTAGTACAGGGAGCCGCGGCGGGAGTCCGCTGGGCGGCAGAGGATAGACAGGGAGTAGCGGACACGGTGAGTGGAGGCGCGTCGGGAACCGCCGGTGAGGACGGGGTCTGGGCCGGCGGCGGCCGGGGACGGAGAGCCTCGGCGTACGAGGTACCACGCCGGGCCTCGCGGCCACGCAACCGGTCCCGCGCCTCCCGAGCGCTGAGAAATTCTGATGAACAGAGGGCCCGAACCTCCCTCTCAAAGAGGAAGGACGGGCAAGAGCGGGATGAAGCAGGGTGCGGTCCATGACAGTTGGTGCAGGAAGGCGGAGCAGTACAGGGCAAGGGGTGGGGAGGGCCGCCACAGCGGACACACAACGGGGCCGGCTGACGGCAGGAACTGCTCACGTGGCCAAACCTATTGCACTGAAAACAGCGCGTAGGATCTGGCACGTATGGCCGAACCGAGAATTCGCATGCTCGTCTCTCACCAAAGCCCCAGAATACCGAAACGGGGGGCACCAGTGAGTCAAAAGTAAGGAGAAGGCGAGGAGAAGGGACGGCTGGGGATCGCGATCTGTCGGGAAAACGGTATATTCTCACGACACCCTGGGAGGTGAGGTCAGTCTGGAGGTCCTCCACCGGGATGGGTAGAAGACGAGCAGCGTAGATCGTGCCCTAGCACTGATTGAGGCGGGGGTGGGGAGTCACCGTGATCCCGCAGCCCAGGACATCGGGGATAGCGAGCAGAGAGGAGGTTTCGGCAGAGGAACGCGACCTTATCAAAATGGAGCCATCGCTCTGAGGCCGAAGGTCAAAACGCGCAGTCGCCGTCTTCCCATGGATCGCTCGAAAGAGGCGTTCGTGGTTAGTGGGGAAGGGCTTGGAGGAGGAGGGGCGGAGGACGAGGAACTTGTCCATCGTCCTAAGGCCGAGTGAAGCCGTCTGGCCAAACACCACCGGAACTTCGAGGGGGCGAGAAGACGAGAAAGGCGGACGGCGACGTCGGGTCCCACGTCCCCCAGGGGCCGAGGGGGCCGGGGGCGATGAGGCCCGACCGGGGCCGCGGGCCTCCCACCTGAGGGCGAAAAAGCAGGTGGGTCCCTATCGGGACGTGGAATAGGAATATGGGGGGATCCAGGGGTCGGGGGGTCCACTGCAGGTCCATCCGCTACTGGCGGGGGTCGGGCAGCGGCGCCACGAGCCTGGGGAAGAGAGGGAGAGGAGGTGTCGGCAAGAAGAGCAGACGGGGTGGGCGAGGGCTGCCGACTGCCCTTACCAGACCCATGGTCCAAAGAGGTAGTCAGAGGGAGGTCATATGCACAAGCCGGGTCGTCAACGAGGTCCTTTAGATTTGTAAATGTTTCCATACAAAAAATTTTATTATGTTTCGCGCCCGGGGCCGCGGGGAACCGATTACCCGGGGCCCAAGGGGACCAATCGCACGCCGGCGGGGGATGGGTGCCTCGTCCCATGCGGGTACCCCCGTTTCAAAAGGGGCCCTTGCAGCATCGAGAGTTCTCCCCCACCGGCAGCAAAGACCAAGGCCCCCCAGGGTCCCAGGCCCGGGCACCCTACCAGCCAACTTAGTCCGGCCCCGACCATGGGAGCGAGACCCCCAGCGATCAGCCCCGGCAGCCCACGGGGCGCGCGAAGTGAAAAGAGAAAGCAGAAAAAAAACAGAGGGTGCAAGGAAGAGGGGAAAGAGGGGAAGACAGGAAAGAGGGGGCTGTAGGATAGCAGGGTATGTTAAAAGTCTACTTCGCAACCGGGCGGGGGACCCGGCAGGGCCCCCAGCCGCGGCTGACCCCCCTCGCCACATGGAGGCAGGAGCCCGCGGGCGATCCACCCCAGAAAGACCGCCCGCGGGGAGGGGGACCAGCAGTGTTATGCATCTTTCCATACAATCGACTTTTAAAAAAAGTATTGGGTGTTCATTTTATTCCAGTATGGTTGTGTAGTTTACAAATCAGACATCTTTGTTAAGTCTTTAAAATACATTTTCAAGTAGACTATACTATATACAGAGTACCAAGCTCTTAAAATTTGTTAGTCCCTTGTATGAGGGGCGGTCAGAAAATAAGTTTACGCGGCGTATAATTTCGTAACTAAAGGACCTACATTGATTGTTTGTATCAGGTGAATTCGTTAATCATTGTTGGCAACACACCACGTCGATTCGGCTGCTATCTACTGTACATTGGTTATACGAGTCAGTTGAACATGGCGGCTCGACTGGAACAGTTCCCTGCCCTACGGACCAGTCCAGGACGTTTACGTTTAATGGCCGCTCGTAAACGTTCCAGTGTTGAACAATATGCAGCTGCATTGATTGTTGTGCCTTTGTGCATGAAGTCTGCGAGCAAAACGCCTTTGTGGTCCCAAAACACGGTAACCATCACTTTGCCAGCGGACTTCACAATCTTGAACTTCTTTGGTCGCGGAGACCCAGGGTGTTTCCATTCCATGCTGGCACGTTTTGTTTCTGGAGTACAGTGATGAACACACGTCTCGTCTCCCGTGACAATGCGCTCGAGAAATGCTTGACCACTGACACTCGAAATATTGTTGCAGAAATGACAGGGCACTGTTCCAGTTGAACCCGCCATGTTCAACTGATTCGTATAACCAATGTACGGTAGATGGCAGCCGAATCGACGTGCAGTGTTACCAACAATAATTAACGAATTCACCTGATACAAACATAATCAATGGAGGTCCTTTAGTTACAAAATTATACGCCGTGTAAACTTATTTTCTAACCGCCCCTCGTATATATATTACAAATTCTAAGAAATAGCAAGCTAGAATTATATAAGGCTTGTGTGTAAATAATAATGGTAATAAAGTACAAACCAATTCGTGACATAGGTGGAAATAGTATAATTTTAGTAAATACAGTACTTACACACCTCTGAAAGAGGTCTTAAGACTAAAACTGAAAATATCCTAAATGAGAATGGGTATGAGCAAGGGACTAAGTCCTTTCAATCTCACATTAATAACTCAAAATTTTAGTTTTAGGCTCGAATGAATTTGATACAGAAAAGATGAATAAAGTGTCATGAAATGTTATTCAAAAATCTAATAAATTCCTTTTCTGAACTTACTGCAACCGAGAGGTCTCATTTCTGCATTCTGAGTATACACCTGATTGATGTCAGCAACTCTTCTGCATAATACATCAATTGGGACATCATATCCATACTTGTATTTGAAATTGTTTGCCTCATGTTGAGCAACCATCACTTGATATCTTGAATCCGCTAAAGAAAATAATAAATTAAACAAGTTAAAAAAAACTTTAGTATCCTTTCCACTAAAATTTGTATAGTACAGTACTATGAGAGTATTATGAAAATCTCAGTTCCTCCATCTGTCTACTCATCACAATCTTGCACACAACTATCCCCTTACCTTCAACAACACACAACTCAATCCTCCCTCTTCTCTTAACATTCTTGTTGTTTCCTTTTCTCGTGATCTTTCCTGGAAAGATCACATATATATTCGCTTTCCAAAACAGCTTCTAGAGCAGTGGTTGGCAACCTCTGACCCGCGGGTCAATTGTAGTATGTAGTATATATAAAATAAATATTACACGAGTGTTTTTTATTTTAAAATGTCCCCAAAAAGTATATTTTTATTTAAAATTTGAACACTGACTCATTATCAAATTACCAAGAAATCAAATTGACCCAGTTTCAAAAAAGGTTGCCTACTACTGTTCTAGAGGTTGTGTGTGTTGTACCAGCTTCACAGTTTCTTCACCCCCCATTAGTTGCTGTCTCTGTACAGGGGTCTTGTCCACCCCTGTATTAGGGTGCCACTTATTTGGGGTGTTTTTCATTTTTTGGGAATTTCTATCAGGACGGGCGCATTTCTGGTGTCATTCCGTCTAAAAACATTGTGTGTAAAATATTTTTGAAATAAAATAATAATTAGAACTGCCCTCAACGAGGTCAAAGTTTATACTTTTTGTCGAAAAGTACTCATGGCGTTCTGTTATCATGTCAGTTTTCGTTTCGATAGCTGCTGTAGTTTCTGAGTTGAAAAATGATAACAGACAGACAGACGGACGGTCAGAGTCGTTGGTTTAGTCTTCCGCACTGGTGTACAGAAGACTAAAATGAGGTATTATACAGGGTGTAACACGAGTTTATCCAAATATTGATACAGGCGAAAGAACATGTTATTCTAAGTAGAAAATGGGTTGGGACGAGTTTTGCCAACACTAACAGTGTTTCATTCTCTTTTTCAGTGAGTTCTGAAACGACGTGATGGCTTCGGCAACAATATCTAAAACAGCAGTCTATCTCCTGGGGACCGTGGACCACAGCATCACAGGAAGCATGCTGCCTACGGGAAAGCAGGCGCTTCAGTACTTTTCCCACCTTCACCTTGACGTCAAGAAGCCGATCAAGGAAGCAGCCGCTGAGACAGTGACCGCAGTCAAGGAATTCTGGGAGCGGTCCCGTATTCCTACGCAGAAAGACCAACGCGCAAGGGACAAGGTTCTCCGAATGTACGAGAAGTGGCGGGCTCTGAACAAGAACTCGAAACGGCGCACTGTGACCCAAATCAGGAACGAGGCCGAGTTCCTCTCATCCCTTAACCGCCTCTTCGACATCGCACACGAACAGGCGATGTCGATGATCACAATCGAAGAGGACAGGGAGTTCCTGACGGGACAAAGGGCCGAGGTGCGGCGCGGCCGCATCTCCTCCACACGTGACATGACGCTGCACACTGAGGAGGAGCGTGCGAGGAGACAGGAAGCGGAAAGGAGCCGCCAGCAAGATGATGAAAGGGCGAACAGAGAGAGCCGAGAAGAACTCGTCGAACTGGCATCGAGCTCCAGCTCAGGTGCAAGCAGCCCGACTCGGTCACCGACACGGCGTCGTCGCCGAGAAGAAGAGGAAGAGCTCTCTCTCCCGGGCCCGTCCACTTCGAATGCAGAAGCATCTACGACCCCTTTACCACCCAAGCGATTCCGCGCGTCGAAAAAGATGATCACCCCTGATCTCTCCGCAGCGATGGATCGGACGAAACTTACCGACCGAGGTGTTTTTTTGCTGTCGGCGGCTGCGAGGAGCTTGGGCCACGACCCTGAGGAGCTGGTCTTGAACCGCGAATCCTCCCGCCGCGACCGAGCAAAGTTCCGTGCTATGGCAGCAGCGGAAATGAAGGCAGCCTTCCATCCTACTGTGCCGCTGACCGTTCACTGGGACGGGAAAATCGTACCAGCGGCTGACGGAGGCCCTGCTGAAGATCGCCTTCCAGTTCTGGTGTCTGGGGAGAACGTCGACAAGCTTCTGGCTGTGCCCAGCCTCCCCGACGGCACCGGCCGCGCCATGGCGGAAGCCGTCCTCTCTGCCCTCGAGGATTGGGACATCAAGGGGCGGATCTGTGCCCTCTCTTTTGACACCACCGCCTCAAACACAGGACTCTCAGGAGGAGCTTGCTATATCATTGAGCAGAAACTCGAGAAGACAGTGCTTCATTTGGCTTGCCGCCACCACATCCACGAACTGGTGTGCGAGAAGGCATTCACGGCATGCCTCGGTCCCTCTACTGGTCCTGACATCCTCCTGTTCAAACGATTCGCCGCCCAGTGGGACTTCATCGATCAAACCAAAGCGAAGCCCTTCGAGGATGGAACCATGCCGCAGCACCTGAAGGACGCCCGCGACGACCTGCTGATCGAATTCAGCCGCCTCCTCGACGGTCAACATCCACGTGATGACTACAGGGAACTTCTGGAGCTCTCTGTAATTGTGCTGGGCGGTCCGAACAAGCGGGGTGCCCGGTTCGCTCGTCCCGGCGCCTTCCATCGCGCGCGCTGGATGGCAAAAGTCATCTATGCCATCAAACTGTTCCTGTTCCGGGAACAGTTTCAGATTTCGTCAGGCGAAGTGGCTGGAATCCGGCGATTCACCATCTTCGCCGTGTCCATCTACGTGACGGCCTGGTACAAAGCGCCGCTCCCGGCAACGGCCCCAGCCGCGGACCTCGCGCTGCTCAAGGCCCTCGTCTATTATCCGGACTCAGCGGTGGCCAAGGCGACGGCGACAGTCTTCGCCAGGCACCTATGGTACTTGAGCGAGCGCCTCGTCACCCTGGCCATCTTCGACGAGGGTATCGACTTGGCGACAAAGCGGGAGATGATTAAAGCGATGGAAGAAGAGGAAGGATCGGAGGATCCCCCGCGGCGTATCAATGTGGACCTGTCCACCGCCTCAATCGCCAACAATACATTGGCCAAGTTCACAACGACTACATCAAAGGAGTTCTTCAAGGTTCTGGACATCAGCACCGCCTTCCTGCTCAAGGATCCGGAGGAGTGGCGGACGGACCCAGCCTTCATCGCCGCATCCCGCCGAGTCCAGGCCCTTCAAGTTGTCAATGACTTCGCGGAGCGCGGGGTGGCGTTGATGCAGTCTTTCAACCTGGCCCTTACCAAGAGTGAAGACCAAAGGCAGTTCCTCTTACAAGTGGTCGAGAAGCACCGCTGTGACTTCCCAACCGCCCGCAAGTCCACCGTGACCTCTGCAAAGTAGGCAACAATGAGAGGGAGATGGGTGCCCATGATACCCCCCCCCCCCCCCCCTTGAGGGGCTAATACTCGAGTTGAGGGGGACCTAGAGTTGAAAGTATGAAGTCCAGTTATATGTTTTAGGTCAAGATTAGTAGCTTGAACAAACTAGAAGTGATATTTTATTTGCTAGAGGCATAGAACATCATGATCTAAAATTTCTACTTTTCGAGAAAATATACAAACTTTGACCGTATTGAGGCAGTTCTAAATATTGTTTTATTTCAAAAATATTTTACACACGATATTTTTTGACAAAATGGAACCAGAAACGCGCCCGTCCCGATAAAAATTCAAACTTTCGAAAATAAGTGTCACCCTACCCTGTATGGAGTATGTTTCTCATGTGTGGGGTGGCTCAACTCACACAGCCCTACTTGACCAGGTGGAATCAAAGGCTTTTTGTCTCATCAATTCCTACCTCTGACTGACTATCTTCAATAGATCTCTCTTATAACAGAGACTGCTCTTTTGAGCTCTCTAACTGTGTGCCACCTCCTTTCCTTTTCTGTCCAACTCTCTAACACGAGGGTTAATCGGTATTTTAATCTTTCATCTACTCAACCAGTCAACTGTGGAACACACTTCATTACTCCACCTTTCCCCATGTCTATGACCTCCATCCAGTCTTTCAAATACAGTGTCCAGGCATCTTGAAAACTCAACCTTTTTTTTGGCTTTCTTCTCCCTCTATTTGGGTAGGGGCATTTTTGCAGGCATTCACCCTTGGCTCCTTCCTGCATAAAAAAAAAAAGGACTAATGTTACTTACCAAGCATTCCTGTCATGCAGCATCCAAGACTTTTTGTTAATTTAAACATGTGAGTTACTGTTACAGGATCTAGAAGTTTGTCCTGAAATCAGAAAATATATTAAATACAGTAAAACCTACTGGTATAGCTACTAAAGTTACATCCACTATTTCTATCACCAGACCTATCTAATAATTACTTCAGCTCATGGGCCTGTAAGTTTGTTGTGACAATTCTGTCTTTAAAATACAAAAAAAAAAAAAAGTTTTCCTGCAAAAAGTGAAAAAAATATAAAACTAATTAGAATAATAAAATAAACTAACAGCTTAGTTAAGCTTTAATAAATTTTATCAAGAAAATAATAGCCTACTTTAGGCATAACTACTGACTGGAATTTTTTTCTGAGTTACGCATACTGCTGTGTCTTCTCCCTTACAAGCAACAGATGTTAATCCACCCTGGTTAATAGCTTTGAAAGCATATTCTGTAAAACAAATTTAATTGTAATGCACACCTTTAACCAAAGTCAGTCAATAATGTAACTTTACAAACTTAATATTAAAATATTTAAATAACAGTAATTATAATCTCTGTAAAACATTTTGAAAGAATTAACACTCAATTTACCACAAACTAAAGATTATGCCTGCATTGCCTTGGACCTAGAACTACACTTTTCTGGGCCTGTGGACAAAGTTTTTATCGCCTAAAACTAGTCACACATTTGGGCAGGTCCAGCTCAAGTCATATTGCATGGGTTGTAATGACAACACACACACTAGGGATGGTACCAGCTTTCTAGCCCTAATATGTATATATTGTCATTACAATCCATGCAATACAATTTCAGCTGGTCCAGCCCAAATGTGTGACTAGCTTAACTCAGTAACCCTAATTTATCTGAAATGAAACAAAAATAACAATCTGAACCAACCCTAATCTTACTTAAAATGATTATGAACCCACAAAAAATCATCCACTGCATAAGATCCAAGCCTTTAACTAGATCTATAATGATTCTTGAAAGCTACTTTATGATATAGTTTACTATATGGTAAAGATGATGATGGGGTTGTTTAACTTCCTTCGCAACATTAAGGTCATATGATGGAGGGTACCTATAATTTTACACAGGATCCAGGTTATTACATAATCTGGACACAGAGGATGGTCTTCCATCTAACTACTACCCAGACCCAGTATCACTTAACTTCACTGACTGACAGGAAGTAGTGTTATGACACTGGCCACAGTGTAGCCCATATGGTAAAGAAGCTGTGTTTTTAATGGTACCTTTGGACTACAGTAACATACCATCAGTCTGTTGATCCCTGGAGTCAGTGGTCAAGTTGTAAATATTTTTTGGACTAGGCCTATATTAGGCTATTATCTAAATACCTCATATTAGTAATTTGAAATAAAATCTCAAAACTCACCAACTTGGTACAAGCGACCTTCTGGAGAAAAAATAGTAATATGTCTATCAAAACCTGCACTTGTTCCTCGTGACATTTTGTTGTAAAATTTATATACACTAACCTATAAGAATTGCCTTGAATAATAAATAGAAGAAATTAGGATAAATATTAATTTTCAGGGCCACCAATTTTTTTGGGCCCTGATTGGCTGAAAGTTGATCATATGAGAAATAACTAACCAATCTAAAATGACCACGTAACCTAGACATAAGACTGACCCTGATTGGTCTCATAGGTTAAATGGGCAGATCACCAAAATAAGATGACCCTGATACTGAATATTAGCCAAAATTAGTTAGGGTATTAGACAGCTATGAAAATACAAGTCAGAGTGTATGTATGACACAGACTGCAATTAAAAAGCATACCATATATTATAATAGAGTTCTAACTATCTTATATAGATCTACGTACTTAATCCAAGAAAAATTTCACATTTATATATAACTTTAGGATAGATTTCCACAACTTATACGAACTCTGTGGTAATCAGTATAGAGGATCAATGTTTATAATTCATTCCAAAGCTTAATAGCATCACACGGGGTGAACCAAACCATTTGAGCCACTGGCGCTATTAGAACCACTGCTGATAAAATAAAAAGTAAAAAAGGAATTGGAATTTACTTGGTGTTATCTTAAAACCCAACCCCTTAACTATGGTGCATGTGAATGTGAAAAAAAATGATAAGAAACAGTGCTACGTGAACTGTTAAAAAAAAAAGATGCAAAAAATGCACATTAAAAATTTCATGTGCGAAAAACACTATAAATTTTCAACTTTGTCCTGTGATCACATGGATGAACATTTTTTGTTGAAACTTGCTACACACAATCAAAAAAGGCTGCAGTTTTGAGTTATTTGTAAAAAAAATTTAACAGTAGTAGTTCTTGATTTATATACTTTTAAAAAGTAGTTCAATTAACCCTGGGTAAAATGTACCCAGGGGTGAATTGAACCACCTACTTTTTGTATTTTTATTTGATATTTTCATTTTTTATTGATGATGATGATCCTGACCAAACAGAGGAGTTACAATATACCTCAATCAGATAATGATGAAGCTGCTGGATGTGTGAGATGTTTGTGAAAATGTACCCAGTGCTAGGATTAGTCACTCATATACAGATATACAGGCAAACATACAGAAGGATGAATACTATGATGTATACTATGATAAAAATTTCTACGTAGAAAGGGTTTTAGAGGTTAAAAAGGAGACTGTACATTTTCAGTTTTTACATTATAAGCTTGATAGAAAGTTTGATTGGCCCAAACATGAAGACATTTCAGAAGTTAAAATACAACTAGTGTTTATGGGTCCAATATAAAGTGAGGGTACTCTCCCATTTAAGTAAATATATGGCCCAAATAAACAATAAATATAAAAACTTTAAAGGCCTATATTAGTGTGCTCAATAAATAATCAGTTAATAAACCTTTAATTTTACATTACCAAGTTTAAGTGATTATGGTTCTTTTTCAATTTTTCAATTGTGGATATTTCCCAGTAAAATAGCTAGTGATTATGTTTAGTGTGGTTATTTTTCAATAAAAATAATGTTTATGTTGATTGTAACTATTATACTCTGGTTGGTCAAGTCATGGTTCAATTCACCCTCTTCAGTTTTTAATGGAACCAGACTTTTGGACAATTATCTCAGTAAGTCAATAAAATAACTCAATTTTCTGTTCACTGTTTATAGATACTCACCATGTGTAAATCTAGAGAAAATCTGGTGAAAATCTGGTGAAAATTGAATTAAAAATAATGTAAGCTATAACAAAGTTTCACGTTAGGTGGTTCAAATCACCCCATGTGATGCGGTTTTAAAGTACAATAATTTTTCCATAAATGGATAAAATTTTGTATCTGTGGAGGGTGTTCAAAAAGTCCCATCACCCACTACAAAATGTAGCTACATATTGTAATACCAATTTTATTTTTGTGCGAGTAATTAAATTTATATGCGATTCATTGACATTTTTTTTCTTTTCTAGGTAGGTATTAGAGTTGTGTGAACAATGGCAGACCAGTCTATTTACACTCTGGAGGAAAGGATAGTGATGAGCACATGGGCTCATGAAAGGTCACATACTGGCTAAATGATGCAGGATATCCAGAATGATTTCAACGCAAGATTCAATAAGGCTGCACCACCAAACATGATAGTATTATGCTGGGAGAAAAAGCTGTTTGAAACTGGCTCCATCAAGGACAGACCAACAATGCAAGCAGAACAATGTGAAGGTGTGATTGCATCAGTGGCTCATTCACCAAAAAAATCACTTTCAGAAATTATCACAAGAACTTGCAGTCCCCATGTCCACAATCACATGACAAAATATCTTGGCATGAAACCATACCAGGGGTGATGGGACTTTTCAAACACCCTGTAGATATTGAAAACAACTGAAAAATTTACTTTTGCAATTAATTCATCTCTAATTTATGGTAAGACAAAGCATGATTTATACCCATGTCCTTTGTTAGGTTAGTATATCTACGGTACTGTACTGTATTGTACCACATTTTCAGACTCTAGAATCTGCTCAAATTTTTTGACAGTGTTGCATGAGGATTTTCCTAGTGCTTTCACACCCAATGGGTCAAGTGAGAATTTTAACTGAAATTACTCAAGCTTGACAAGTAGGATAAAAGTTTAAACTAAAATTTAAATTATGACTGAAATTAATGCAATAACTCCCTTTCTAAACCATGAGACTGAAATATTATCTAAAGCACAAAACTGAAATAGGATATTTTTGAATTTGGTGCCAGAAACTATTTTTTTATTTTCTTTCATTCTGTATTTTAAATTTAAATGAACTCTTGCTTGTCAGATTTTTAGTTTCTAATGCTAAACTCAAACATTGAAAATGAATCTACAGTTTTTTATGCTAAACTCAAAAATATTCAAGTATAGGTAAATCTTAAGTGTGTCATTACCTGAATTTTGAAAAAATAACTACGTATATGGCAGTAATCTAAATAACAATATAACACTTTTTTTCAAGAGTACTGTTTTTCCTTAAGATTTACTCAAGTTATTTTAATAAAAATATCATAACTTAACCTAACCAGGGTAATATTCATTTTAGCACACATTGGTGTTTTTCAATTAGAACATATTTTTCTGGTAAATTTGTACTTGTTTTGCATGAATCTGACATCCATTTCCTGTGCAAACATGTATTTTTTGAGAGATCTTCACTTGAAAATATCTAGTGATTTCACCATTTTTAAAATTTTTTCATTCCTCATTTAGTAGCCATATTCGTGATATGTTGATTTTTTCACTCTTCATTTAGTATTAATTACCACAAATATTTTGCTTGTTACTTATTTCTCTAAGCATTCTGACAAAACCACAAGATTGCACCATTTCCTCACAGTAATTGCGGAACTGTATCCCCCAAAATAAGGTGAGAAGTTACATGCTTTCCCTGCTAGGTTAGGGCTATGTTAGGGTTATGTTAAGATTATATTGGGTTATTCACTAGGGAAAGATGAAAACATTTTTCTGGTCAATTTTTAGTCATTTTTGCACAAATCTGATATCCATTTTCTGTGGAAATATGTAGTTTTTGCAATATCTTCAAGTGGAGATATCTCAAAAACTACACATTTGCACAGGAAACAGATGTCAGATTCATGCAAAATGACTAAAAATTGACCAGAAAAATATTTTCATCAAAAAATACTGTGCTAAAACAAATATTTACCCCAAACCCAATCATCAAGGGTATACAGTTGACCTAACCAGGCATTCAATTAACCTAACTGGGCATTCAATAATTTTCTCCTAGGTTTTGATTAATAAAATTAATCAAAACCTATGGGAATATGAATAAAATTAATCGAAACCTAGGGGGAAAATTATTGAATGTCCAGTTAAGTCAACCGTAGCTACACCCTCAATGATTGGTTAGATTAAGTTATGATATTTTTGTTAAAACCAGGGCTGTGGAGTCGGAGTCAGGAGTCGGTCAATTTTGAGTGGAGTCGGAAGTGCATAGTTGGATGGAGTCGGAGTCGGTGCAAATCCTTCAATTATAACCATAGCAGCCTAGGCCTAGCTCAATTTTATGAATAAAATAGATTTAACTTAATGTTTTAATATATATATATATAAATAATATATAACATATAAATATAAAATATAAATAATATATAAATATAGTTGCTTATAATTAATAAGGATTATAATTAATTAATTAACATAATTAATAATAAGGAAATTTAAAAATTTTGTACTAGTAACCCTAAATCTTTTTCAGATTTTTAGATTTCAATTTGATAATTTTGATAAGCATCACTGAAAGAAGATTTAATGGAAGCGATCCTTTTTTTAAGAACAAATTCAGTTTAGGTTAGTACATTTTGTTATGGATGTTTATAATACAAAAACATCTTATCAATTTGCTAAACCAATAATAATCTTATTTTGTTTAAGTTTCAATCAGTTTGTATTTTGGGATTTATTGTAATTTTTGAAGAGAGAGAAAAAAAGCCATTAAGGCATAGTTACAGCCACTAAGTAACTTGATGAGTCATGTGGTGGTGACGAAATGCCTTGTTATGAATCTCCATTGGCCTAATAAAGCTAATCATAATCAATTTGGCCTTAACATTCCATCGGAGTTGGAGTCGTAATTATACAAGTCAGATTTCTGGAGTCGGAGTCGGCAAATTTTATCACCGACTCCACAGCACTGGTTAAAACTAACAAAAATATCTCAAATAACTGCCTCACAGCCACAGTAGAAATGCATGTCATCATATGATTGGTCAAACATATGAATGAATAGCAATGAGATATTATATTTCATAATAACTTGCTTATAACGTATTTGCATAAAAAACAGTAGCTACTCCTGAAAAAAGCGTTATATTATTATGTAGATTACAGCCATATACCATATATTAGGATGTATAAGTCGGTATTTTAAGCTTAAAATTATGTCCCTAAAGTAGGGAGTCGACTTATAGGCCCAGTGTAAAAAATTAACCTTCCACTTTCCATTTTAGCTTGTATTTAAAGACAGGTCTACCTGTCATAGGTCCTCAGTCCTGCATTAGCTCACTTTTGGTCAACATCTGAATTGGATCCATTTGACAAAGCACTTGCGAATGTATCTCAGGATGTATATAATGAACTTATGATGTCAGATGATAATTATGAAGGATTTGATAACTAATTTTTAAAAGGTTTTTACAGTTTTACTTTATGTTGGCAAGTTGGTGGTTGACTTAAATGCCCAGAATAGGCTAAAATCTAAATCTGAAAGTTAGGGGATTGACTAATCTGGACCATGGACTTATACGTCCCAATATATGGTAGTTATTCTTTTGAAATTCAGGTGATGACATCTTAAGATTTGGTAAATTTCTAGTCTAAATGGCAACCAGTGATGTTGCATATAGAAAGTCATTTTAGGGGTTTTAGGAGATACTGATGAATACAGTTGTGAGGTTTATTTTTGTTGCTAACTAAAACTAACCTAACTAAACCTAACCCATCCCAGCCACTGTTGCAGGATGGGCACAACTTTGAGGATGGGATTATGCTGTGCTCTTCAAAAATCTTTAATGCTTTTTCATTGTTCTTAAACACTTTGGCAATTAGCATATAGGATGTTTGCTCACAACCTTCCCAATCCATGATTTTTTATAAATGAGATGCTCCCTCATGCAACTATATTAATGGATGCATGCATGCACATAAAAAAACACCATACACATGCACAGATGCTTCCTTGCACAACTGTATTAATGAATGCACGCATACACAAAGAAACAGACCCCATGTACACATAAACAAGAAGCGCAGTGCACCAACATGGGCTGGACCTGTAAATCAAAATAACTTTTTAGGAGGTAGTTTTAGTAACTTTATTCAAATTTGTCACTCATTTTTTGTGCAAATGCATATTAATGGTGAAAATTATGATACTAATATATATATTAGGGTGGTCCAAATCCATAGGGGGAAATTTCAAAATTGTCTTAGATAGTCTCCACAAGTGTGGTTTTTGTCCATTTAGTGTCCACATGGTCTGTGCAAAATTGCAGCGTGATTGGTAAATATTTAGAGGTCGCCCCACTCTGAATATATATATTATATAATGTACTTTTTCTTCCGTAGGTCCGATGGCTCAAACTCGATCAATTCCAAAAGTTTGGCTTCTAGGGATGGCAACTGGAACTTTATCCACGTCAAGGCTCCCTACATGCCTTGACGCCCTCCTCTTGGGGCAATACCACCACATCAATCAAAAGCAAACCACCTCCGACAGTCTGAACCAGGCATGCCAGAGGGTGATTGAAGTCTGGACCCGAGCGCGGATCCCAACTCAACGGATCGACTCCTGTGTCCGTAAGCTTTCAAAGCTTTTAGACCGCTACAAAACACTCAAGAAGCACAGGACCAGGCAACGTGCCAGCGATAGAATGAATGAAGACATCTTCAAAGCAGACATCCAGGAACTGTTTGACATCGCAACCAGTGATGCCATGAGCACAATCGTCAACGTTGAGGACCAAAATTTCCTGTCCATGCAGCGCAAGGACGTCAATTCTTGCAGCATGGCTGGCATTGATAAGGAAACGACTACACAAGAGGACAGAAAGCGATCCAGAATAGAGAAGGAAGCCAAGAGGAAGGCAAGGTATGAAGCAACACAGAAAGATTTGGAAGAAGCAGGAGTGTCATCAATTGATCTTCCCTCTTCTTCTTCTTCCCTTTTTTCGCAAGACGACGACGACTATAGACCATCGGTTCCGATTCCTTCTTCGTCTGAAGCTCCGGCACCAAAGCGTCCCAAGAACAAGGTTACGAACATTTTCCAATCTCCAGAAGTCATTGGAGCAATGGATCGCACCAATCTTTCTGACCGGAATGCTGTTTTCGTAACTGGAGCTGTATTACAGGCCGCGGGGCATGATCTGTCTGGTGATGTGCTCTCGGAGCTCTATTCATCGCTACAGAGAAAGTGGGCGAGAACAGGCAGCTCGAGAAGACTTAGAATCATTCTCTCTAGAAGACCCTGTCCTTCTCCATTGGGACGGAAAGCTTCTCCCCGGCATCGAAGGGAAGAGACGAATGTGCATCGGATAGCAATCCTTATAACATTCAATGGACAGGAGAAGCTGCTTGGTGTCCCGAAGATGAAACAAGGAACTGGAGAAGCACAGGCCCAAGCATGCCTTCAAACTATGAAATTATGGAATGTGGAACAGCATGTGAGAGGTCTCGTCTTCGATACCACTGCGTCAAACACGGGTTTACATCGCGGAGCCTGTGTCAGGATTGAAGAAGCATTGGGTCACGAGCTAGTTTGGATCGGTTGTCGACATCATATACTTGAAGTCGTACTTGCTGATGTCTTTGCCTCAATATTTGGCTTAACAGGAAGTCCTGAAACAGGCCTTTTTAAGCAATTTCAAAAGGAATGGCCATCTCTCTCCCACGAAGCATTTGTCTCAGCATCGGACAGCTTGTTCGAGAACCCTCAACTCCAAGAGATGAGAAAAGAGATGCTCACTTACTTACCTAACGCTCTTCAGGCAAACCAACCTCGTGATGACTACAAGGAGTTCCTTGAACTATCTTTGCTCTTCCTGGGGGGAAAGACTGGTGGTCAACTCTTTATCCGAGCTCCGGGTCCCATGCACCACGCGAGATGGATGGCGAAGGCGATTTATGCGCTCAAAATCTACCTCTTTCACTATCAATTCAAGCTCACAGCATGCGAAGAACGAAACGTGACTCAGCTGGCTTTATTTGTCAGTCTGATTTACGTCAAGTACTGGCATGAAGCGCCAATGGGGACACAAGCTCCTCTCAATGATCTCAAAATGCTGCATCTTCTGGAAAAATATCCACACGGAGGAGCTGCACAAGCAGCGAAGACAGCTCTAAGACGCCACCTGTGGTACTTGTCGGAGCATCTGATTGGACTGGCCTTCTTCAATAATAGGATCGATCCTGATACCAAAAGGAGAATGGTTCACACCTCCAACATCCCCAAAAGAATGGCTGCCCCCGACGAATCGACATGGCGGAAGCTGGTGTTGAAAATGATGTGGCATCCTTCGTCACGAAAAGGACATTGACCCTCTTTGATGCCTTGAAAGTTGGAGGTAAAGAGGAAGCGCGCCAGTTACTTCAAAAAGATCCACGGGAATGGCCAAATGACAAGAACTACAGGGAACTTAGAGATCGTGCCTTAAAGATGAAAGTCGTCAATGATGCTGCTGAGCGAGGTATTGCTCTCGCACAACGCTACAATGACACTGACACGAAACGAGGACCAGAAGCAGTACCTCCTACAACTCGTAGCCGCCCACCGAAAACAGATACCAATACCATCCAAGGCGACTCTGATGCAGAAGAAATAATGAAGATACACCCATTATCATGTCCTATTGTCTTACTGTTTTCTTTCATATTCTTTGAGAACCAAAAAAAATTTAGTTATTCAGTTGTCTATATATTTTCCCAAATTTTCAAAAAGGGGGCAAGTGGGGCGACCCCTAAATATTAACCGAATAACGTGAAACTTTGCACAAATACTGTCCACACCAAGAGGCATAAAACGAACCTTGTGGAGAGAACTTAGTCGATGCTTTAACTTTTTGGACCACCCTAATATATATATATATAAATACACTCATTTTTGGTCGGACAAGTATAATTTTGTGCTATTTATACAGGGAAATAGTGATAGCAGATCAGTTTTGTATGATGTTGTTATGCAAAGGGTGAGAGTTGTCCTACCTTATGGCAATTGAACATTTTGGCCATAATGATCAGGTGTCATTAACATTTTTCAAGGAACACAGTTCTCCCAACATCCAGACAGTACCCAAAGTGTGGTAATCTGTGTTATTATCACGAAGATCATCAGGCAATTTACTGTAACCAGCAGAAAACTAATCTCAAAAATAAGTGTGTTGTTCAGTGTAACTTCCTAGCGAGTATACATAGTGTGTTGTTCAATGTAACTTCCTAGCAAGTATATATAGTGTGTTGTTCAATGTAACTTCCTAGCAAGTATATATAGTGTGGTGTTCGGTGTAACTTCCTAGCGAGTATACATAGTGTGTTGTTCGGTGTAACTTCCTAGCGAGTATACATACAGGAACCTGGCTCAAAAAAGTGCATGTGGAACCATGACAAAATCTGCGTTTTATAAATGTATATTTAACAAAACATTTTTTGCAATGTTATGCTCAAGAAGAACTTCAACTCAGTTCTCACTATGCAGTTGACTGGAAGTCTTTTTGCTCTGAAGTTGCAAATGCTTGGCTTCAAAATCAAGCCCCAATCAGCAGTCATGGCATAATTTGTGAAATTGACGAGAGTAAATTTGGGAAGACGAAGTACAATCACAGTCAGTTAGTGCAGGGAGTGTGGGTGTTTGGAGGGATTGAGAGGGTTTCCAAAAAGGAAATTCCTTGTGACAGTGGAAAACAGATCTGTGGAAACACTAATTCCCTTAATTCAATGCTACATTAAGCAAGGGTCAATTGTACACAGTGATCGGTAAGCAGCATATAGTACCCTCTCAGATTTGGGGCTATACTCATTGCACAGTTAATCATTCAGAACATTTTGTGGACCCTGATTCAGGAGCCCATACACAAAATATTGAGAGGCTTTCGAAAGATATGAAAAGTGGAGTTCTTCGGGCTGGGAACCAAAATTATCACTATTCCCAGTATTTCACCCATTATTTTTTATTAATGAGCACCCACAGCAAGAGCGTCTTCATGCTTTCCTCAAGAAAGCTGCCCTTCTCTATCCACCCACAGAATAATTCAAGGTTAGTTTATCTGTTAGGCCTTATATCTTTCCTTAAAATACATTTTTCAGTAATGGTTCAGAATACAGGCGCCACTTAATTAAGCAAAATTTCGAAAAATACCAGACACACAAAGTTGTTTCTCTCATTAAAATATGTTGATTGCATGTGTCGCATAGTCAAAAAAACGAAGTTAGAAAATTACGAAAAATATATTTTTCGGTATGAATCTAGGAAATTTTGAGTTGGCAACCCTACTATTGTATCGTTCATTCACTTCAGTTTGAAAATGGCTTCGGTCTGTGATGGATGTGCAGTGACACTAGTAGAGCTTGCATGGTGTTCTCCCTTTAAATGTAGTGTGTCCAATTTGTATAATTTAGGTCTCTGGGGTATGGGGGTGTAGCCCCCGTAAAGATCACATATCACAAATTGATCGGTATAGGGTTTTATATTTTTTAGGTTAGTTAGGTTAGGTTTTCCATGAAACCTAGGTTTTTCTCATGGTTTTTGATGTTTCATGACACGTATTTTTTCCTCCAAAACATGCTAAAACCATTGGTTTCTTGTTTAGGATAAATCTGACCATCACTATTACAGTAAATTATTGCTTGTGCTATGTTCCCCCACCCAAAACCCCCAGTTCCCATGGTGGTCTCCCCAGATTGTAGGAGGGGTTAGGGGGGTGAAATCACTTCAAGCAATAATTTACTGGAATGGCGATGGTCACATTCATCCTAAACAATAGGAAACCAATGGTTTTAGCATGTTTTGGTGGAAAAAACACAAAAATTGAGGTGGCACCCCTATTCTGAACTGTTACCCATTTTTCTAGTATATTTTGGTATGCTTTGTTCAAATATAGCCTTCATTTCTTGTGCAAATGTAAAGAAAAGAATTTGTGGATCTTTTCTGTTTGACTGCCGCCATTGAAACATAATTAAACTTTTTATATTTTGTATTTTAACTGAAATGTCTTGATGATACAAAATAAGTTACTTTATAAAAAAGCTTGGTAATTATTCGTTTTAGTGCTTTTCCTCCTTTCTGAACCAAAACATATTTTCCTGGTGTTTTGTGGTGTGATTTGTTCAAATCTGAACTTCGTTTCTTTGGGAAATGAGCCATTTTTGAGAAATTTTAAAATTGAAAATTTCTCAAAAATGGCTCATTTCCTAAAGAAACGAAGTTCAGATTTGAGCAAATCACACCAAAAAACACCAGAAAAATGTGTTTTGGTTCAGACCTAACCTAACCTAACCTAAACTGACCTAACCTAACCTAACCTAACCTAAACTGACCTAACCTAACCTAACCTAAACTGACCTAACCTAACCTGACCTAACCTAACCTGACCTAACCTAACCTAACCTAACCTAACCTGACCTAACCTAACCTAACCTAACCTAAACTGACCTAACCTAACCTAACCTAACCTAAACTGACCTAACCTAACCTAAACTGACCTAACCTAACCTAAACTGACCTGACCTAACCTAACCTAACCTAAAAACTGACCTAACCTAAACTGACCTAACCTAAACTGACCTAACCTAAACTGACCTAACCTAAACTGACCTAACCTAAACTGACCTAACCTAAACTGACCTAACCTAAACTGACCTAACCTAAACTGACCTGACCTGACCTGACCTAAACTGATTGGGTTTTGTTGCCAGACCGTAATATCCAGCTTTTCACGTCTTTCCAACAACGCTCAATATTTTGAATGTGAACGGTGTCTTCCACGAACCGCTGTGAATGGTTGACTGTCCGGTGAATGTAGCCTAGATTTCCAAGTTGAGAATACGCACGCCACTCGTTGGAATAGATTGTAGTCCCAGGCCTAATATGTTGCTGGATCAGGCAAACAAGAGTTGTTGCATCTCTCTGAGGAACCGCAAACAGTAGTAGTTTTTTGGAACTGCGTTCCAAGGTACCAAAAACCCAGGCAATCACAACCTCCGCAAACCAAAATGAAAACCAGACTGAAAAAGCATTCTTAAATGAGTATGCATTATGAGATATTCAAAATGTACGTCTCTGATTGGTCGGATAAGGTCATGTGAAACAAAAACGATTTTTAATTGGTTGTTTTGACCTATGTTTCCTAATTTTGCCACGAGATGTCTCCCCATAAAACTAGAGGGCGACGTTCGTTAAAATTTTAACAGCGTTAAAAGCTAAATACTCGGTCAATGGCCTATAATAGCTGCTTTTTACGTCTAAATTTTTTTTAAATTTTTTTTTTTTCCATAAAAAATAATTATTACATTTCCTTGATTTTTATCAGTTTCCCTGAGGTTTCAAGGTGTCCTGAATATAAATTTATATGTTAAATTGTCATAGAATGTCTCCTTCTATCGAAAACGAACAAAGCATTAAAACGAATATTAACCAAAAGCTTTTCTTAATTTCCCCTTCAAATTTTGTTTCTTATAAACAATTTTAATTACTTTCAAGATCCATGCTTAATTTTTAAGTTTTAATCGTGTACTCAGAAAAATAAGGGGATCACCTGAAGATCAGGGCCTCCAGCCTTCTTTAGTTAGCTTTATAAGGCTAACTAACAAAAATATCACGACCTAACCTAACCAATCGTCAAGGTCGTACAGTTGACCTAATGATTGGTTAGGTTAGGTCATGATATTTTCGTTAGTTAGCCTTATAAGGCTAAGTAAAGAAGGCTGGGGGCACTCACCTCTTATGTTTCAATGGTGGCAGTCAAACGGAAAAGATCTGAATTTGTTTACATTATTTCGGAGTCATATTTTGTCATATCAGGAATGAACTTTAGGTTATTAGTGGGAGTCAAGGGGGCAGAGCTCCCTCATTAGCATTAGGTTTAGTTAGTTTTCATAATTTTTGGTTAATATATTGATATTCACATGACCAGAAATGATGAAATACGACTCTGAAGTAATGTACAAATAATCATATTACTTTCCATTTATACAGGAAATGAAGGTTATATATGAACACTGAACAGAGCACACCAAAATACGCTAGAAAAATGTACCATATTTTTTATTTCAACTTCAGGCCATGTCATTTGCAACATAATTACCCCAAAATGGACCTCACCATTGTATTTAGCATCCTCAAAAACCTATAAAACCAGAGTCCATATATACAGGTACTGGTTGCCATTCAGAATAGAAATTGACCTAAAATTTACCTCCAAATATTAGGTATGTGAGAATTTTACAGTCTGGCCACATTTGAATTGCCATACTCCATTTTTTACTGCTAGACTTTAGACTCCATATTACATTATATATAGATCTGAAAATAACTAGCTAATGGAGGACATGTTTCAAGAGGGCAATGCCACATATCCATTCCATTGCTTTAGGTGTTCATTTTATTCTGGCGTGGTGCCGTATTATTCACAAGAATTTCTCAGATTGTGCAATACCCAAAAGACAGTTTGAAAGGCAAGAACTTTTCAAATTTTGCTGGGCTGCCCCAAAATTTACCCACCCCACACGACACTGCACCCCCAGCCCACATCATACAAATATAACGTAGTGCCTCGTCCTATTTAGATTAGGACCCAATGCTGAGTGCAAAAAGCCTTCAATATTGCTCCATTACGTTTCGATAAGTTCAGCTAACTCAAGTCTCGTACGTGTTTCACAATCTTACAAGTTTGGCACTGGCTAAGTTAGGTCTAAGCTAGGCTATTAGATTAATATAGAG
This sequence comes from Bathynomus jamesi, assembly GCA_023014485.1. Taxonomy (NCBI): domain Eukaryota; kingdom Metazoa; phylum Arthropoda; class Malacostraca; order Isopoda; family Cirolanidae; genus Bathynomus; species Bathynomus jamesi. The sequence goes on along the minus strand of JAJOZX010004100.1, from coordinate 310,880 downwards.
CCTAATATTGTTCTTAGCCCAAACTGTCCACGTCTGGGTCGTACCCAGTATTCAGAAAAACCTAAAATTAGATTCTCAATAAATAAACAAAAAACTTGGAATTTAGTTTAGCCGCAACTTTATACCCTCGACTGCAGGATGACGAGCTTTATTAGCTTCAAACCCTAAACTTTACGACAACTTCATAAGCCTAGGCCTACAACGATCGAGTCAAGACTAAAATATTGTACATAACATGAGAAAATTATCGTACTTTCGTCAGAATTATCGTACATCCCATTTCTAATTTCTGAATTAGTAACGTACAGTAAATATTATTTACATTTCTTTCCATGTAAATAATAAATAATGCCTTTTAAATAAACTTTTAAATAAGGCTACGTTATGTAACTGATTACGAAGGCGAGAAACAACAGAACGTAGCAAGTGTCGTAAGGTCTCCGACTTCTCGGGTCTCTGGAAGCGGGAATCCACAGGAATGACCTGAAACGTTTTGCAAAATTTAAACTTGTTCAGATACGATTTTGGCTGGTTCTTACCTGGTATTCTTACCTGGTTGGGTTCCTATGGCCATAATCTGAGAACCCCGGAACTGCCAACACGCCAGCTCAATGTAGTAGTTGTTTGCATAGTAAGGAAAAACAATGTTTATGGCTGGAAAGTGTGTTGTAAGCCGAAAAGGCCAGCCATTCATGGAACTCATAAAGTCGGGGACCCATATAGGCATGCAAAGAGTATTTAAATACAGGTAAGGTATTTGAGCATACCACAGCAGGGGGGAAGGAATTCCAAATAGGTATAACTCTCACTGAGAAAAATCTTGCGCGGCACTCATGAAAAGTCCGAGGATGAAATATCTTGAATGGATGTCCTCTAGTAT